>JAENHJ010000524.1:0-600000 GCA_025330945.1 Mucuna pruriens
TAAGTAAATCCTCGTGGAGGAGAAAAAATACTTTCAGGGAAAATGAATATAATAAAGTGAGAGTTGAGGACTTGCATGAGACGGAAATAGTTGTAGTACCTAAGAAATTAAGACATCACATTTTATGAATCTGAGTATGAGATATATATAGATTTAAAATCTAGGGATACGATGATATCCGAACGAGGGTTTTTTCTCCATCCCTGTGAACTTTGTAACTTGGCATTGTTCCATACTTGTTTCCTGTTATATTATCCTTTATTAAACTTTTATATGCCTTATTACACAAGTCTTTGATGGATAAAAAAAGAAAATTACACAAGTCTTTGCTATGGATTTTGGTCACAATTATTTCTACAAATATTTTTTGGACTATTTTATTTTAATCTTCTAATTAAAGATATTACCCTCCATCTAACCTACTATGTCTAAATACAGCCATTTACACACATGTTTTTAATCTGCTCTGTATAATCCACAAATTTAGTGAGTTTGGTTTGGGTCAGTATGAGAATCTTTTTTGTTAATAATTTAGTGAGTTTGGTTTGGGTCAGTATGTTAAACTGCGGTTTACGCAAAGTGAATGCAAGAAAATAGATGTCGTTCCCATTGTAAACTGAGCTGACCCGGCCCATTAAATTTTTAGGCCGATGCAGACCATGGCCTAAACGAACTTAGTTCTGTTATATATCTACTTCCAATCATGGCTAACAATTTTAGAGGACTTATATGGTGAACAATATAACTTTAAAGGGTTTAATTGATAATTTGCTGTCTTATTTTTGGTTTTTGAAAATTTTATATTTACTTCAGAAGAAAAAAAAAAGGAGAAATAGTAACATGATTGAAAAAATAATCATTAAGATTTTATTGAAATGCAAATACTTAAATAACAAATTATGAATTTTTTATATAATAATAATTGATTTTATTAACAATAATTATAATTCCTCACTTTTTGGTTAGTGTAAATGTCTGGTGATCCAAATCCATTATTTTTATAGTGGAAAATCTATTTGGTAAACTAAATATATGTTAAGATCGATAGACCTGGTCACAGTTGTCGAGACAATATCTATCTTTCTCTTCCAGAACGTTAGGTTTAAAAAGTGTAAACACTGCGTTCATGAGTAGTTGGTGACATAAGGAAAATTGCGTTAAGGGATTGGGTCAAAACTGAATTAACACTGATATGTATTCACAAGGCAACAAATAGAGACAATTTCTGATTTATCCTCTAAATAATCAATTGAAGGCTTTGCGCAATCCAAAATTATAAGGTTTGTTTCCTTGAACTTGTTTCCTTGCACTGCTGTTATTTCAATAAATCAACAGTGTATAAGATGACAAACGTCGAAATTCATTAATTGCTAAGATGTATCGTTTGAGTTTGCACGTTAAAGAGGAGTGTTAGTAATTAGTCTTCTAGAACTCATTAATTATCGACTCGGTGATTGCAATAATTAAGTTTAATATATATATATATATATATATATATATATATATATATATATATATATATATATATATATATATATTATATGTATTTAATAAATTTCAATTCTAACATTTTTATGTATGGTTATATGATATTTAGATTTAGTCTTCCTACTCTAGCTAGGTGACCTATCATATGAGAATGTATTCTTTAGATGAGAATGAATATGATTGATCTCAATTCTTAAATTTAAATAGAATGTTGAAATTAAAGTACCTATTTAAAAATTTACTTAAGTGGTAATGGTCACTTTTGCCCTTGTTGCCTCTTTCGCCTCAACTATCATCACCACTAGTAGCAACGGTAGAGGTAGGGTGACAACAATGATAATGGTGGTAATGACAACGATGGAGATGGTGTTAATGGAAGTAAGGATAACAATAACGAAAATGATGGTAACCATCGCCTCCACTATCATCACTGTCACTAGAAGTGTTCTTAGATTTGTTTGGATTAATATTGAGTTAAAAAATTATCTGACCCAAATATTAAAACAATGTGTGATTTTGTTCAATTAGGATTGTTTTCTTAAAAGAAATGATCTAACCTGATAAAAGCTAAGGTGAACGAAGTGTATATAATTCTACCACGCTAGTTGCATAAATGAAAAAGTATAATGAACATATAAATGAAACATAAAAAAATATATAAAAGTTCATGTGAAATATTGTTTCAATTTGGATTGATTCGACGTTGCAACTCCATCTGAAATTTGTGTTGAATCAAAGATGCTAAAAGTGTCCAAACTCTTATACATTTTTTTGGTAACAAAAATTATGGATTAAGAGTGATGTTTGATTCTTTTGTTCAGTGTATAATTTTTCAGGAAGTATTCAAGTTATCAAAGTATAAGCAAGTATTACATATGTTTGGAAAGTGTTCAAACATATATCTTATGGAAAACGTTCATAAAATGAATGTAATGGAAATTGTCCAAAAGAAAAGTCATCTATAAAATAAATTTTGTTCTATCCCATAGACGCTCTACACAAATTTATGCATATATTCACATTTTCTTATTCCTTACCTTGGATATACTTTGCTTATATAGTAATGTTATCTTCAGTATTAGTATACTTTTTTTATCTGCTAGGAACAAAAAAAAAGTCCTAGACCAAGAAAAGCAAGACAACTATGAGAATGTTGTGATAGGCTCAAAAGTTTGCAAAAGATGACAAACTAATAGAAAGAATTTTAATGCACATTCCTTGCATTTTTTTCATTTAAGGAGAAGTCTAGAGACAAGCTTTAGTGCACATTTTCTCTCTCATTAGAAGAAGACATAGAGTATTAGTGTCTTTTCTACAAAACACATTTTTTGGGCATTTATTGCCAAGGCATGCGATCCTTGAAGATACACAATGACCATTTTCTCAACATTCTATATACTTTATCCTCCATGAAGAAAAAATATAATGTGAACAAGAAAAAGTTAATAAAGAAAGCTTACAGTTTGTGCTCATATGTTTTTGGGCAATCTTTATTCTTCATTAGAAAATCTTTGTTAAGTATTGATTTCATGCTCTAATCTTTCATTGTAAATTAGCTTTGTGATTACAAAGTTAAAGCTCTGTTTTGAACGTTTTATGCTAACTATGTGAGTTATATTTATAAAACTCTTTTTTACACCTACGCGAAAGCTTAAAGAGACTTAATGTTAAAGAATACTTGATAAGTCTGTAATTTGAGTTGTAGATTACAAACGTGTAAAGTCTTAAAAGGCTAAGAATACTTATTGTAAAGTAGTTGCACTTAGTGAGTGGAAGGAACTAGACGTAGCTCTAAGTTGTAGGATGCACTAGGATAAATACATTGTGTTCATCTTTCTATCCTTATTATTTTATTTTATTATGTTTTTGGACAGTATACTTGAAGTAGTAGTTTTAAACTTATATCTCTTTGTGAAAGGCTTTTAAAAATGCTTAAAATCACACATACAATTCACCCTCTTCTTGTATGTATCGTTTTTATTTCAATTGGTATAAGAGCTCGTCCTATAGGGATTGAGCATCTAACAATGCAAGAGACAAGATCTAGATAAAGCACTATGAAAATTGAGGGACATGCTGTCAACAGATCTCCTCTATTTAAATGACAAAACTACAACTACTAGAAACAAATAATGATAGCATTATTTGATACTTGTCATATTGACATGTGGGACATCGTAGAGAATGGGAACTACATTCCATAACAAGAGGATGGAACAAACCTTCCAAGATCCATATGGAATAAAGATAAAAAAATAACATACATACTAAACTCAAAGGCTAGAAATTTATAATGTGTTCTTTAACAAAATAATAATATGAAAAAGTTCATAACTGTAAGTCATCCAAAGAGATATGGGACATATTAGTTGTTGTCTATTGATAAGGATTTGGTTAGCCCTCTAGAAGACATAGAGGAGGAGCAAGAGGCAAAAGGTAGTCAAGCTCTCAAAGGACCTATGACTAGACGAAGGTTAAGAAGATTGCAAGAAGTACATCTAAAGCTAGAAGTACTCAGAAGCTTGGAGGACTCAGGTTCAGGCCCAAGTCCAAGCCCAGCCATATACTCTGTATAGGCTTGCTCCTTAATCTCTTATAAGCATGAGAATGTCATTTGTGTTTCATTTGGCTAGCATTTGTAAATCTTAGCTTAAGTCTTCTTAAAGTACACTAGAGGCTTGCTTGTTTGGATATGTAAATAATGTAGTCCTAATGTGTTTGGCTCTATATCTAGACCTACTTAGGATAGGCTTCTAGCTTGTTTAGATAGCAAAATAGGATAGACTCCTTCCAAACTAAGCTAGGCATGAAGGGAAGCTATATAAGGCATCTTCATCCCTTGTAAACATAACCTTTTGATAAATTAAAGAATAGTATGTTGCTTTGCAACTTTGAGAGATAGTTTCTATCTTGTTTTGTATAAGAAACTATAATTCTTGTCAAGCTTTCAAGAGGCTTGGGAAAAATCATATTTTGCTCTTATCTTCCTCAATCTTTGGGTGAGTGGTGAGTTCACTAGTACTATTTCTTCGTTACTCACATTTTCTTGTTTCTTCTTCTTTGTTTTTCATTCTTTCTGTGATGCTCATACGCCTAGGTGGCTTGTGAGATCTAAGACTTCAAGGAGATCTTAGGGACTCCCATCACCTACAAAGGTATGTCTCAAGTAAAGGACTCTAAGATAAGTATCCTTGTGCATCTGTATGAGTTGTTTAAAATGGAGGATCGTGAGACTATTGATAAGATGTTTGGATGCTTCCAAACTATTATTAATAATCTTATATCTCTAGGTAAAACTTATGATAATTGCAATCATAGCACAAAAATCTTGAGAAGTTTGCATAGATAGAGGAGACCACAAGTTAAAGCTCTTAGAGCATCCAAAGACTTGAAAAAAATTCCTATGAAAGAACTTCTTGGCACCCTCAAAGTTCATGAGATTGTGCTTAGAAATGATGAAGGCCAAAGAAAAGGGAAGTCCATAGTCCTCAAGGTTCAAAAGAATCCTAGAGGATCATCGTCTAAAGCCTTCAAAGTTGATGATTCTTTTGATGAAATTTATAAAGAAGAAAGTTACGATAAAGACTAGCTCTCTTTCATATCTAGAAAGATCCATTCCATATGGAAGAAGAAGAGAGGATCTAGATGGAAGAACCACTCTAAGAAGTTCACCTAAGAGACCAAAGATAAGATTCAAGTGGTATGCTACAATTGAGAAGCATGAACATTTCAAGTCTAAGTGTCCAAACCTTGAAAATGAGAAGGACACAAAGAAGCCTTTCTTAAAAAAGAAAAAATGTCTCATCTACTCTCTCTATTGAGTATAAAGATTTGAAAAAGTAGTTTTCAAAATTGAAAAAAAGAGTTTGAAGTTTTTCAAAAAGAAAATGAAATACTCAAAAAGGAGAATAAGATTCTAAAAGAAGAAAAAGCTAAAGACTTATCTAAAGATAACACTTATGAAGTCAATGAGAAACTGCAAGAAGTAGTTGACCTTAAAGAAAGTCTAGCTAAATTTGTCAATGGATCAGAAAATTTGAAAACGATCCTTAAGAACAAATGACATCCACATAATAAATCTAGCATAAGCTATAATAAGAAGAAAGATTTGACCAAAGACAAATCTACTTCCCATTGTTTTAAACTATGGAAAGTTTGGACACCTCTCTTATGATTATAGAGATTGTCCAAAACTTTCAAGACTAACAAGAAAGGACCCAAAAATATTTGGGTACTTAAGAACATGATAGTTCTTGTTGCAAATTTGCTTGACATCATGAAAGAAACCCTACTCATGGTTCTTGGGCAGTGGTTTCTCATGTCACATTACGAGAGAAAGATCTATGCTCCAAGACCTAAGACCTAAGTCAAGAGGTTGGGTTAATTTTGGAGGTAACTAGAAAGGAAGAATAATAAGGATTAGTAAGATTGTTAAGCATATTTTTTCCTCTATTGATAATGTTTTATATGTTGAGGGATTAAAACATAATCTACTAAGCATAAGTCAATTGTGTAACATTGTATATAATGTGTTCTTTAATAAAGGAGAATGTATAGTTAAAAACGTTGATGACATTCCATAACAAGAGGATGGAACAAACCTTCCAAGATCCTTATGGAATAAAGATAAAAAAATGACATACATACTAAACTCAAAGGCTAGAAATTTATAATGTGTTCTTTAACAAAATAATAATTTGAAAAAGTTCATAACTGTAAGTCATCCAAAGAGATATGGGACATATTAGTTGTTTTCTATTGATAAGGATTTGGTTAGCCCTCTAGAAGACATAGAGGAGGAGCAAGAGGCAAAAGGTAGTCAAGCTCTCAAAAGACCTATGACTAGACGAAGGTTAAGAAGATTGCAAGAAGAAGTACATCTAAAGCTAGAAGTACTCAGAAGCTTGGAGGACTCATGTTCAGGCCCAAGTCCAAGCCCAGCCATATACTTTGTATAGGCTTGCTCCTTAATCTCTTATAAGAATGAGAATTTCATTTGTGTTTCATTTGGCTAGCATTTGTAAATCTTATCTTAAGTCTTCTTAAAGTACACTAGAGGCTTGCTTGTTTGGCTATGTAAATAATGTAGTCCTAACATGTTTGGCTTTGTATCTAGACCTACTTAGGATAGGCTTCTAGCTTGTTTGGATAGCAAGATAGGATAGACTCCTTCCAAACTAAGCTAGGCATTGAAATTGTTACACGTTGACTTGTTTGGTCCAACAAGAACTATCTTTATGAGTGGAAAATGATATGGGCAAGTAGTAGTTGATGACTATACTAGATGGATATGAGTTATGTTTCTTACCCATAATGATTAGTCTTTTAAGGTGTTTTCTATATTCTGTAAAAGAGTCTAAAATGAAAAAGGTATTAGCATTGTTTCAATCAAAAGTAATCATGGGAGAGAATTTTAAAATGAAAACTTTCAAAAGTTTTATGAAGAAAATAATATTCTTCACAATTTCTCAACTTCAAGAACACCACAACAACATGGTGTTGTTGAAAGAAAAAATAAATCCCTTCAAGAGATGGTAAGAATCATGTTCAATGATAACTCCTCACCCAAACAATTCTAAGCTAAAGTGTTAATAATACAACATCTTATTTACAAAACAAAGTATACATAAGACCTATCTTGAAAAAGACTCCTTATGAATTGTGAAAGCGTAGACAACCCAAAATAGCATATCTTCACCTTTTTTTTTATGTGAATGTTTCATTTTGAATACAAAAGAAAATCTAGGAAAGTTTGATCCAAAATTATAAAATGGAATATTTTTTGGATACTCTAAAACATCTAAGGTATATAGAGTTTATAACTCAAGAAGCTTAACTATGGAAGAATACATCTATTTGAAATTCAATTTCTCTAAGCTTGATAAGGAATTATTAGAGCTAAATAATTCTCTTGTAGATCTTAATGTTGATGATATTCAAAAAGCGTCCAAAGTTCATATGGACGATGTTTAGGAAAAAAGACAAGTTTGAGTTTGTTTTAAGAAATTGGCAGATGAAAACTTATCACCATGAACAACAAATCATATGAGATGTTCAATACAAAGTGAAAATAAGATCTATCTTGGATCAAACTCAAGTTGATTAGTTGTCAAAAGAACCAAAGACAGGAAATGAAGTTGTTATGGATGATGGTTGGATAAAAACTATGCAGAAATAGTTAAACCAATTCCAAACACTACAAGAAAACTCATTATTACATGCAGACAAAATTCGTTTTAGTACTTAAAAAAATTGTCGGTAATTCAAATTTACTAACGAATTACCCACAAACAAAAATCTACCGATAATAATCTCGTTGGTAATTATTATCAACGAATTTCACTTATTCATTGGTAATTATTGACAGACTTTTGACAACCAAAATTTATAGGTAAAAGTTATATTTACCGGTAGAAAAATCCATAGGAAATTACTTACGAAAAATATCATGGGAAGTTAGCTTTAAATTTGGACAAGTTGTGAACTGTTGTTGCACTGCCTTTGTTTGAGGCTGAATCTACCCATTTTCCTCTCCACACAAGTTGCTTATGATTAAATGAAAAAATTATAAAATTAATACCAAAATTTATCATCACGTTTTTAATCTTTTTTAATTTATATTTTCATGACTCATAATTATTCTATCACATTTTCTTGCAAGGCAACCTAACTCATTATGAGTTCAACCCAATGAGTCATGTGTTAGACAAACTAGAGAAGAATTTAGAAAATAGAAAATATTTTTATTTATTGGCTTATCAGTTACATAAATTGATACTTTATTAATAATAGAGAAATTCATAACATTACAACATCTTTTAATTAATACACTAAATACTCATAAATAGTGGTTGCAAAACAATAATGTTTCTTAATGCAAAATAACTGTTCCTTAATTTAGAATAATTGTCTCTTAATGCACAGTAACTACTCCTTAATCCAGAGTAACTGACAACTCTTTATCTTACAACCCTTTATTTTCTAATTATTATTTCTAACATCCATTCATAATTAGAAAATTTTGTACACCAAGTCTTGCTCTCAATCTTCTAAAATCTTCAAATTTGATGGGCTTAGTAAAAATAGCTGCAACTTGATCTTGAGTCTTCACATGAACTAGCTCTACCTTTTTCTTGACAATGCATTCTCTAATGAAAATGATACCTTATATTTATGTGTTTGCTTCGTTCATGAAACACTGAATTCTTAGCAAGAATTTGTGCATATTTATTATCAATATAAATTTTTGTACTTTCCTTTTGGTTCATATTAAACTCCTTCAACAATTTTCTTAGCCAAATAACTTGACATGTGTAAGAAGTTGCAGCCACATACTCAGCTTCACAAGTAGAAAGTGTAACAATGACTTGCTTTTTAGAGTTCCAAGTAAAAGCACAATAACCCATGAAAAACATAAAACTCGTAGTACTTTTTCTATCATCAACATCTCTCGCAAAATCACTATCACAAAATTCCATAAGTTTGAACTCATTAGAAGAAGTATAAAATAAGCCAAAATCAAAGTATACCTTTAAGGTAACAAAGAATTTTCTTTGCTGCCTTCATATGAGTAGAGGTAGAAGCGTCCATAAAGCGGCAAACTACACCAACCGCATATATAATATCTAGCCTTGTACTTGTTAAATACCCTAAGCTTCCTACAAGACTTTTGAACAAAGTAGGATCTTCCTTCTCTCCACTATCAAACCTTGACAATTTCATGCTACCTTCCATGGGTGTACACAGGATTGCAATCAAACATTTTAAATTTCTCCAACACCTTCTTTGCATAGCTTTCTTGAGAAACAAAAATGTCATTATTCATTTGCTTCACTTCTAATCTTAAGTAGTAGGACATGAGCCCTATATTTGTCATCTCAAATTCACAATATATAACCTTCTTAAAGTCTTCAAACAAATTTGGGTTATTTCCAGTAAAAATAAGATCATCCACATAAAGACAAACTAGAATAATATTACCATTATCAAATTTTTTAACATAAAGAGCATACTCATGTTGGCAACGAACAAACCCATTGTCTAGAAAGTACTTGTCAATACGACTATTCCATGCCCTTGGTGCTTGCTTTAGAACATACAACGCCTTCTCCAATTTCAAGACTTTCTCCTCTTGTCCTTTGATGGCAAAGCCCATCGGTTGTTCAACATAGACATTTTCCTCAAGATAGCCATTTAGGAAAATTGATTTGACATCAAGTTGGAAGATTCTCCAACCCATTTGAGTTGCTATTGAAATAAGAAGATGAATTGTCTCCATACGAGCAACTGGTGCAAACACTTCATCATAATCAACTCCATGTTGTTTCTTGTATCCTTTAGCAACAAGCCTTGCTTTGTACCTTTCCACCTTTCCCTTTTCATTCTTCTTGATCTTAAACACCCATTTGAGTCCAATTGCTTCATGACACTTAGGAAGATTTGATAACTCCCAAGTGTCATTCTTCTTTATGGCTTTGATTTCTTCCTCCATGGCTTGTCTCCACCTTTTGTCCTCCGAAGCTTCATCAAAAGTTAGAGGCTCACTGTCAACAAAAAGACAAAATAAATCATTTATAATTTCAATTTCATCATATATTTCTTGAATGCTTCTCATTTTTTGTGTCCTTTCACTTGGACTTCCTTTGGAAGATGAGGCTTCATGAATTGAAGGAGTTGGTCATGGAGGTGGAGTAGAAAACTCATTTGGTACTACAACTTCTTGATAACCTTCTTCAAAATGTGGAAGGAAATCATAAATGGCTTCTTCTTTCTCCCAATTTCATGCCTCTTCTTCATCAAATTCTACGTCTGTACTTACAATCATCTTCCCATTATTTGGATTATACAACTTGTAGCCTTTTGAATTTGCATCATAACCAATGAATGCATGCTTCACACTCCTATTATCAAGCTTGGATCTTCCTTGGTTGGGCACATGAGCATATGCAATGCTCCCAAATACTCTAAAATGGTCAACTTTTGGCTTCAATCCACTCCATGCTTCTTGAGGTGTTTGACCTTTGACATTCCTTGTAGGAGAGCGATTAAAAAAATAAACTGCACATGAAACAACTTCGGCCCAAAATTCCTTGGGCATAGGTTTGGCTTTCAACATCATATAGCCATGTTAAGAATAGTTCTATTTTTTCTCTCCACTACCCCATTTTGTTGTGGGGTTCTAGGAACTGTTGGAGGATGATGAATCGCATTCTTTTTATAAAATTCATTGAATTCTTTTGATATGAATTTGTCACCTCTATCGGATCTTAAAGCCTTAATTACATAACCACCCTCTTTTTCTACAAGAGCTTAAAAATTTTAAAAAATTACAAATGCCTCATATTTATGCTTCAAGAAATACACCCAAGTCTTCCTATTAAAATCAATAAAAAGAAAGAAATATTTATTTTTACCAAATGAAGGAGGATCAATTGGACCACACATATCGGTGTGCACAAGTTGGAAAGGCTCATTTGCTCTTGATTCAACTTCTTTAGGAAAACTTCTTCTTGCATGCTTGCCAAGGAGAAATGCTTCACACAATTGATTGGGATGGTTGATGTGAGGCATCCCCTTCACCATCTTCTCATCTCCTAAGGTCTTAAGTGCTCCAAAGTTCAAGTTCCCAAACCTCATATGCCAACACCATGCTTCATCTTTTATGCTAGCCTTTAACCATTTTGCTTCATTGGTCTTAATGCTCAACATGAACATTCTATTTCTTGACATAAACACCTTAGCAACCAAATTAGAATTTTGATCTTTAAGCCACAAACAATTTTCTTTCATGAGAATTTCATACCCCCTTCTCAACAAGTTGTCCCAAACTCAAAATATTACTTTTTAATTTAGGAACATAATAGACATCCTTGATGAATTTGTGAGTCATCTTTTAAGGAAATTAAAATAGTATCTTTCCTTTGAATTTGAACCGTGGAACAATCACCAAAGGAAGCATTTTCCCTCACCTTCTCTTCAAGCTCCACAAATTTCTCCTTGTAACCACACATGTGATTACTTGATCCATTGTCAAGATACCATAGGCTCTTATCATCACTATCTTAATTAAGTGCTAGCAACAGTGTTGGCTCTTCAGTTTTTTCTTTGTCACCAACAAGATTTGCCTTTTCTTCAACATTGGTTCTACACTCCCAAGAAAAATGACCATATTTATGACAATTATAACATTCAACATTAGATTTATTATACCTCCTTTCATTTGTTCTACCAAAATTGTCTCTACCTCTTCCTCTTCCACGTCCTTTGTTGGGTTGATAACTCCTTTCATTATTATAAAAGTTATCATGATCTCCTCTTCATCCTCTTTCTTAGCTACGTCCATGTCCATGTCCATGTCCATGTCCACATCCTCTTTGATATTTTTCTCCTCCATTTTCTTTCAAAGAAGCTTTGGCATTTAGTACTTGCTCCAAAGGCTCCTCATGTCTTCTCTTGAACCTTTCTTCATATGCTTGAAGTGAACCCATCAATTGGTCCACTATTATCAATTATAAATCCTTTGACTCTTCAATTTCACAAACCACAAAATTAAATTTTATGGTTAAAGAACTAAGAATTTTTTCTACCACACGAATATTTTCCATATTCTCTTCTTAACATTTCATTTGGTTCACTATCATCATAACCCTATTGTCAAAATCTGAAATTGATTCAGACTCCTTCATACGCAAGGATTCAAACTCTCCTCGTAGAGTTTGTAGATGCACCTTCTTCACCTTGTCAACACCTTCAAGAGAAGTTTTCAAAATCTTCCAAGCTTCTTTAGAGGTGGATACGTTAGACAACATCTCAAACATACTTTCATCTAAACTTTGATAGATGAAGGTAAGTGGTTATTGATCCTTCTTTTTCGTCTTTACTAAAATCTCCTTCTCAGAATGTGACAAATAGTCACATTTTCAGGGAGAGTATAACCTTTCTCCACAACCTCCCAAGAATCTTGGGAACCTAGCAAGACTTTCATGCAACGATACCAATTGTCATAATTCTCATTGGTAAGACGAGGGAATTGAAACAAGTTCAAGTTACTACTTGTCATCTCTCAACTCACTAACTGTTTCTCTCAATTCACCAGAACCTAAGCTCTGATACCACTTTGTTAGACAAACTAGAGAAGACTTTAGAAAAGAAAAAAATATTTTTATTTCTTGGTTTTTCAGTTACATAGGTTGATACTTTATTAATAATAGAGCAATTCATAATATTACGTGATTTAATTAACATACTATATAAATACTCATAAATAATGGTTACAAAATAATAATGTCTCTTAATACAAAATAATTACTCCTTAATATAGAATAATTGTCTCTTAATGTATAATATCTGCTCCTTAATCTAAAATAACTAAATATTTTTGACCCATCTTACCCAAATCCATTGGGGCCAAGTTAACTCACGGATTCCAACTTACTTTGACCTCTAAATGCACTCTATGTCCAAAGTTACGTACAAAGAATATAAAACTACGTGTCCAAAGAATTGACCAAAGTATATATTCTCATTTATTAGCCTGTTTAGGGCCTAACGTGAAGATCAAAACCATTGCCCTGTAACCAAAAATCAAGAGGAAAATGAAAATATCAAGAAAAAAAAAATGAACGTGAGAGTGGAGGCAAAGAAACGAAACCTTTTCTGAATCCCATCCTTATATAATTAATGGTTCCTAATACAGATTAGTTTCCTTATGAACGAGAAGTGCTTTTGACGTGTTCGACAAAAATGGTTGCCTAGTTTTGCAAGTAATCTTCCAAAACAGAACCATTATTTGAAGAGTAGAAATCTCATGCACCCCAGTCTTAATTCCACTATCACAAATAGAACTAATACAACTGGCTGTATTCCAATATCTCCATGGCATATTCCAAGGCATCGATTTAATGGAGAGGATATTGAAGCTGGGTTGGTGGATGAAAATGACAATGGTCCTGTTGCGAGAAATATGAGCTATAAACGCAAACAAACAAGAACACAAAAATCAAAATGGAAAAACAATGAATACCAAATTGGACAAACTAGAGCTCAAGCACCGAAAATGGATAAAAACGACACTAATTCGACTTTGGCCTTCAGCATGGCAATAACGTAGAGAATCGACGAGAATTTGAAGTTGTGTATTTACACAGACGATCTTTGGTAACATCGCTGTGAAGCCATTGGCACTTGCGCTCTCCTTGGAATACCATGTGTTTTCTTTGTGTGTGAATTTCCTTTTAGCGCGTGAGTGGCTCAGTGGGATGACAATCTTTTCCTTGTAGATAGATATTCGGGATTTTACCACAGACCAATACACAATAAGCAATGCGGCAACGATGTAGTGCCCAGTCCTTTCTGTAAACTATTATATTATATTATTAAATTTAGGTATTAAATTTTTGTATAAATATTATAATATATACTTGTGTTCAACTATTTCTTTTTTAATTTCACATGAATCGTAGTAATTAAAAGTAAGGATATACTTTTTTTATCAATTTATATATTGTATTAATATATATTTGAATTCTCTATATTATAGTGTGTATGTTATATATATTTATGCATTAAACTTTGCAATAATTACTTTTTTATATAATAGATTTTTATATATATATATATATATATATATATATATGTTTTTATGTAACAACGCTACATACAACGTACGCTACGGATTACGAATGAATTTGTCGGTAAACATTCATGGGGTAATTTGAAATTATCAACGGATTAGTATCTGTCCGTAAATATCTGGCCATAATTTAACATTAGCAACCGATATACACTACAAGATTTTTTTTATTTTATTATTAATCTTAACTATCATTTAAATTAGTGGTTAAATTCTAATTAATTAACTAGAATATTATTTTTTCTAACTAAATTTAAGTTATATTCATTTATACTTCTTATTACTACAAATTAGGTAAAAAAATAGATACAAATTTTAAAAATTTACTACAAATTAACTAAGATTATTTTCTTAATTAATTTTCTACTTATTTCATGCTACCACTAATATTATAGTAATTTTGTAACTAATTATTTTTACTAGAAATTAAGTACAAAATAACTATTGATTTAAAATTTTGTAATTAATTATTTTGTAGCAAATATTAAATTTTCTAGTAGTGATATATATATTTATCAATAATTCAAAATTACCGATGGATATATATATGGGTAAATAAACATTTTCTTGTAGTAAAAAGAATGATATTTTAAAGTTAGTTTTTCTATTTAATAAAAGTTTATCATTGAAATCAAGTAGGCTTTTAAAAACAAGCTTTGCGAGAATTAACAGGTTGTGAGAAACAAAGTAAGATTAGTAGCCTAAGATTACTCACAACAATATGGTATAGACTTCATTGAAACTTTTGTATCTATATTGTTAGATTAGAAGCCATTCACATCTTATTATCTTTTATTGCTCATAATCATATAAGAATCTATCAAATGGATGTTAATAATGCATTTTCAAATAGCATAATAAATTTATGTGAAACAACCACCTAGTTGAGTAATTTTTTTCCTGATCGTGTTTTTTAACTTAAAAAAGCTCTTTATGATTTAAAACAAGAACGTTGTGTTTGGTATGAAAAATTGATCTATTTTCATATGAAAAATGGTTTCTAAAAGAGGAAAAGTAAACACTACTTTATTTTGAAAAACTATGGCTCATACTTTATTATTGTACAAATATATGTTGATGACATTATTATTTGTGCTACTTATGGCTCTTTATGTGAAGAATAAACTAATGCAGAAAGAATTCAAAATAAGCATGATGGGAGAAAGTGTTTCTTGGGACATTAGATCAAACAAACAAATGATGACACCTTTATTCATCAAATAAAGTATGCAGAAGAACTTCTTAAAAAATTCAAGTTAGATGATTGCAAAAACATGAGTACACTCATGCACCCTACATCAGCTTTGAATCTAGATGGTTTTGATAAAAAGGTAGACCGAATTACCTATAGAGGTATGATTGAATGACTTTTGTATCTTACTACATTTAAACTAGATATTATGTTTAATGTATACTTGTGTGTGTGTTTTCAATCTGATCTTAGAGAAACACATCTCACAAATGTGAAAAAGATTTTCAAATCTAAAAAATACCATGAACCTTGGATTGTTCTTTAGGAAATTTGATGATTACAGGTTAGTTGGATGTTATAATGCTGACTATGTTAGAGACGGAGTAGAAAGAAAAAGCACTAGTAGAGGTTGTCACTTCATTGGAGCAAACCTAGTACTTGGGCAAGCAAAAGACAGGACATCATAGCTTTATCTATTGTAGAAGTAGAGTATATTATTGCTGCTGGTTGTTGCTCATAGCTATTGTAGATCAACCATCAACTTGAAGACTACAACATCTTTGAGAGTAACATTCCTTTGCTTTGTTATAACATTGTTGCCATTAACTTATCTAATAGTCCTATATTACACTTTAGAGCTAAGTATATAGAAATTAAACATAATTTCATAAGAGATTATGTTCATAAAGAGACTTTTGATATAAAATTCATCAATACAAATCATCAATTGACTGATATTTTCACTAAATTCGTTCCTAAAGATAAGCTTATTCATATAAAGATCTTCTCGATATGAAATTCATAAAGGAATTATGTTTAAGGTTTATGAGACTTAAGTGTCCATAAATGTGTCGACATCCATAAAGTAAGTGTCCATAAATATAAGCATATTTATTTGTTTTATTTGTGTGCATATATGTTTTGTCTTATTCACATATATCTCTTTCTCAAATTGAGTAAAAAACCTTTTAACTTACACATTTTTATTAAAATGTATCTGACCATTTTAAAAAGACATTTTATGTTATGAGCTTTTAATGAAATATCTTTATCTCTCTTTAAAGATTTTGCTTTAAGCACAAAAGCTTTTAAACTTCTAACCCTTACAAAATCATTTGCACATACTCTCTAAAATCTCTTGGATATACAAACCTAACTACTTGTGGCATTCTACCCTTATTTCAATTTGAACAAGTTGTTCATCCAAAGCTAGTGAGAAAGTTTTGGAGTAATGTTGCTCACACAAGATATCTCTTTTTTTCTTTCACTTTTTCACTATTGAATGTTCTGGTGTATGCCATCCTTGTAGTCTTGACCTTTAGGTGTAAAGATTGCTTATACTAGAACAAAAATATTACTTCTATTCCTAACTCATCTTTTATTGGCTTCCAAATTGTTCGTCATCAAAAGTAGCTGGTGGAATATGGAATTTTTTTGAGGGATTGGGTCTAAATTGAAGCATCTCTAATATATATTTACCATAGCTAAAATTAGAGACCATTTATGATTGGTCTTGTCAACAATTAATGAAAGACTTTGATTACAACTCAAAATTACATTGTTGTTTTCGTTTCACTTGTTTTCATACATGTTTTGGTATGTTATGAAAATTCCACATCTTTTAGTAGTCGAGACCAATGGTAGTGTATAAACACACTCCTCTCTCAACCCACTAAGATGTCTTTAGGAACAAAACCGTGAATGACTACGAGAGACAAAATGAACAATACCTTAGATGTGGTCATTCTAATGATGTATAACGGGGACTTGAAGTCGGAACAATACAGTTTGACTTTGCATGACCAGGTGCAATTATAATTGCTTCCATCCTTAATTTTATGTAAATCCTCATGGAGGAGAAAAAAATACTTTCAAGGAAAATGCATACATTAATGTCATACTTGAGTACTTATATGAAACAGAAATAGTTGTTGTAACTAGAAAATTAAGACATCACATTTTATGAATCTAAGTTTGAGATATATAGATTTAGATTGAATCTAAGGATACGATGATATCTGGAGGAGGGTTTTTTCTTCATCGTTGTGAACTGTCACTTGCATTTTTCCATATTTGTTTCCTCTTATATTATCTATTAGTAAACTTAAGTTATATGCATTATTACACAAGTCTTTGTTATGAATATTATTGGTCACAATTATTTTTACAAATGGAACTATTACTACAAAAATTTCATGTTTAGCGACCAAAGAAATCGGTCACTAAAGCTGAAAATTCGGTCGCTAAAGTTGGATTTGGGTCGCTATATGGCTTAGCGACCGATTATTTTTCATCGCGAAAAGCCTAGTCGCTAAGCAATTTAGTGACCGAATTGCTTTTAGTGGCTAATTGGAGTCAAAACTTGCTTGCTAAATCGGTCGCTATTTTATTTTTTAAAAATCCATTGACTTTTTATTATTTTAACTGTTTGTATATAAAAATTCAGTTGCTATTTTTTATTTTTAATTTTAAATAATTGGGTCACTAAATCGGTTGCTATTTTTATTTTTATTTTAAATAATTCAGTCGCTAAATCTGTCGCTATTTTTTATTTTTATTATAAATAATTTGGTCGTTAAATCAGTCGCTATTTATTTTTTTTAAGATGGGTGGCGGTGTTAGTTGGTTGGTGGTTGGGGGAGGGAGGAGAGAGTAAGGGAGAAGGAAAAAAAGAGGGAGAAGGGAGAAGAGGGCGAAGGAAGGAGAGGGAGGGAAGGGAGGAGAGAGGAGTGGAAGGAGGGTAGTGGTTGTGGTGGTGGTAGTGGTGGTGGTGGAGGAAGAAAGAAAGGAAGAGAGGAGGGTGGAGAATAGAGAAGAGAAGAGGGAGGAAGGTATAGGAGGCGGCGGAGTGGTGGTGGTTGCTAAATCAGTCGCTAATTTATTATTTTTATTTTATTTATTGAATTTTGGTCGCTAATTCGGTCGCAAAAGATAACCCTTTTGCCCTTTTTTGTTTTGTCACTATTTCGGTTGCTAATATATATTTTTATTTATCTTTTACTTTTATTTTCGGTCGCTAATTCGGTCGCAAAAGTGTTCTTTTTTTATCCATTACTATTTCGGTCGCTAAGTCTGTCGCTATTTAGTAATGCTAAGAATCAGTCGCTAAAAAATATTTTTTTGTAGTGTATTTTATTTTAATCTAATTAAAAAATATATATATTGCATCGACAATGTAAAGTAATTTTTACATAGTTATTCAATCATAAATTACCATTAATAAGTTTATTAACTTTAACAATAATTATCTTAAAAGTGATAACAACAATAATATATAAGTAAGTGACGGTGTAAAATTATTTTAATTAAAGATAGAGTTTAATGGCTATGATAGTGTAAAATAATTCTACTGTTATGTAATCATAATTATTTTAAAATAATTATTTTAAAAATTCATCAACTTACTATACGTAATAGTTTTACCCTCTGTCTAACATACTCTGTCAAAATACAACCATTAAAAGACAACTTTATAATCTGCTTTGAATAGCTCGCAAATTTAGTGACTTTGCTCAACTTTAATGTGCTCTGTATAACCCACTAATTTGGTGAGTATGCTCAACTTCATTATGTATTCATTTTGTTTTTTTAAAAATATAAATGTGAAACAAAACTGAAGTTTGAAATCGTTTCCAATATCATCCCATTTACAAATTAAATTAATAAATAGAACTCATTTCAATTATACAAATTGACCAAAAGTAATTCATTAAAGTTTCTAATTTCCTGTGATGCTACAAAAATAAAATACAAAGACTACATGATAATGAATTACTGGTTCTTGGGTTGTGAAGTATGGCAATTACGAAAACAAAGACTACTGGTAATCAATTACTCGTTCTAGGGTTGTGAAGTATGGCAATTACGAAAACATTGTAATCAATTATTGTAAAATTTGAAAGTTCCTTGATGTAGGCATGATAATTGATCGATCACAAGCCTTGTGTAATCGATTAGTAATTGATTAAAATAGATTTTCCAATTTTCCTTTTGCAAGTGCTTCAATTATGTGCATAAAGACTTGGGTTTTTCTAATCTATGTTAGAAAACTTTTAGCACAATTTGTCTCTTTTTTTCATCCTCTAATCAAATTCCAAAAACAATGGAGCAAAATAATCCACACAGCACTCACAAGAGCGAAAGAAAGAGAAAAGAGGAAATGTAATCTATGCTTTACGTTTGATTTTTGAACTTGAATTACAAAGCTTGAGTTCTTAAATCGAATGTTATGCGGATAGCCTCTTTATAGGCAAGGTTTGCCAATAAAATAAGATTCCATAATTGATAAGTGTGAGACCCCAAAAGTGTTTGGGTAGAAACTCCTTTCAATGAATAGCAAAGTTTTGGATCCCACAACCCAAAAACAAGTCCTAACTAGGACTTAATATGGGCCGGATCCAAGAAAGCCCAATCCAGCATGGACAAGACTCCACCGGCTTAGCAGAAGAGATGTCACAGCACTGCATCAAGGCCATAGACACTCTTAATTAAAGGACGTTGATAATCGAGCCACATTAGACAAGGCGAGTACAAACCTATCTAACGGATTGCTCAATCCTTGTTAATGAGGACACACGAAAATGCCATGTCAGCCACTACCCTATAAATGCACCGAGAATCATGGAGGAACATGCCACGATCAAACACAGAGGCCTAGGAAGATTACCCTCGCGATTGCCTATAGTAACAAATTGAATCAAAAGGACAGGAGGAGGCCAAGTGGCAGGATTAAGGCTATAAAAAGCCTCATCGCGAAGATTTCGGGGCCAAGAATCACTGAGTATCATAGAAAACTGCTGAAGAAACGTTATCTGAAGAAATTTGCAATACGCTTGTGCAAGTTCCCAATTACTCACATCAACTGTCTCTCTGGATACAGGTAAGGTTCTTGGCCGAATCTTACGCATCATCCGGCAAGTTCTCATTCATTCCATAAACAATGCGCATTACACTTCAGATGGCCGGTGAGCCATTATTCATTCCATAAACAATCTGCATTACACTTCAGATGGCTGGCGAGCCATTATTCATTCCATAAACAGTGTGCATTACACTTCAAATGGCCGACGAGCCACTGATCATTCCATAAACATCATGCATTATGCTTCAGATGGCCGGCAAGCCATTATTCATTCCATAAACAGTGCACAATACACTCTAGGAGGTCGATACCTTGCCTCCCAACCCTAAAACCGGTTGGCAAGAGCCACCGGAATCCATTCCTCAAAAACAAACACCTCAAAGCATACTGCACTCCTCATGAACAGGTCATCCTAGCTATCCTAGCTATGCTCACACAACTCAAGGATGCCTAAGGGATAGTCCGACTTCCATTTCCTGACAGCCGAGTCGAACATCCAATGGCTCGAGCTCTACCGCCTAGGGGGCATGATAAACTTCGTGTTTAGTTGTCTCAACGTGTATCAAATAAACTAAGGCTAACTATAGCATAGTCAACCTTAGGTCGAATTCTCTCAAGGAAACAGTGTGCTTGATTATGACTCTATGTGAAAACTGAGTGATACAAAACTCAAGTGTAGAATGCAGACTCACTCTCGGCTAGATGCCAAGTTGCTCTCGGTAGAGACTAGTCCGATATGGACTCGGCAGAGTCTTATCTGACAAGGTCTCGACTAAGTGCTGACAAACGCAACATAGTCGAACTTACTCTATTTCGGACTAAAGTGCAGGAAATGGGGGGTTTGGCTATGGATTAAGTAAAGAATAGCAATTAAACTACGAATGCAAATGCAGCTAAACTAGCTAATCCTACTATTACTACGCTCTTTGTATGCTGCATTTTGGGACCTTGTATGAGGGGCCTTTAGGTTATTCTTAGGATTAGATTAAGGTACCTAATAATGGTTAGTACAGGCCTACATAAGGCTTGAATGTAATTATCTTAATCACTTTTTACATTGAATGAATTGTGCATTGCACTTTTGGAGATTTTGTGTCTTCTCTTGATCTTAAGCAAGAACTCTAATTCTCATCAAAGTTTCCAAGTTTCTTGTGGAAAATTTCACTTTTTCTTATCTAGTTCCGTTAGAATTAGTGGAGAAAACTTCATTTTTATATTTTCCATATCTTTGATATCTTCTTTCAATTTACATTCTTAATTCTAGACCTAGTTTTTTTGTAATTTTCTAACTACTTATGTTTGTGGATCCTTGGGTTTAACACAATGGGTCACTTTAGGGAACATAAGACTTGTGAGAGTTTGAATGAGCAATTTTATTGGCCTCACATAAGGAGAGATGTGCATCACATTTGTCAAAGGTGTTTAGTGTATAGGGTGGCTAAGGCCAAGGTCTCACCCCATGGGTTTTATACCCTATTTCCTATTCTTACTACCCTTTGGGTGGATCTCTTCATGGACTTTGTTTTAGGGTTGCATAAATCTAGAGGAGATAGAGATTAGATTCTTGAAGATGGGTCACTTTATACCTTGTCATAATGTAGATGATGCTTGTCATGTGGCCAATCTATTCTTTATGGAGGTGGTAAGACTTCATGGTCTCTCTAAGACCATAGTCTCAGACAGGGACACCAAATTTCTTAGTCATTTTTAGAAGACCCATTGGAGTAAGTTTAGCTTTAAGCTACTCTTTTTTACCATTTGTCATCCTCAAACAAATGGACAAACTAAAGTGATAAATAAAACCATGTCACAACTTTTAAGGTGTGTTATGGGTAAGAGTTTAAAGTCTTAGGAATAGTGGCTCCCTCATATAGAGTTTTATACAATAGGATAGTCAATACCACTACATCCCACTCACCTTTTGAATTAGTGTATAGGTTTAACCCCTTGTCTCCTTTAGATTTGTTACTCTTACCTTGTGTAGCTTTTATGGCTAACCTTGATGACCTTTCCAAAGCCCAATTTGTTAAGAAATTACATTAGAAGACACAAATTCATATGGAGAAAAAAGGTGAGTAATATGCTAGACATGTCAATAAGGGCAAGAAGGAGAAGATGTTTTAGGAAGGTAACCCTATTTCTGTTCACTTAAGGAATGAAAGGTTTTCCACCTTAAAGAAGTTTAAAGTTCTCCCTAGGAGGGATGAGCCTTTCAAAGTTGTTAAGGGTATTATTGATAATGCTTATGTGTTGGATATATCCCAAGAATATGGGGTAATGCTAGCTTTAATATAACTGACTTGTCTCCTTTTGTTTTAGGTACTTATGGTTTGAATTTGAGAACAAATTTTCTTCAAAAAGGGGAGCCTAATATGAATATGGGTAGGCTTAGAGAGCTTGAAAAGGGTACTCATGTAGATTTAAAGCATACAAAGGTCAAAGCCTTCTAAGGCCCCATGACTAGGGATGGATTGAGGAGACTTGAAGAGGAAGTACACTAGAAAATAAGCCTCCTTATGGGACAAGGAGGGTCCAATCAAGACTTAACTCTATTCACATTATGGGATTGTCACAATCCCTTGGTATAGTCTTCTTAAGATTGCATTTCTTTGTATTTAAACCTTAATTCCTTTGTTTCCTTCCATGTAGCTTGTCTTGAGCTTGAAAGCCCATTTAGATGGCTTAGTAATAGTTTTAGAGATAGATTAGTGTTGGAAATGGGCCTAGTAACAGGTCTAGTGACAGATTTCTTGGTCAATCCCTTCTAGCTTGAATATGTGGGTTTGGTTGGTCTTTTCTCCTTATCACAACCACTTGTTTTGCTAAATTTGTTAACTTTTATAATAAATATCTTAAAAGTCATGCTAATGGTAATTTGTGATTGGATGACAATGTAAAAGTATTTTACATAGTTCGTACATGATAATGAAATTCTTTTTTTATATTATGAAAAATTATATATAATAAATATATATTTTTTATTTATAAATATACTCTAATTAAAATTCATAATAAATAAATAATTTTAAATTTAAAAATATAATTTATATATTCAAACAATATATTTTACCATTAATGTCCCAACAAAATAAAAATCTTAACCATTAATGAATTCCGATGTTTTTCATATTTTAAAACTGTTCTTTAATTCAAATACTTTCATAGTATAAGAAAACAAGTCACACGAAAATTAGCATATTCCTCGAACTGGTTTTGATGACCAAGTTTAAACTTGCAACAGCCAATAAAAGATGAGTTAGGAAAACAAGTAAAATTTAAAATATTTAAAACTATCGTCATCAAGTCTGTACGTAAAACTGAGACAAAGTCTAAACTGAACTATATAAAATTCCTGTGGAGCATTTGCTTAGTCTACTCTTTGATCAAGCACGCATGCAGTTGTTAAGGAATGGTTCATCACCAAATAAAGAATTAATAACGGTAAAGATAAACTGCAAACCAATTCAATGCTCCATACTTATAAATAGCATGCTTCACATGAATCAAAATTCAATTATCACAAGCAATTACATAGCAGAATTGTTTAAGAGGAGAAAAATGAAAGTTGTCTACTTCCTTGTTGCCATCTTGGCTTTGGCATCTTCTCTTGTCTCTGCATATGACCTAGTCCTCTGCAAGATTTTTGCGTGGCAATCAATGAAACCGATGGTGGTATGTATAAACATTCTCACAAACTCTAAGCTTGTTTTATAATATATATAATTCTTTCCAGAAATTATTTAATTTAATTGATTTCTTAATTAAAAATTTTGCATTGTTGATTTGTAGTATTTGTGAATGGAAAATTCTGCAAAGATCCCAAGCTTGTGAAAGCTGAAGATTTCTTCAGACATGTGGAAGCGGGAAATACTGACAACCCACTAGGTTCAAAAGTAACTCAGGTCTTTGTTGATCAACTACCAGGACTAAACACGCTCGGCATATCTTTGGCTCGCATAGATTTTGCACCAAAGGGTTTAAATGCTCCCCACACTCACCCTCGTGGCACAGAGATCCTTATAGTCATTGAGGGAACTCTCTATGTTGGATTTGTGACGTCCAATCAAGATGGAAATCGTCTCTTTACCAAAGTGCTGAACAAGGGTGATGTGTTTGTGTTCCCAATTGGTCTTATTCATTTCCAATTGAATGTAGGATACGGCAATGCTTTTGCCATTGCTGGTCTTAGCAGTCAAAATCCAGGAGCTATCACTATTGCAAATGCTTTGTTTAAAGCTAACCCACCTATTTCTTCTGAGGTTCTAACCAAAGCTTTCCAGGTGGACAAGAGCACAATAGATTATCTTCAAAAGCAGTCTTGGTATGACAACAACTAATCGGAGTTTGGATGGTCAATTTATTCTGATTTTGGATAAGTGGCTTCAGGGTTTTCATCATCTTAAACAATTTACCATCTCCAAATAATACGCCTTGTAATAAATATATTATAGATGTGGTTTATATTGATATATTATCCCTGTTTGTTGGATTTTTATTTGGTTTAATACATTGATATATTGATTTAATATAGCAATCTCATTCCGCTCCGTGTTCAATGTAATTTTTGTTGGGTCCGTGTTCTTATTTATATATGTTCATTTGCTTAAGGAACAAATAATATACTCCACTTCCAAATTCCAATAATGCCCTTAATACAGATATTCATGGTCTCATTTTTTTCGTAATTTAAATTCAATAATAGTAAAAAATAAAATGAGTTTTTGGAATTTAAATTCTGGATGCAATATACTTCCAAATTTTAATTAAATTTAAGTATATAGAAACATACTTCTTGAAATATAAATTTCGAAAATCGATTTTTACATCTAGTGTTTTTGAAAGTAAAACTTTTTATATACTTTCAAATTTTAAATTTTGGAATCAATTTTCTGTCTTCGTAATCCCAAAATCTAAATTCTGGAATTCAATTTTTAACGACACTGTTGTGTTTGTTGTTATAAAAGGTGTTCCATATACAAAATAGATAAATGCTTATAAACAAAATAGAAGATACAAATAATAGATAATTAAAAAGAAAAGTCAAATACTGTATAAATAAAATATAAAATGGTATAAATATTTCATAAGTAAAATACAAACATCATACTTTTTTATCGTGAAAAGGGCCCTAAGGCCAATACAAACATCATACAGTGCACAAAGAAAATACGAGTTGATTACTAGGTGGGGCCTTTCTTTTTATGTGATATGTAACATCTTTGTCAATGTCGTTCTACAATATGTTTGATGCTTCTCACATAATTTTCATGTCTCAGTCCCTTCCATCACCATCTTCCTATCAAGTATACACTAAAGTAGTTTGGTAGTCTTTATTTGAACTTTCCCTACTGTTTTTACCAGATTCTTTTTAGTTGTAATGGCCGATCTCCAATCTTTCCTAGATTTTTCTTAGTCGCAATGGTTGATCTCCAATTTTTCCTAGTGAGACTTCGCTCTCTACTCGGTGATCTTCGACCTCTTCAGTGGGTGAGGGGTACTTGTAAAGACACTTACACTCAAGTCAGTCTTCTCTTCTGGGTGTTTTCTTTAGATTAGTGAACATACCTGATGCTCGACCCTCGGGTTCCCCTTTATAGCATGTCAAGGGCTTTGGATGTGTTATCTGTAGTGGTCGCGCCCCTAGGGCTTGTTCCACATCTAGCGACGGGTAGTTATTGAGGTGTCGATGATCTCGACCAATATCTTGGGAGGTGCTTGGGCATGGGAAGTGCTAGAGGGGTCGAGCTCTCGGGTCGACCGGGAGTTCGAGCACTTGTTCCGGGTGTCTGAGGAGTGCCCTAAGTACAATTGCCCTATGAGTCTCAAGTTTGTCGTGAGGGAATAGGAAAACTTATCCTTTGGCTTGGGGTGGTATCCTTAGGTTTGAGGTGAGGCCTTGTGGGTGGAGATGGTGCCTTTGGGATGGAGGTGGTGTCTGTTGGTCCAAGGTAGGGTTTATCTTGGAAGTTGTGTGCATCAATGTGATGCTTGGGTTCTTGTGTCAAGATCATTTGGTATTCACCAATTAGGACACGCGACCTTTGGCATGCCAACTCCTATATAAAAGGGCAATAGTTTGCGAGGGAGGCACATCACCTCATTTCCTTACCTTTGCTTCTCTACTTCCCAATCCTCCTTGTTGCTGTTCGACTTCCCCAATTCTGATCTTCATACTTCCAAATTCCTTCCCTTCAGGTACATAGCTTCCTACCTTTTTATTATGGGTTTCGATGAGTCATCCGCTAGGACTAGTCGAATTATAGAGGCCGAGTTACGCTTGATAGGTGCCTCGTTGTCAAGCGAGATGTCGAGTTCGGGTTCGGGACTCAACGACATCAACTTGTTGAAGACCACCTCCATAGGTGGTTCCTCTATTAGGCGCCAATGATAGTGCTACTAATCTCCCCCACTACATACGTGTGCTCAGTCACTACACCTTCACAGTAGGTCCCTTCGTAGAGGAGGATGTTTCCTCCAATTGGTGCATCGGGGTATGAATGGCTGAGTGGAGAGGTGGAGGTGTACCCCTCGAGGTTTACCATTCTTGTCGTTATGGTGAGGTTGGTCAAGAAAGTAGCCATTACTCCAGCCCGGGAGGCCATGTTGTACTTGACAAAGCAATGTTCGATTAAGGAAAGGGTTTTCATGATGCCACGGAAAGGGAAACCATACTTCATCTACATGTACGAGATTGTCTTTCGTGACTTGGGCATTACCCTTCCATTTAACAGATTCGAGGCCGAGGTAGTGCGTACTTTGAACATTATGCCTAGTCAACTGCATCAAAACGGGTGGACAGCCATGCAAGCTTTCTGAGTGGTGTGCCATTACTTAAGGATGGAGCCGACTGTCGTGAAGTTTTTGCATCACTATGTGCTGCGTTTGGGCCAGAAGATTGGGTGGGTGTCATTGATTAGTATGCCTAAGTCATGCCTCTTCAATGCACACTACGCCTCCTACAAAGGGTTCAAGGGAGGCTTCTGCAAGATCAAAGTCAAGGATGGGGTCTTGTTAAGGGGCATTCGTCATGACCGGCCAAGAGTTCCCTTTGTATTGGAGGTGTCCTAATAAATTCAATGGGTCGGCACGGGAGAGGAACGTTGGCATCCGACCTGGCCGATCTTGATGACCTGTACATGCTACCTCGGGGTCTCAACTATCGGGAGGTCGTCAAGATACGCTTTTTGCCTACCATTATTCGGGACATAGCGAGTGAGTATTTGTACTTTTGATGTGTGGATATTTGTGTATGGCTATGTCTTGACTTATGTTTGTTTTATGCATAGTTGATGGGTAAGTTCAACTTCCAAGTGGTGCATGCTGAACGCAGCAGGCATCCTATGCCGATTTCCACCGAACTGGCCCAAATGCCGACTCTTGCAAAACTCGAAGTATAGACCTCTCTGACCCCACTACAGTACCAGCTCCCAAGGTAGTAGCTGTTGAGGCACCCTCAAAGATCCCGAACAAGAAGGCTTCGATTGTGGATGCCAGTACGCCATAGCCTAAGAGGAATTTGGGGTCTTTATGGGTGGCTTCTGAGGGTGGCTCTCTTCAAATAGGCCCCCAAAACTGATTGCTCCAACTGTCCCATGTGACCCTCGAGCTGAGGCATCAATCACTTTGGGGGTGAGACTTCTGTCCTCAAAACTGTGATAGGGCCCGAGTAACATGATTCCTTACCTGCATTCAATAAAATAGAATCACTTTATCTTTTGAGATCTTAAGTCTTTGTTTTATGATCCTCCAAATATTTCAAATAGTTAACAAATTATTAACTCTTTAACATAGATAATTTTAATCATGAGTTAGTGGGTTATTGTCGCGATGGGCTCGCGATCTCACGGCGGAGGGGCTTCAGGAGTCGCCACTGATGTTTTTGTTTTAGAACACCAGGAAACCTTGGACATAGACTGGATTGGATAGGCATGGTCTTGAGCCAAAGATTGGTGTTCGGAGGTCAATTACACGATGAGATGTCTAACATCTATTGTGCCCATCACTCGATGGTTACCCTACTAAAAAAAAACTAACTTTGATAACACTTGCTCCTATGGAACACCCTCGTGGATGATAGGATATGGGTGAGTTTTTGGATTGGGATAGTGCGTGTGTGTATAGACTTGATGAAGGAATCGCTCCCTCATGCCTACGTATCTTTTTTGTAAGAAATCAAAGTCCACGTAGTTCTGTGAGGGGAAAATTGGGTGATTAATCCGACATACTATCGGATCTTGTTCGGACGAATGGGTCTTGGTCTTAATAGGAGTCTGGGTCCATTCCGGACTTAAGATGGGACCGATGAGGTCCCAGACTTGGCATAGTGAGGAGTCTATTCGAGATCTGGGGATTTCATGGTCCAAGAATTTGTAGGGACCCACAAAAATGCACGTGAGAGGGGTGGTGTTTAGAAAGAGCCGTGAATAGGTTAGAAATAACTTACCTGGTATCCAGTCAAGCTTCTAAGTGTCGCCTTTCTATGGATTGTAAGTGCCAATGCCCTGAATATATCTCCCTTAATTGTAGATAGTCTCCTCCCCTCCTCTGATTCTTGAATATTCTCTCGTCCCTTATTGCCCTTTTTGTAGGTAGTTCCAACCTTCCCTCTTTATCAACAATATCTTGGGCAATCTTTGCTCATAAATGCGGTGGCGATTTCCCTATACTCATGTAATGAGGCGACACTCTTCCTCCTTCCTTTGGAGCACCTTTGCATTAATTGTGGTGGCGATCGATCAGAATGTGGTGCTAGGCGTGGTCACCTAAGGATGAAACCCGTCGCTCTTTTTGGCAGGGTCGTCGCCTTGTCGAGCATATCTCCCTATATTTTCACTCATCGCTTCATGGTGCCTTGTTCCACGTAGAAGCCCTGTCCTCGCCTCTTTAATGCTTCCTTATTCTTTTCATCTTTCCAGAAGCACATTCGTCTTGTCCCCCTGCCAGGTTCTATTTTGTCTCCTATTTCCAGCTTTTTCTTATGCTTGACTTTGTTTCTTAATGCAATTGCAGCCCTGCTGGCTCTCCACGTCACCCTTTAGTTTATCGGCAGGTCCCATAGTCGTCTTTTGGATCTTGCCTTGCTTGTCTCTCGGGTCAGCCCAAGAGTGATTCCATTCGTTTTCCAACCCATAGGACCTTCGCGTTGGGCTATTATCCACGAGTTGTGTGTTTTGGATCAGCTTGCCTCCTTTATGGGCTTGATGGACAAAAAAGGGGTCCAACAGTTGCCCCCTCTTTATTTATGTTCAAATGATTAATTCTAGCGTGAATAAAGATTCGGTCCTGGGTTTAGGGCCACTTTTTCAGCTCAGCAGCTTCGGGGCCATTTTGGATTGAATTATGGCCTTGGGCCATCTTTTTGAATTCAATGGCCTTGGGCCGTTTCGTGTGAAGTCATGGCCTTGGTCCATTCTGAATTCAACGGCCTTGGGCCGTTTTAGGTAAGGTCATGTTTTGGGGCCATTTTTGGATTGAATTATGGCCTTAGGCCATTTTTTTTTTGAATTCAATGGCCTTGTGCCGTTTCGAGTAAAGTCATGGCCTTGGGCCATTTTGGATTGAATTGTGGCCTTGGGCCATTTTTGAATTCAACGGCCTTAGGCCGTTTCGAGTAAAGTCATGGCCTTGGGCCATTGTGGATTGAATTATGACCTTGGGCCATTCTGAATTCAACGGTCTTGGGTCGTTTTAGGTAAGGTCAGGGCCTTGGGCTATTTTTGGATTGAATTATGGTCTTGGGCCATTTTTTTTAATTCAACGGCCTTGGGCCGTTTTGAGTAAAGTCATGGCCTTGGGCCATTTTGGATTGAATTGTGGCCTTGGGCCATTTTTGAATTCAACGGCCTTAGGCCGTTTCGAGTAAAGTCATGGCCTTCGGCCATTGTGGATTGAATTATGACCTTGGGCCATTCTGAATTCAATGATCTTGGGTCGTTTTAGGTAAGGTCAAGGCCTTGGGCCATTTTTTAATTGAATTATGACCTTGGGCCATTTTTTTTTTAATTCAACGGCTTTAGGCCATTTCGAGTAAAGTCATGGCCTTGGGCCATTTTGGATTGAATTATGGCCTTGGGCCATTCAACTGTGGAAAATCGTCAGTTGCGTTTGGTCCAGACGCGCCTGAGGTCTTTGTTGCCACCCTACGTATTTTCATTTTGACGGCATTATGATGGGGTGCTTTTATTGGGCCTTATTTCGAATTCCGGGCCTCTCGCGTATCCCATACGTTTTTTTAATACCCAAAATTTGCCTGTCCTAACCACTGCTTCCCCTTCATCCTTTCGAGACCTCTCTTCTTCTTCTTTTGCATTTCCTTCTCCTTCTTTTCCCTGCGTCTTCAACTTCCTTGGCGACAATGTCAGGTACCCCTTTTTTTTGGAATAAATTATTTGTTATTATTTCGTTATACGTTATTATTTTTTATTCTACTTTGCGCAAAGTTAAGTTAGCTCGTCTCTCCGTGTTAGGATCGCGGGTCTTAACTTTGAAGCCCCTCAGGGGGCTGCAATTCTGTCTCAGGGCTAAGAAGCCGAGTGGTCGTCAGCTTAAACTTAATTGGGATTCTTTTCCTTGGGATTTCCAAGGTTAGGCGCGAAGCCTGGGAGTCGGGTTGTGGATTTTACGCCACCTTCCGTTTTTTTTTAAACATGCGTAGTGCCCGTAGTTTGGCACCTCTTAGGAAACAACTATGAATTGGATTACACGTTGGACATGGTACCTACGTCCCGGGCTGTTGCTATGATGTATGCATGCAATGTTTTTTTTCGTTATTGTTATTAATGCGCGCTGGATGCCAATCGACCATTTTAACCCTTTTTCGCTGATCTCACCTTCACATGGGTTATTGACTTTTATTAAGAGGCTAAACCCCCGCTCCTTTGAAATGTCTTTCCGTTCTAGATAGAAAATAGATGTAACGAATGTACATATTGTATATAGTGAGCAGGAACCTTTTTTTTATATATATTTTGATAACTATATGGGTAAAAGGAAAGGACGGAAAATATTTACTCATTGGCTGAATACCACAGAATTTCCAAATTCGACTCAAGCGTTTAACTTAACCCTATGGCCGACATCTAAGCTTCCTTTCTGTTCGGATCAAGAACCAATCCTTTCCACCCCTTTGCTCCCGACAAACCAGTTCAGGGATAGAATAATTTAACCGAGTCTGCATTGATCGGGCTTTTAAGATCCTGTCCTTCTTGATCCGTAAGGATTAGTGCCCCTCTTGAGAACGCTTGTCTGACAATGTACGGTCCCTCGTATTTAGGGGTCCATTTTCCTCTAGAGTCTTTGGAATTGGGAAGGATCTTTTTTAGCACAAGGTCTCCTTCCTTGAATACCCAAGGTTTAACCCTCTTATCAAACGCGCACTTGATTCTCTTTTGGTTCAACTGCCCATGGCAGAGGGCTGTCAACCTCTTTTTCGTGATCAGGTTTAATTGGTCAAAGCGATGTTGTGCCCATTCGGCTTCCTTTATTTCGGCTTCGGCTATCACCCTTAAGGAGGGGATCTCTATCTCCACAAGGAGTACGAATTTCGTACCGTATACCAAAGAATATGGAGTTGCGCTAGTGGGGGTCCTAACCGTGGTTCGATAACCATGCAGGGCATATGGCAGCATGTCGTGCCAATCCTTATATGTTACCACCATTTTCTGCACAATTTTCTTGATGTTCTTATTGTCGGCTTCCACTGCTCCATTCATCTGGGACGATATGGTGTTGAATTGCGATGTCGGATTCAGAGTTCCCCGCATAACTCTGTTATCACTTTATTGTTGAGGTTGGTGCCATTATCCGTGATAATGTCAGCCGGGACCCCGTATTTACACACAATGTTTCTTTTAATGAATCTGGACACCACATTACGGGACACACTCGTGTAGGATCTAGCTTCGACCCATTTGGTGAAATAGTCAATGGCCACTAGTATGAACCGGTGCCCATTCGAAGCTTTGGGTTCGATGGGTCCAATCATATCTATTCCTCACATCGAGAATGGCCACGACGATGTCAGATTTTGCAAGGCTGTTGGAGCTACATGTATATGATCTGCATATACCTGCACTTTACGCATCTTCTTACATGCCGACAACAGTCTGCCTCCATTGTCGTCCAATAATACCCCGCCCTTAGGATTTTTCGGGCTAATGAGTGGCCGTTTGCATGGGTTCCGAATGTCCCTTCATGTACTTCCTCCAAGATTTCTTGGGCCTCTTTCTCATCCACACAGCGTAGCAAGAACATGTCTGCATTTCTTTTATACAATGTGTCCCCATCCAGGAAAAACCCTGATGCCAGTCTACGCAACATCCTCTTGTTGTTTTCTGTTGCGTTCAGGGGGTAAATTCCTCTGCTCAGATATGTTTTTATGTCATGAAACTAGGGTCCGGTCACTGGAGTTTCTTCTTTGGTGTCGACATAATGACAATAAGCCAAACTCCGTTGGCGCTGCACTTGTATACCCAATTCCTGTCCTTCGTTCACTTGGACCATGGTCACCAGTGTGGCCAAGGCATCGGCCATCTGATTTTCTTCCCGGGGCACATGTTGGAAGCTTACTAATTCGAAGTCCATAAGTAATTCCATGATGTACTTATGGTACGGAATTAGCTTTGGGTCCCGGGTTTCCCACTCTCTTTGAGTTGGTATATAACTAAGGCAGAATCCCCAAACACTTTGAGCTTCCGTACCCGGCGCTCCACTGCCATAATGATTTCCATGGGGCAGGCTTCGTATTTTGCCATGTTATTAGTGCAGTTGAATCCTAACCTTGCGAAAAAGGGGAAGCACTGATCTGTTGGAGATGCTAATACTGCCCCTATACCATTTCCCAACACATTGGACGCCCCGTCAAACCACATTAGCCATTCATCCTGATAAGTCCTGGCTCCACTGATGGTCATGATATCTTCATCCGGGAATTCATGTGACAAAGGTTGGTAATCTGGCAAGGGATGGTATGCCAAGTGGTCGACCACTGCTCTCCCCTTTATGGCCTTATGAGTGGTGTATACTATATCGAACTCCGTGAGGGCCATTTTCCAACGAGCTATCCTTCCCGTAAGGGCAGGCTTTTCGAGAATATACTTAATGGGGTCAATTTTAGCTATTAGCCATGTGGTATGTGCCAACATATATTGCCTTAGTCTTTTCGTCGCCCATACCAGGGGCACAACACGTTCTTTCAAGGTCGGATACCTCTGCTCGCAATATGTGAATTTCTTGTTGAGGTAATATATGGCCTGCTCTTTTCTCCCCGTGTCATCCTATTGGCCGAGCATGCAACTCATTGATTCCTCCAATACCATTAGATAGAGTATCAAAGGTCTACCTGGCATTGCCGGAACCAAGACGGGAGGCTTCTCGAGATACCTTTTGATTCCCTCGAAGGCTATCTGGTAATCAGGATTCCATTCTTTCCTCTGGTTCTTCTTTAAGAGTTTGAGAATAGGAGCACATGTAGTCGTGAGTCTTGATACGAAGCGGGCTATGTAGTTAAGTCGACCTAAAAACCCTCTAATTTCGGATTCCGTTTTGGGCACCGACATTTCTTGAATAGCTTTGATTTTATCTGAATCCACTTCTATGCCTTATTTATTGACCATGAAGCCTAACAACTTCCTCTTACTGACCCCGAATGCACATTTGGTCGAGTTGAGTCTTAACCTAAATTTGCGCAACCTGTCAAATAGCTTCCGTAGGTCTCCCACGTGCTGTCTCGGAGTCCTTGATTTGGCAATCATGTCGTCCACATATACTTCTAGCTCTTTGTGCATCATGTCGTGGAACAATGCTACCATGGCCCTTTGGTACGTGGCACCTGCGTTTTTCAACCCGAAAGGCATGACTTGATAACAAAAGGTTCCCCATGCGGTAGTGAAAGTGGTTTTCTCACGATCCTCTAAGGCCATTCGGATCTGGTTGTAGCCTGAGAACCCATCCATGAAAGAGAATATTTGGTGACGTGCCATGTTATCCACTAGGGTATCTATGTGAGGCAAAGGGAAGTTATCTTTCAGACTAGCCCTGTTCAAATCCCTATAGACGACACACATACAGACCTTCCCATCTTTTTTTTGGTACTCGGACTATATTTGCTACCCATTGGGGATATTCGGCCACAACAAGGAAGCCTGCTTTCCATTTCTTTTCTACTTCTTCTTTGATTTTTAGCGCCACCTCGGGTTTCATTCTTCTGAGTCGCTGCCAGACCGGGGCTGCCCCCGGAATTATTGGCAGCTTGTGCTCCACTATGCTAGCGTCCAATCCTGGCATATCGTGGTAAGACCATGCAAACACGTCGCTGTATTCTTCCAGCAATTCTATGACTTGCATTCTTACATTGGTGTGCATGTTTCTTCCTATCCTGACTTCCCTTGTAGTTCCTCCTTTCCCGATATCTATAACCTCGGTGCTTCCTTTTGGAGATTGTATTGAGTCAGAAAGCTCTAGTTCCCTTTCTAGATCTGCCAAAGCGGGGGCTTCTTCGTCTTGGCCCGAATCCAAATCATTCAGGTCGTCGAGTTCATTGGTTTATAGGGTCATGTTATTAGCTTGAATCGAAGATGGTGTTCTATTTTATTATATGTTTTTTTTTAGACAAAAGAGAAAAGGAAAGAAACAACGTATGAGATGAAAGGACGATGTTTGGAAATGCAAAGAACAAAACAAAGACAAGAGTCATGCATTAATATTGCTGGATGGCTATAGATACATCTAATTCATATCTAAATTTGGATTACATTTGAGAAGTGAGAGCGGGGAGTGTGTTAGAATCCCAGTTTGTCAATTCTTCGCAGGAGAGGTATATCCATTCTTGCTTGCCCAGGTCTTGATCGGCGGTCATAGCTACTTGGTTTAGTAAGATCATTCCACCGCTAATGAATCGTTGGTACAAATGAGGGGTGACCTTAGCTATCCTTTTGGTCTCGGGATGTAGCTGGCTGTAAAAGCCGAGTCCCGCTCTTCCCGGATTTTCCGGTAAAACGATAGGTTCATCTATCCCGTTTAGTGACTTTCCCAGCCCTTTTCCTAGTTGGTATCCTACCTTTTTTCAAGATGTCTAGTGCCATGAATGCGACCTTCTTGCCTTCCTCTTGTTCATCTTCGATTTCTGTGATTTCCAACGACTGGAACGAAGTTTCTAAAGCATCTTCGTTCCCTTCTACATACTCAACAGGTGCAGGGGTGCTTATTATCAAATCCTCTTCTCCTTTGACGCTGATCAATCTTTGTTTTGCTATGAACTTTACCTTCTGATGTAGCGATGAGGTGACCGCCCTGGCCTTGTGGATCCAGGGCCTACCTAATAGGCAACTGTATACCGAGTTGATATCCATCACTTGAAAGTCGACATTGAACGTAGTTGGACCTATCCGGATTGGGAGCGTGATCTCCCCCATGACCTCTCGCTTTGATCCGTCAAAAGCTCTGACAATTATGGGACTGGTTCGTAGTGAGGCTCCTGTGGGACAGAGTTTGTTGAGCGTGGATTTGGGCATTACATTGAGAGAGGACCCATTGTCAATTAAAACTCTTGCCATCACATATTCTCCACATTTTACTGCCACATGCAAAGGCAAGTTGTGGCCATTGCCTTCTTTAGGGAGCTCGTCCCCAAAGAATGATATGTGATGGGTAGCCGTGAGATTTCCCACAATTCCTCCGAATTTCTCCATAGAAATGTGCTTGGCTACACGGGCTTCACTGAGTGCCTTTAATAGTAATTGGCGGTGCCCTTCCGAATTCACCAATAAGGCCAACAACGAGATTCGCACTGGAGTTTTATTCAACTGATCCATCATTTCATATTCGCTGTGGCGAATAAGTTTAAGGAACTCGTTCGCCTCTCTCTCTTCGGAGGCTTTGGGTTGCTCTTCCATCTTTCCTTTCTTCTTACTGTGGAGGTCATTCTTTTTCCACAACTCTTCAGGGGCATATACCCGTCCACTCCGAGTCATTCCTCCTATTCCAGCTATATTGGTGATTTCTTTACTTTCCTGTGGCTTGGGCATTGTCCTTTCTTTCGGATATTTCCAAGGGACTGCATGGCTATTGGTGTATTGGGGTTCCGGTACTGTGATGACCAGAGGTAACTTAACTTGATTAGCAGGGCTGTAACAAATGATTAATGGTTTCGGCGGGGGATTTCCATCTTCCCCAACGGTGGCAACATCTGCTGGGAGCTCTTGGACTTGGTGGGTTCCTTCCTCCACCTCCAAAGTCCTGTAGTGACTCTTCCTCGGACCCATAATGATTGCTTCTTCCTGGGCTTCTAGTTCATTGTCGTGCTCGACGAAATTGATTGTGGTATTTCCATGTTCAGGTAGAGGATTGGTTGTGACATTGGGTCCATTCTTCTGAAACACCAACCATCCTTCGTCTATAAGGTCCTAGACCTTATGTTTGAGCCCCCAACATCTGTCCGTGGAATGCCCTATGACCCCTCCGTGATATTTACATCTCAAATTGGGGTCATAGCTTTTGGAATATGGTGGCTCTACGGGCTTGAGAGGGACTATTGTGATTAGCTTTCTTTCCAGCAACGTTTTGAGTAACTCGGGGTAGGGGAAAGGTATCAGGTCCAACGTTCTGGGAGTGTTCCTTCGGTTGGCTGGCTTTGTGGCAGTCTCGATACTCACTTTGGCGGTACTGGCTGGGAGATACAATGGGCTAATGGGCCAGTGCCTGGTCTTTCCTTGACCTGGACGTGTAGGGGTTTTCCTTGCCCATACCCTATTGTGGTGTTGGCGATGACGGCGTTGGTGTCCCCCTTCTTCCTTTCCTGGGTGGCCTTCCTAGCGAAGCTTACTTATCCCATGTTGGAGGCGAATTTCCCTCGTTTTAGTCCTACTTCAATCCTTTCGCCTATGACTACCAGATCCGCAAAGTTTGATGACACACTTCCCACTATTATTTCATAGAAGGGTGATGGTAAGGTGTCGATGAATGTGGGCAACTAGCTCTCGCCATTTCTAGGCATACTCCTTGAATCCTTCGTGGTCCCTCTTAGTCATGTTTTGTAGCCGGGACCTGTCTGGAGCCATGTCCTCATTGTACCTGTATTGTTTCAAGAAAGCCTCTACTAAGTCCTTCCAGGTTCTAATGCGTCCCATCTCTAAATTCATGTACCAGCTTAGGACAACCCCTGATAAGCTATCTTGGAAACAATGGACCAGGACCTTGTCGTCTTGTACGTATGTTGCCATCTTTCGGCAATACATAGCTAGGTGCGTTCTAGGGCAGGAGCTGCCCTTATATTTATCAAAACCCGGAGTTTTAGAGTCCGCCGGGAGGACGACATCCGGGACTAGGCATAGGTCGACTGCGTCTTGTCCGTATTTATCAACCCCTTCAACGATCCTTAACCTCTCCTCTAAAAAATGTCACCTCTCATTGGCTTCCGGATTGTCCCTCTAGTTTTGGGCCGGTGTTACTGCTGTCAGCCCATTCTGCCCTTGCGATCCTGCCCTCGAGGTAGGCCCATTTTGGTTATTTTCATTGGGTGGGGGTTGTTCTTCTTGTGCGTTCCAAGCAGGGGTTGGAGTGTATCTAGGTCGGTAATCCACTGTGTTCTTTGTTTGAGGGGGTCCCCAAGCCAGGAATTCCAAGACCTTAGCCATCTGCTCTTTTATTTGGGCTAATTCACTTCTCAGCTCTTCGTTCCTTTGTTCCAACGCTTCCACCGCGTTTTCCATCTGTTTAGTTTTAGCGCGAGTTCCGTAGCGATGCGAAGCGATTGTTGTCATTCTAGTATCCAGCGCGCATTAATTAACGAAGAAAAAGAAGAGAAAAAAAGGAAAAGAAAAATGATGCATGTAACGTAATGAAATGAATGAGAATGCATGCTTGTTTTTCCATATATATAACAGACTAATGGGACAAGTACAGTGTTTTTATGGAATTATGGCATTGGCCAGGTCATCATACACCATCTGGCATTCTTTTACAAAATCATATATTTCGGATTGCGTAATGAAAGGACTGATCACTTCTTCGGATGCGCGGAGGCTCTGTGGTAGATGACCCAGGCTTCGATTAGCTAACCATACTACCTTGTCGTGGCGGTCTTTCCAATATTTCATTGCTTCTTCGGCCGCCTCGACCTGTTGTTCAACCCGTGTGACTAGCTCTTGGTGCCTGCTGTCCTTTCTTGCTATTCTGTCCCGTAGTTCTGCCACGATGGCCCGGGCTTTTTCTCTCTTACTCCCTCGATCTTGGCGTTCAAATGCTAACCTGTCGAGAGCCTGATTCTCCTTTGCCTCGGCGGCCTCTCTTCGGGACCTCTCGCCCAGTAATTCTTCGTGTTGTATCTTTAGTCTTTCCCGTAATCTGTAGAGTTGTCCTCTCAGCTCTACTTTCTTTTTTCGGGCATTCTAGAGGGCCTCCTTTAGTGACTCCTTCTCTCCTGCTGCTTGATCCTTTTCCTTTCTTCGGAGGCACATTTCTTTATCTCCTACCTTTAGACAGTCTCCGATCTTGCGGCGCAGCTCCCTTTCTTTGTCTACCTCCTATCTAGCCTACTCATGCAACTGTCGTTCCTTGAGAACCTGTTCCTGAGTTTCTAATTGTAAAGAGGTCGCCTGGGTTAGCTTCCTCTTTAGTGCCCTTCGCTCTGCATCCGTTTTTTTTAGCATTTCATCTAACTCCCTTACTACCGGAAGATCTGCCGTCTCGAACGGGAGTCTGATCCTGGGATCTTGTGGTACTCTCTCGAATGGGAGTCCATTGGTCTTTATTTGTTGTTGGAGCCAATTCTTATAACTAGATGTGGCCCCACAACTCCTTGGTCCACCTTCTGGTCCCATTCAGACCACTTGTTTCCATGCTTGACTTATTTTCCGGAACCACTCGGCATTTTGCATATTCCTCCCATGCACTTCCAAAAGAGTCAAGGATTCCTCCGTCGGAGGTGCAAGCATAGGATAACCGTTTTGTCTAAGGGTCAGAACGGGGTTGTAATTAGAGCACCCTTGGGTTCCCATAAGGGGAACGTTTGGGGACTTTCCACAGTTAGCGATGAAAGTCTCCCTTTCGTTCCACTTAGGGTACCAATTGATAGTGCTTTCAGACAACTCCATGAAGAGGTGGATCCATTCTTTTCCAGGCAATGTGTTGTCATCCATAGATACAGAGCATGTGCCGTCATCTTCGATGGGGCATCCCCACCTGTAATCTTCGATGGGGCATCCAGTCTTACATCTCCCCGGGCAGCAATGTGCCATCATCCACAAATATAGAGCATGTATGCAGCATCTCAGGTTCTTCCCACGCCTGCTGAGGCAGTAGTTTAACGTGTAGTAGGTGTCGGCCAGTATGGCCGGCATAGGATATTCATTCTTTTCTTTGACTGCCAAGAGCACATCCACAACGGCCAGGTCTACATAGTCCTCGAGTTGGGGGAAGATAACTATCCCATATACTAGTAGGGCTAGTGTGTCAACCACTGCCTGCCAGTTTTTGGCTTCCCTATGTTGGGTCAATACTTCCTCCAGGTACTCTCTGGGTAAGCCCTTTATTCCATTCCGGGCCCTCTTGGCTCTACGGACCTTGGTTTTTGGCTTCTTTAGCAATTCGGCTACCGCTCCCCAAGAGGGGAGGTAACCTTTGTAGAAGTACACTGCAGGCTCTTTTATGGGCATCCCTAGAATACGATCATATTCTTCCAATGTTGGGGCTAGCTGGAAGTCCTTGAAGGTGAAGCACCTAAGGCGCACATCGTAGAATTGAGCCAATACTACCAAGGCATGAGGTTGGACTTCCACTTCTAGGAGTCCCAATATTTTACCATATTTCTCCTTTAAAACCCTTCGCCATGGGCCTCGAATCTCTTTGGCTGTCTGCTTGAGAGTCTGAAGATTTGGGATTCTGATGGTGATGGGCATCCAATTCCTGGCTTTGTACTGTACTTGTTCCATTTTCTGAAACTTTTATAAGGTTAGAAATAATGCACATGCATGGAAATGAAGGACCCTTAGTTCTATTGATGAATATGCCATGGGTACTATCCCTACATGAGGCATGCTGTTTCGATCCCCTGGGTTAGTGGGACCCTATGTCTGCCCGGGTGTTTATTCCTATATCCTCACTGGTCAATTGCCAAAGCTTGGGTTCGTTGTAAGATCACACCGCAGGTAGGGAATGATCCCTAGGATGCGGGTTCTTTGTTTGATAAACCATACTCTGGTTGGAGCTATCGTGCACGTCAAATAAGGGTAACCCCTCAAAGTGACCCGCACTACACACTCCCACTCCCTATTGCACAAACATGGATGCGGTATCTTCCTTCTCCTGATATACCTGACACAATTCCCTTTCCCACTTCTTATTTCTTCCAGTTGTGAAAAAGAAATATAAATAAAAATCTGGAAAAACAGATGAATAAAGGATGCACACATTGGGAACAAGTGTTTCCAGGCATGTGTTTATTCTTCGGGCTCGACCTTCTGAAAGTCCCCAGTGGAGTCACCATCTGTCGCGATAGGCTTGCGGCCTCACGGTGGAGGGGCTTTAAGAGTCGCCACTGATGGTTTTGTTTTGGAACACCAGGAAACCTTGGACATAGATTGGATTGGATAGGCATGGCCTTGAGCCAGAGATTGGTGTTCGGAGGTCAGTTACACGATGAGATGTCTAACATCTATTGTACCCATCACCCGATGGTTACACTACTAAAAAAAAAACTAACTCTGATAACACTTGCTCCTATGGAACACCCTCGTGAATGATAGGATACAGGTGAGTTTTTGGATTGGGATAGTGCGTGTATGTATAGACTTGATGAAGGAATCGCTCCCTCATGCCTACGTATCTTTTTTGTAAGAAATCAAAGTCCACATAGTTCTGTGGGGGGAAAACTGGGTGATTAATCCGACATATTGTCGGATCTTGTTCGGACGAATGGGTCTCGGTCTTAATACGAGTTCGGGTCCATTCCGGGCTTAAGATGGGACCGATGAGGTCCCAGACTTGGCATAGTGAGGAGTCTATTCGAGGTGTGGGGATTTCATGGTCCAAGAATTTGTAGGGACCCACAGAAATGCACGTGAGAGGGGTGGTGTTTAGAAAGAGACGTGAATAGGTTAGAAATAACTTACCTGGTATCCAGTCAAGCTTCTAAGTGTCGCCTCTCTATGGATTGTAAGTGCCAATGCCCTAAATATATCTCCCTTAACTACAGATAGTCTCCTCCCCTCCTCTAATTCTTGATGATTTTCTCGTCCCTTACTGCCCTTTTTATAGGCAGTTCCAACCTTCCCTCTTTATCGACAATATCTTGGGCAATCTTTGCTCATAAATGTGGTGGCGATTTCCCTATACTCATTTAATGCGGCGACACTCTTCCTCCTTCCTTTGGAGCACCTTTGCATTAATTGTGGTGGCGATCGATCAGAATGTGGTGCTAGGCATGGTCACCTAAGGATGAAACCTGTCGCTCTTTTTGGCAGGGTCATCGCCTTATCGAGCATATCTCCCTATGTTTTCACTCATCGCTTCATGGCGCCCTGTTCCACGTAGAAGCCCTATCCTCGCCTCTTTAATGCTTCCTTATTCTTTTCATCTTTCTAGGAGCACATTCGTCTTGTCCCCCCTGCCAGGTTTTGTTCTGTCTCCTATTTCCAGTTTTTTCTTATGTTTGACTTTGTTTCTTAATGTAATTGTAGCTCTGCTGGCTCTCCACGTCACCCTTTAGGTTATCGGTGGGTCCCACAGTCGTCTTTTAGATCTCGCCTTGCTTGTCTCTCGGGTTAGCCCAAGAGTGATTTCATTCGTTTTCTAACCCAGAGGACCTTCGCATTGGGCTATTATCCACGGGTTGTATGTTTTGGATTAGCTTGCCTCCTTTATGAGCTTGATCGACAAAAAAGGGGTCCAACATTTATTCTTGAAAATCAATCGAATGAAAAGATAAGAATTGTTTTTATTTATTTTATTATAAATTAGAATACACTATTTGGAGTGTAGCACTTACACTCTTCCCATTTTCTCTATTTAGGAACTTTCAATTTTCTCTACTATTATGTGACACTTGTTAATTATTTATTTGTTTAGTGAAAGGTCAAGTAACCATCACAGGTCACATCTACTAGTGTAGGTGGTATCATGTTCGTATACAATATCATAAAAAATAATTAAATATTTAAAATAAATGTTATTTGTCTATCTTAAACTGACCATTAGATACTAAAAATAGTAATTTCAAATTTTGGATGGATGGAAATCAAATAAAAATATTTTACAATGTAGCACCCCAAAATTGTCCGGCCCAAACAACCTTTAACTGATAATAAATAAAATCCTGAAGATTTTATATGTTATCAACAAACAACCACAAGCTGGTTTTCCCTTAACTGATAACAAATAAAATCCTGAAGATTTTATACGTTATCAACAAACAGGGGATAAACCTGTTAAATATTCAAAATTCAAAATAAAATATAATAAAATATTCCCTTCTCTCGAGAATCAGGGGATAAATCTGTTAAACATTCAAATTTCAAATATTAAATATAATAAAATATTCTTTTCTCCCAAGATAAACCGGTCAGCTTTTCAAAATTCAAAATAAAATATAATAAAATATTATCTTCTCCCGAGAATCAGGGGATAAATCTGTTAAACATTCAAATTTCAAAATAAAATATAATAAAATATTCTCTCATCAGGAGAGAGGTCCAAGCCCATTTCGTAGCCTATATAAGACCTCACTGCGAATGAACAGGGGTCAGACATTTTTTCTATGGGAGTGGAGCGAGACTCTCCACCAGGAAGCTAGAAGAAGAAGTCAGGAAGTCGGAGGAAGCATCCAAGACCAGGAAGCTAGAAGAAGACGTCGGGTATCTGGTTAGTAATAAACTCTTTTTGTGAAACCGTAGTTAGATTCCTTCCCTCTCTACAAAACTCTAAGCCAAATCTCTCAAACCTCTCCCAAGCCTCCCAAATCTCTCAAACCTCTCCCATAGCCAAGCTGGTATTGACCAGCCTCGCCCTTTCTAACAACATCCCGACTAGAACTACGTGGGCTCTGAATCCTCGCTCTTCGAGGTACGTAGGCAGAGGGGGCACACCCCTTGCGAGTCCGTCAACCCAAAAACCCTAGACTTCCCCTTAGGAATAAACATTATTATCTTTAGCGCATAGCTTGTGTACATCTTATCACTCTAGCTCAATCTTAGGTAACTGCCAAGTGGCAGATGTGTTGGGGGCACCCTTGCCCCCGACGCGTAACTAACTTCCGAACCCATATATCTGGTTCCCAACCTAGCCTTATCCATCCTTGGTTTTCCAGCGTTCCTAATCAAAACGCTGGTGGCGACTCCCATCCTAAAAATTTTCCTATGTCGCTTCGTCACAAATCTGGTTGTGACATACAAGGACCAAAAAACAAAATTGCTCATTTTATTGGGATCAAAATCAGAGATTTTATATTTTTTAGGGATGAAAATCAAACAAAAACATGTGTGGCTAACATGTCATCAATGATTTTCATCAATTCTAGGAAGTGCATAAGTTACCCATAGTTTTTGGCTCTCTTAATAAGTATAGATGTGAAAGATCTCACATTGACTATTCATATGTTCAAAATGGAGTTTTTAAGTGTGTGACAACCTAATGAAGCCAAGGATCAATAAATAACAACTAGTTGGAAAATTTAGACAAAAACTAGGTATAGAATTAGGAATCAAAATTGAATGAAGAAATTACACATTAAAGAAGAAAGAGATGAGATTTTCATCACTAATCCCAAAGAATTAGATAAAAAAGAGTGAGAATCGCCACAAACTCCATGAGAATTTGATGAGAATGGTTCTTGCTCAAAACATGAGAGATAGAACTCTTAAAGTGCTTCTAGAATAAGTTTCATTCAATGCAAAAATGATTAAGCTAATTACACTTAAGCCTTATATAATTGTACTAATTAAGTTTAGTTAGTTTAATCTAATCCTAAGACTAATCTAAATGCCCAAAATACAAGCCCAAAACATTACTAAAAAGATAAAAAGGTCATCCAAAACTAGTGACCAAAATGCCTATTTTGAACTTATAAGCCTAATTTGTATGTGTATGTGTGTGCAGTCCACACACATCTAATATATCTTGAGTAGAAAGAAATGTTTTGAAAGAGTGATGCTATCTCTTTTGTTTTATATATATATATATATATAATCTACATATGGCATCCCACACACATCCTCTGTCTACGGTAGATGTAATAGTGTAGATGTAATAGTGTGAAATGAAGCACTTCAACTACATCACTAACAAATGTCCAGTAGGCATGAGGTGTGTATTTAGTATATTTTATCGTCAACTAACAAGAGCCAATAGTCTAAAACCGCTTAAGAAATTCATGTCTATTACATGATTAACTAAATCCACACGAATCAACAATTATAAATAATAAAATATAAACTTTTGTAGTTGTAAAAGAGCCATGTAACCTCTCATATGTCTCATGTAATGCACAATGGCATCGTTGAGATTCTTATATAAGAATGCTAAGGCAACTACAGCCCATGCATATCCACAATTTGTATGAAGGTTGCAAAATAATTCTAAGAATACCACGTAACATGGCACTGGGAAAGAATTCCTTGCATAATCCGATAGTGATTACAAAGATTAAAAATTTATTGAAGAAGGAACTAGACATAGCATAAGTGATTTGTGGGTGAGTAGCTAAACCAAATACACATAAGTAATATCTTTGGAAATCCAAGAATATATAAAATAGTGTACAAGTGATTGGTAACTGTAATAACGATGACATATCATCCAAGTTGATGGTCATCTCTCCTCAAGCGAGTGGAAAGTGTCTTTCTGTTGTTGTTAAGCAAAAGTAGACAATAACCCTTTATCCACCATATGGTAGTTGCAAACCAAGAATAATGTCAATCAAAAGTTATCCACCACGGTCTTTTATGTGATGAATAACGAACTCTCTCAATTTTTGTCCATGAGTTACAACCTAACTCATTATGGTACTATAACTGTAGAAGCATTTTTTTAAAGACTTGAGTACAAAAATTGAAGTGGACTCATTAGAAAAGGTTGAATAGTGATCCTTCATTATTCAAGCCTTTTTTTAGCACAAAATAGAAAAACCTATTTTTTTTTAAGTTAAAGCAACTTCTTGACAAATTAGAAGTTTGTTAGGAACAAGAAAACGCTTTCTCACACTTAATTAATAAATAATATATGCAATCAAAATATACCTTAAGTGTTGAGAAACTAATTGATTAAAAAGCTATTTGCAAAATGGAGCTTCTAATTGTTATTAGAAGTTGGTTTTAGATATAGCAATTTGTAATATTTCTTTCGAAGCATGAAATGAATTTAGATTAATCTCAAAACTTCTAGAATAATTCTATTACTTACTTTAGATATATTTCTAAGATTAAAGCTCAATTTAGCTTATGCTTTTTAGTTGTAAAATCAGAAAACAAATTTAAAATGTTAAACAATATAACAATATAACAATAAAAACAAATGAGAAGCATATAAGAGATGAGACTACATCAATTGAGATTTTTGTACTAGTTCATCATCAACCTTAACACTACGTCTAATCCTACCTCTTATAGGATTTTGTACTTCAAACACACCAATGATACATGTATTTTTTTTTCCTCAACCCTCAAAAGTCTTTCACATTAGTATTCTTCTCAAGTCTCAACAAGCTATCACACTAGCATTCTTTTCAAGTCTTTGCAGGATGCACACACAACCAATATTCTCAACCACTATAGGTCCAAACCATATAACTATTCTTTCCCAAGTCTCTTTAGACTTAACCACTCTTAAGTATTCTTTTCTCCAACCTACAATCTCCAAGTATTCTTTAATAAGTCTTTTCAAGTCTAGGATTAAACTCACAACTCTATAGCTAAAACAATCACAACTAACTCAATTGTTCTCACATGCTTACTCATGAAGTATTAGTTTAGTGACTAATCTTTTGAGTTTTTTTCTCTCAGTTTTTGTTTCACTGGACCATTTTACCTTTCCTTCTAATTACTTAATGAATGGATACACAATGATACAAAGAGATGTTCATATACTATTTAGGGTACTATAAATGATAGACACAAAACAAGAATGTTTTCGCTAATGGAGATTTTATTTTTAGAAGAATGTTGTTCTTTTTCTAGAAGCACAAATTTCTAAAATTACCCCAACTAAGTTGTTTTCCTTCCTTGCAATGAGTTTTTCAAATGGAGGGTGTATTTATACGCTTCCCAGCTTGAAACTATTTATATATGACTATTAAAGAAGAGTTTGAACTTAGTCAAATGGTCATTAGAAGTAGTATGTGTTATCTCTTTCATATAGTTACACTAGCTGGTTAACTAGTCTTTTCTGCTACTTTTGTAAACTTTCCTTGAATTTAAATTCTATATAGTTGATGTGAGGTGTACTTCAAGGAGAATATTCACTAACAACTCTAAAATTTGTCAATAATGCTGGTTTTGATGACTAATTTCTAGAGGATGCTTCTAGTGATTGCTAAAGAATACTGTAATGCTTGTGTATCTATATTATTTTCTTCTAGTTACTTGTTACATCAATAATTGATGGTTCAGGCATGTTCATGCTTTTGAACTCCTATTAGTTTAGTTTTGAGCATGTTACTTTGGATGTTATTAGTATCTCATTCTTTATTCAATTCAACATCTTCTGATGAATCTTTTGATCTTGCTACTCCTTGGCTAATTTCATTTCCTAATCATGCTTTTGAATCCTGCTATACTTTGATTTTTTGGAGGCATGCTTTGTCTAGTATTATTCTTATAAGCATTCCTTCTAACAAATTTGCTTCTAATGAGCAAACTTTGTTTCTAAAAGTTCACATATTTTACATTGATGCTTCTCAAGATTAATCCATGATCTATTTGGTGTTCTTATCAAGTGTTATTCGCATATACTAGGTCACCCTTCGAGGACATTTATCCTTATTACTCATTTCCATGTCACATATTATACTTCTCAAATTATGCAACTTAACAATAACATTTTAACATAAACTACAAGCATATTTCATATATACAAGAACATAGTTTAACATAGAGTAGTAAATTCTAATTATATTACAACACAAAAACTTATACAAACATGAGTAGGGCAACACGAGTGTGCTCCTATTAGTATGGTTGTGCACAAGCAACGTGACTTTGTATGAGTGTGCATAGAATATGCATGGGTGTGCGTAGAATATGCATGAGTGTGCATAGAATCCACACAAGTATGCACAATCTACACGGGTTATGCTCAACAGCTTGCAACATGAATTTTCTAGATTTTTGCCCAGAATTTTGGATTTTCAAGGAACCTATAATTTTCTATGTTTGCATACACAGATAATTCAACAAATTTCACAAAACAAAATTATAAACAAACAATATAATTCAAGGAGCTTAGCTTCCCCTTTAGAGACCACCAAGAACATACAATTTATAATCATATAATTAATAATTAATTAAGAAGGAAATGTCATAGTCTAAAGAGTTCAATCTCCCTTTCAAGTAACCAAAAACATACAATTTTAGGGGTCCTAGGGATGACTCCTCTACCCACAGTTATACCCATACCCTAAACGAGGTTTGTCACTCTCTCCTTACTTTCTTATAGAGGTTCTCCTTCCTCCACTCTTTAGCTTGAAACCACGTATTTAGGAAAATTAACTCAACAGTGAAAGGTCTTTAAAGTTCCTCTGGGCACTCCTTTATATAACTCTAAAATGGGTCTCACAACTTCATGATGAGCACGAGCGTGCTCCCATGTAAAACCCAAACAAACATTCCTCACATCTCTTGAGGAAACTCTAAGAGATGAAAAAAATTAAAGTATCATAATTTCAATGCTTTGCATCAAACCAAACTTGTTTAAAGGCTCTCTTACCTTTTTATTGCATGGTATCCAACTCCTTATATAGGAGGAGACAGATGCATGAGCTCATGTTACCCGATGTAAGACTTGAGTTATCTCACTACTCATATAGGAGAAGAAGATGATGCATGAGTTTATGTTGCTCGATGTGGGACTTAAGCTTTTACCATATTTAGATGACCTATTTTTCTTAATCTAATTAATTAAAACCCAACATATATTTTTTCCAAAATATTATTTATTTAATTATAAAATAATTAAACCACTTATTAATAATAATTAATAAAATACAATAGTTACAACCAATAATAAAATAAAATAAAAATTAGTGTGTTACAAGGTTCCTAGGTTCAAAAAGGCAAGAATAGTCCTTATTGACCTAATTTGTGGAAGTGAAACAATAAAATGAACTATTTATGTATCATACATAATTTAATAAAGTCAGAGGTGTGTAAGAAAGTGGACACGAACCTAATTGGTAAGGTCACCAAACCTTTTGGGGGCTCCTTGGTAGTTAACCTCCAATAACAATGTCTAATCCCACGTGTCGAAGCATTTGTGCAAGCTGAGTAAATCCTAACGTACTACCAAACAACATCATGCTAGAGTGGAGCAAGTCAACTGAAGGATTAAATCGCGTTACTGCTAGCCCACTCTCTTAGTTTAGAGTTAGTACCACATTGTATGAGAAGTTGTAATTAGAAGTGTATCATTATGATAGCATATGCAATTGTGGATGTTTAAATGTGTAATTGTTATATGTTGTTTATCTTTGCTATGTGGTGTGTCTTGAGTATTCAATCCAACCTTTACACTCATACTACGAGCTTGTTGTGAGATATATTCTCACTCCTTTGTATTTGTGTTTGTGTTGCCTTTTGGGTTGATTGTCAATGCATATGACTTAGAGCATGAGCAAGATGATTGAGTTGGGCTCCATATTATTTGTTTCTTTTATTCTATTGAGATTTCAACTTTTGATACAATGTGACATCAATGCGAGTTTTGTAATAAAAAAAATTATTTTATTATTATGTTTCTTTGAGTGAATGAAATTTAAAATGTGAATCTTTTACTAGTTGTATAATATTTAAAGTTTGAAATTTATCATATTTTCTAATTGTTATTTTTCTATAAATTATTTAGAGTAACAAAAATACAATGTAAGTCTATGACATGGGCATGGTCAATTTTAAAAGTGAAAATGTAATTAATGTGAATTTTAATTTTTCATACGAAACTACAAGTATCTTATACAATTTTACTATGTCGAATAAGCCCACTACGACAATGTAACACTATTAGGATAAACTATATAATATTTGATCAATTTTAACAAAAATATAAATGATAAACATCATATATTTAAAAAATTTGTCTAACTATATATATTGTACTATTATGCATGTAATGATGTAATAATTTAAAGAGATAAATAAGTTTACAGTCTATAAAATATAGAGTTATTTTCGTTTTGATTCTCTTAATTATTTTTTCTTATTTTGATCCATATTTTTTTAGTTCATTTTAATGTCTAATGTTACCATTTCCACTTATATAAAATTGTAATTTTTTAATATAAGTTCCTTTTGTAGTGGAAACCTTTTATTTTACTCATTGTTATCCAAAAAACAATACTCTTAAAATGAAATATATATATGGAGATATATATAGAGAGAGATATAGATAGATATCTAGAGAGACCAAAACAAAAATTAAAATTAAATAAAAAATACAAGAGAAACAAAATCAAAATAACCCCATATATATTATAAAGATTAAAATGTTATTTAAGCCTAATTTTAAAAATGAAAATGCATAGAATCTCCAAAGATTTACGTTCCTATATATCTCTTGTCCTTGCAATTGCCAAATTGAAGAGAGCTTGAAAAAATTCCCTCCTTCGGATATCCTCGTATCCCTCGATTCTAAATCTATTCCGGAACTCAGATTAATAAATGCGATGGCTAAATTTCCTAGGTACTACAACTATTTCAGAACAAGTCCTGAAGTCTGACTTTAACATATTTTACTTAAATTATTTCCACTGGGAATTATTTAAATTAAGGCCTGAAGCAATTGCACCAGGCTGCTCAAAGTCGAAGGTTATATCTTCACGGTTAATGATCTCTGATGTTCATATCTTTATACACTGTTCTGTTATTAAAATACTAGTGTAAGCAAACATGAAACACGAAAATAACGATATATATTAGTGATGGTCCAATTGAGACCCAATCTCACAGAAAATATCCACTTTGAATAAACATTAATATTTAAACTTTGAACAGTAACAGGAAGCCAATAAAAGATGAGTTAGGAAAAGAAGTAACATTTTAAATACTTCAAATTAATATCATCAACTCTGTAAAATTTAGACGAAGTCTAAAGTCAACTTTGATTTAGTTAACAAGCTTCATTCCCATTATAAAATAATGTTACAGGAATGGGTACAAAGCCAAATGGACGAGGTAATACCGAAACGCTTGCATTTGCTTTTTCATGTGGATCATCTTCTAGTCTACATTTTGATCAAGCACGCATGTAGTTGTTAAGCAATGTTAGTCACCAAATAAAGAATTAATTACGGTAAACGTACGCTGCAAACCAATTCAATGCTTCATCCTTATAAATAGCAAGCCCCACATGAATCAAAATTCAATTATCACAAGTGATTACACAACACAATCATTTAAGAGTAGCACTAAGAGGAAAAAATGAAAGTTGTCTACTTCCTTGTTGGCATCTTGGCTTTGACATCCTCTGTTGTCTCTGCCTATGATCCTAGTCCTCTGCAAGATTTTTGCGTGGCAATCAAAGCAACTGATGGTAGTACATACAAACATTCCTCTCAAGTCTTAGCTTGCTAAACAAATTTTAAGCGTGTTTCATAATATATGTAGACCTTGTCTGGAATTATTATAATTGATTTTCTAATTAAAAAATTTCCTTGTTAATTTGTAGTATTTGTGAATGGAAATTTCTGCAAAGATCCCCACCTTGTCAAAGCTGAAGATTTCTTCCTACACGTGGAACCCGGGAATACTGACAACCCATTGGGTTCACAAGTGACTCCTGTCTTTGTTCAACAACTACCAGGTTTAAACACGTTAGGCATATCTTTGGCTCGCATTGATTTTGCACCTAAGGGTTTAAACCCTCCCCACACTCACCCACGTGCCACAGAGATCTTTATAGTCATCGAAGGAACTCTCTATGTTGGATTTGTCTCATCCAATCAAGACGGAAATCGTCTCTTTACCAAAGTGCTGAATAAGGGTGATGTGTTTGTGTTCCCAATTGGACTCATTCATTTCCAACTGAATGTGGGATACGGTAATGCTATTGCCATTGCTGGTCTAAGCAGTCAAAATCCAGGAACTATCACTATTGCAAATGCTTTGTTCAAAGCTAATCCACCTATTTCTCCTGAGGTTCTTATCAAAGCTTTACAGGTGGATAAGAGCACAATTGATTATCTTCTAAAGCAAACTTGGTATGACAACAACTAATTTGGAAATATGGATGCATGGTCAATTTATTCCGATAGGATAAGTGGCTTCGGCATGTTTGATTATAATAAACAATTGACTGAATTGACCATCTCCACATTATTAGCGTTGTAAACGTGTAATAAATAAATAAATTATATGTGGGTTATATTGTTATATTCTTGCTCTATGTTGGATTTTAATTTGCTTTATTACATTGATATATTGATTTAACATAAGAATCACTTTCTCTTATGATAAGATCTCTTAAGTGGTTTTGTTTTTTAAGAATCCTTCAAATATTTCAAACAGCAAATTATCAATTCTTTAAGGTAGATTATCCCAATTACGAGTTAGTAGGTTATTTTCGAAAATCAATCATGGATATCCATTTAACAAATATCCGTATAAGTATATATGTGAAAATACTCGATTCATTCCTATGTCATTCCTAAAAATGACGAATCGATTGAGCATATAAGAAAAATAATTATTCAACCAAATAAATGAAATAAAGGAGAAAAACAAGGAAAAGCAATGTAGAAAGAACCAAATAATGAAATAGAGGAGAAAATACAAAGGGAAAAACAAAGGAAAGCAAAGCGGGAACTTAAATGGTGGAAGTCATACTTGATTATTCAGTAATCCTTCGCGTGTATACTGACATTGGGTGTGTAAGATGTTTAAAGTGAAATATTTTATTCCGAATTCTACCTAAGGCTTCCCTATTTATACACAAACTAAGATGACTACTAACTTTGAATTGGAAAATAAGAAAAAGGGCAAGTGTATTAGCATACATTCCTCTAACAGTTTTAAGAACTACTAACTTAAATTCATATTCAACTCTACATATTCTAGTAAGTACGCAGCTTGTATTTCTAACATGTCTCCCAGCTCTTTGAAATATTGGCCGATAGAATGGGCTCGTGGGAGGAAATACAAAAGGGAACCATCAATAGTGCAAGACTACGAAGAATTACTTTAGTTTAATTAAAAAAGAAAATGGAGGGTTCAAGAGATGAAGAAAGTGAATGGAGGGAGGTAAACCATAAGGAGCGGAGAAAGCTAGCGGATAGATCCTCTCATGGAGATATAAGAGAAACAGAAAAGATTTTGACTTTCTTTTTCACTAATTTTACAAGGAACTTTGGTGCTAAGGAGATGGGAAAGGTACTCTAAAAATGGGGGTAAAACAGAAGAAGTCTTCATTCCAAGCAAGCTGGACAAAAAGGAAATAAGACCTGGTTTGGTATTGTCAAATTCATGGAAATTATACAATGACAGGTCTATTAGCCGAAGGCCTTAGTTAGTTAGGGGTCAGTTAGTGGGATATTCATTTAGTTTATCAAGTGATTAATGATGTATATAAATAGGAAGGGGATTGAGAGGGGAACGTGTGTGAGAATTTACAATAAATTGGAAGAGACTAGTTGTAATATCCAGTTCTTTTATTATTTATTATTTTGTAAATATGATGTTTTATTATTTAATATTATCAATTAAGTGTTTGCATGTTTTATAATTTTATTTAATTTAATATAAAGTTTAATTGAAAAATAAATGCAGGTGAAAATGAGTTTTAATTAAATAATTGAGAAAATGATTTTGAGCTTATGCATCTTAACATATTAAATAAATAGTTGATGTGTCTTTAAGTGTTAGAGTTAGTTTCTCAAGTTAGTACTTTTAAGTGTTTTAGACTAGAAAGCAGAGAAAAGAGAACTTATGGAGGAAAATTTGGGGGAACGCCAATGCAAACCTTGAAGTTGTGTTTTTGACTATTTTGTGTATAAGGTAAAGGAAGGGAGTAAGATTGTCTCCCAATTTGGGTTCCTTTTAAGTGAGACGGGTAGTGGAGCCATCCTTGGGACCCTTGTTTATATTTGTTATTGTATGGTTCTTGGTGATATTTGAAGGGGGTTAAACCCTTGGATTAGTGTGAGTGTCGTGTACGATGGTTTTGGGGTTTGAAATTGGGGAGTTTTGTGTTGAATGGAATTGGATGAAATTGAGTGATGATTTGTATATTTTTCTATATGCTAAACTCATGTGTGCAAGAGAACTTAGATTGGTTATACTTTTCCCATTCGATTTTGGATTTTTGGAAATTTTGTTGCAAAATTCGCAATTCATGAACTATTACTCGTTGTTGAGCGAGAGTGTGTAGAACAGAAGAGTTCTTCTCTATTAGGCCTATTCATTGGGTGAGTGAGACTCTCGTTGAGTTAATGAGAGCCTTGGGAGGATTATGGCTTCCTTAGTTGAGTGGATAGTGAGGTTTGCAAAGCGAGAGTGTACCTAAGAGCATGGCTCTATGTGGTCCCACTCACTAAATGAGGCATAGTCTTGCTAAGCCAAAGAGAAGAGGCAAGAGAGTGTAAATGTTTTATGTCTTAGTTTGTTAGTCAAGAGGGTGTCTCACTAAGTGAAAGGGAAAGAGCTAGATAGTGAAACTCTCTATGGCTCAACTCGTTAAGTGAAATAGCGATAGCAAGAGAGTGAAACTCCTTGTGACTCAACTTATTGAGCGAGGGTGTATGACAAAGAGTAAGGACTCTCTATTAGGTGTGTTCACTGAGTGAGTGAGGAGTCTCACTGGGCGAGAAAGGGGATTTGAGAGCAGCAAAACTCTTTGTGGCTCCCATCATTTGGCGAGAATGCATACAAAGCTCCCTGTGACTTTGATTTACTGAGTGAGAGTTGGTCTTAATGACTAGATTCCATTTTTTATAAACCTAAGAGGTGTGTGTTTTTGAGAGATTGTGTATGTTATATTGTTGAGATTGTGACATGAATTGATTGAGATATAATTTCTATTGCATTGAAAGAGATGGGTATGAGATATGAGAAAATAAGTAAGGATGAGCGATTATCAAGGTGGAAGGAAAGGAACTCAGATGATCCTTGTTAGGTGAGTGACTATGGGATCCCAAATTTGTCCAGGTGGACATAAGAGGATAAGAATCTCATACATCCCGCATTGTAAGGTTCCACTCTTGGCCAAGTATGCAGAAGGGGCCAAAAATCCCATGCGTACTGCACCTTCTTCGGCCCTGGATCCGCCGTTTGCCCAGGAACGACCAAGGAAGAAGGAAACATGGTTATAGTGGAAAATAGCGACAAGCGAGTAGATGCACCACGAATTGAAGTAGACGCACCACGAACTAAAGTGGACACACCACGAATTGATACGATTTTAAGCAACTCATGACATAAGGGAAGGAATCGTAGAGATAGGGATAATACACATGGCCAAATCTGATGCACTGATGGCCTTAGGTGTGGCCTATAAAAGGCCCAAGTATGAAGAGAACAAGGTCGAAAAAAAACTAAATCGAGAAGTTGGAATTGAGGGAGAGGAGAAACTTCCCTGAGTACAGAGCTGCCATCGAGCCTTATAGAGCATTCGAAACGCGACCTAAGTGGAACCACCAACGAAAGTAGAGGAGAGAGAACGACGACAAAACTTTTGGATACGAGGTTAGTTACTGAGACCCCATAGATATACATTCCCATAGGTTAGCATAGAATAGCTTAGAATACTGTAAACTGCAATTTACACTCTAACCTACTAAACTATGAGCACTAAACCTCAGTTACACATTAGCCAACATTTAGTGACACCCAACCAGACCGAGTCGGTCTCGATCCTCCTTTTTGAACCCTTACATTTAAACTCAATTCATTCCTCCACTTCGGCCAATTCCAAACCGATCCCAGCTCCAAGCAGCCAAGGATTATGCTAGTTCCAACCTCAGCATCACATACATCTCAAATCACCAAGTTGACACTTCGCCGGACTGACTCCATTGCAGCCGCATTCCTCAAAATCAATTGTCCGAGTCAGTTTCGGGCCCATCCCAACACTTATCCTAAAACTCCCCAACATATGCCCTTGAGCTTCTTAGTCATATTTATCTCTAATTTTTCGTTCACGCCCAACTCATAGTACATTCTATCAAGGGATCTTTGGACACCAAAAGGAAAGTCCACTGATCCCGTCCAAACACTATGAATGCCTAAAGGATAGTTCACTCCATCTAAAGGACTTTACGATGCTGAAAGGATAGTCCAATCATCCTATCTAACGTTGTGGATGCCCCAAGGGACAGTCCACCCCCCTTCCACTATCATTTAGCCCATGCACGCCTAACAGATAGTCTATCTTTTCCCACTACCAAAACGCATGTATAACCCTGGAGTCGAGGTGTTCTTGGCTCCCTTTCATACCAACCTGATGACTCCATTTCGACACACTTTCATGCCCAAGCCGAGTCCTTCTTAGGACTTTTCCATTCCAACGGAGCCGAGTCGGCCTTGGTTCCTTCCCACCTAATCATCCAATGGGCAGAACTATGTGAACTTTGATTTTTCCAATAAAGAGGAGATACGTAGGAGTAAGAGGCTTAGTCTTGTCAAGTTATGCATTCTAAAAAACCCAAAAATATTTCCACAATTATTCTCTGTATATACTCCATCCTTAGAGAGGTATCAACCAAAATGTAAGGGTCACTTCCTTTTCATGCAACTAGTTTGGGTAACAATCGTGTGATAGGCGTGTGGGAATACCCCGTGATCCCTACGCATAACTGACTCCCGAACCCATTTCTCTGATCCAAAGACCAGGCTTATCCATCCAAGGTTTTCTGACGTTTTCCCAGGAAAAATGCCGATGGCGACTCCAATAAGGCCGAATCAGCCTCGGTACCTTATTGGCTGAGCTGGTTCCAACTCCATATACTCGATTCCTTCTTGATGGGGACTCGGTTTCAAGCTTCATTTCAATCCGCGATTCCGCATCGCAATTTAGGTCATGATAGTGACCTGGGCGTATCTATGGGCGTTGATGGTGCTTACTTTATGAGTTATGAGATGAGGTACCTAAGGCGAGCATGGTCCTTACTAGCCCATTCTAAAGAGAAATTAATGAGAAATGAATCGTGTGTGACATTCATTATATAATTTAATTGATGGGAAGTAGACATGAGCCAAGTAGTAAGATCACTATACCTACTAGGGGCTACATGGTACGAAAACCCTAATAGCCATGCTTGATCCCATGAGTTGGGGCTCATCGTGCAAGTTGAGTAGATCCTAACCCAGTACTAGAGGAAATCATGCTAGCCTAATATAACTAACTTCTAAAAATAAGTCTAGCAGTGTTGTACCAAGTCTACTTTTCTGAGTAGAGTTGGTATCACATGCATATGGAGCAGTGCATAGGGTGCATAATGTCATAGCATATGCATAGTATTTATTGAGGATGTCTGCAATATATTTCTTTGTTGTTATTGTTGTTGTTTGTATGCTACCTGGCCTTACCAAGGTTGCCTTGATAGTAATGAGATGTATTGTCAGTCTTCTTATATTGTCTTGTACTGTTTTGTTTGGGCTGAATGTCATTTGTAGGTGAAGACGAGCAGATATAGATTGATGAGTGATGCCTTTGTGCTACTATCCTTTTTTTATGTTGCTTGACTGTTGCATTTTGTCAACTGCAATTGGATTGTGACATCAGGATTGAACATGTTGTTTGGATTACATACATTTATGTTTTTAACACTTGAGTAGTTGTATTGGCTTTTGGAGTGTCAATAGGTTATGTTTAAGCAATTTTATATTGAGATTACAAACGTTGAGTATTTGAGACATGTGGATTCTTTACCAACGAGTTGCGTGATCCGATTTTTATTCTCTTTTATTAATTGCTTAAATATTAGTAACTAGACGACAAGGTAAAGGGTGTTACATTTAGTGGTATTAAAGTAGGTTGATCCCCTTAGCCTTGTGTGTAATGTGTTTGCCTTATTATTATTGTGTACTCTGAGAAGTTGTTTGTTGCGTTCCTTCTTGTTGTTTGCCTGTTTGTTTTATTTGTTGACCTTCTTGGCTTGTTTTTCTTCCATTTAGGTAGAAATGGCTAGAAGGGGAAGAGACAATCGTGCTATAGTTGATGCACTTGTGGCTCTTGCTAGGGTGATTGGGAATAGCCAAAATCAATAACAACCACAAGGACCAATTGCTTCTCAAGGGTTAGACCACTTCTAGATAAGCAACCCACCCATGTTAAAGGGAGGTTATGACTTGGATAGTGGAGAAGTGGAGAAGATCTTTCATGCTATGGATTGCACCGATGCTCAGAAAGTGACATTTGGCACCTATGTGCTTGTATATATGACCGAGTATTGGTGGGAGAACATCTGTACTTGCTTAGAAGCTAAGGGGAATGTTGTTACGTGGGAAAACTTCAAAAGGGCATTCTTGGAGAAGTGCTTTCCCGAAGACATGATAGAGAAGGAGATAAAGTTCCTTGAGCTAAAGTAGGGTAACAGAACTGTGGCTGAGTATACAACTATGCTTGAGGATCTTTCCAAGTACTATCCACACAATCAAGGCAAGGTAGGAAAGAGCTCGAAGTGTGTGAATTTTATTATTGGCTTACGCCCTATGATCAAGCAAGTTGTTAATTACTAGGAGATTCGCCAATTCCTTATTCTGGTTAATAGATTCAAGATCTATTATGAAGACAATCGAACTAGGGTTTAACACTATAAGGGTGGTGTGAGGCCTGTGAAGGGAAAGTAGTTTGGAGGTTAGAGCAAGAGAAAGCCTTACTCGACTTCGTCCTTCAAGCATGGAGGTAACCATTGAGGAGGTCCAATGCATACCCAATCTTATAGAGCTAGCAATAGAGCAACTAGTTCTGTCACTTAGAATAGGTGCTTGAAGTGTGGTCTTCTTGGTAAACTTATAGGGGAGTATACAAATAGGGAGGTGACTTGCTTTGTGGTAAGCAAGGTCACATTGTGAGAAGTTGTATGCTACCTAAGAAAGAGCCACCTAATACTGGAATGAGTGCCTAGAGTAGTCATTTCAAGACCACTGAGAGTCTTTGCTCTTAGCGGTGTTGAACCCTTAGAGTTTGAGAAACTAGTGCAAGGTATGTGTTTTGTAAATCATTATCCTGTTCTTGTACCCTTCGATTGTTTGGTGTGTTCATAGATTACATGAACATGATCTTTCATCCCTACCTATATAACTTTGTAGTTGTGTTCATAGATTATATCCTATTATACTCTAAGAGTAGGGAAGAGCATGTTGAGCACCTAAGAGTTGTGCTGCAAGTCCTCAAGGACAAGCAAATGTATGCTAAGATGTCAAAGTGTGGCTTTTGGCTAAAGGAGGTGAATTTCTTATGTCATGTTATATCTCATGGAGGTATGATTGTAAATCCCTCCAAGATAAAAGTTGGGTTAGAGTGGGAAGCGCCCAAATTTATGTCAAAGATTGGGAGTTTCTTAGGACTAACTAGGTACTATAGAAGATTTATAAAAGGTTCTCTAAATTAGCTTTACTCTTAAGTAGGTTGACTAGTAAAGGTCAAGTGTTTGTATGAGATTGTGTGTGTATGAATAGTTTCCTAGAGCTTAAGAAGAGGTTAACATCATCTCCCATGATAGTGTTGCCTAACCCGAGTGAACCCTTTATGGTGTATTTTGATGCAAGATGGGTTTAGGAGGAGTATTGATGCAATGAGACAACATTGTGACTTATGTTTCTAAACTATAAAATGTTAATTATAAAAGTATTTTGAAACTTTTTATAAGTTATTCCATTCCTATCCTTTTAAAATACACAAAATTATTTTTTGCCGCAAATAGTCTTTAATTTTAAAAGCCTAATCTGATAAGTTCAAGTTTGTTCTTGGCAAATGTTAAATGTACTTTTCCAATTACTAAATGTACCTCCTATTTTTTATACTTTTTATTACCTAAAATACCTTTTATATAAAAATCTTATAATTATATTCTCCCTCTTTCCCTAATTTTTTATCCTCATATTTATTGTTTTATGCACTCTTCCCACCTCTTAATTTTTCAATTTACTCCCTCTTCTCCTAATTAAAATATTAAAATTCTACGTTAATATTATTTAATTGCAATCCTACCTTGAACCATATCACTTAGGAATATTCAATTAGACTCTGGATTTTCTACTCTGAGGTTTTACATGTTTATGTAATTTTTTATCTCTCCCTACATTAATTTTTGAAACTTAAAAGATAATTATTCCAGAAATTAATTTTCAAAAATAAACTTTGTTTTTATTAACAGTTTCGGCAATTGATTTCCAGGATATAATGATTTCTTTCGAGAAATTAATTTTTAAATTATCAATAAAAAATAAAAAAGATTTCGAAAATTAATTTTCAAAAAATATATAAGGAAAATGATCAGTTCCGGAAAGGAAGGGGGAAGAAGGGTATTTGAACAGATGAAAAGAAGAAGAAAAAAATATTTAAAAAAAATATTTAAAAAGAGAGAGAGAAAAAAGATATATTTAGCAATAAAGAATGGTAAATTCATGGGAATTGAATCGAGGATTCGGACTAGAAAACCAAAATATCATAAGTTTGATTATTGTATTCTTACTTATCTTTGTTTATTTATTTTGCTAATTATTTTATTCTATAAATTATTTAGATCAACAAATACGATGAAAGTCCACGACATGGTCAATTATAAAAGTTAAAACGTAAGGTTCGGAGATTAGGATAAACTATACAATATTTGATCAATTTTAGCAAAACCATAAATTAAAATAGAAACTTCATATTTTTAAGAATTTATCTAAAATTATGACTTAAAAAAATACCTAATTATTTAGGGTCATGCACGTACTGATGTAATAATTTTAAAAGAAGGCCCCGGAGAATTACTTATTTAAATTAGGGCCCGAAGCAATTGCAGCAGGCTGTGCAAAGTCAATGGATATATCTTAACGGTTAACGAATATCCGAAATGTTCATATCTTCACACTGTTCTGTAATTGAAATACTTTAGTAGTGTTTAAACTTACATTCTAAAAGATGAGTTAGGAAAAGAAGAAATATTGTAAATACATCTTAATTTGATTTAGTAAACGAGCTTCCCATTATAAAATAGTATTATAGGAATGGGTACAAAGGCAAATTGGACGAGGTAATTAATACCCAAATATTTTGCTTCTCCAAGTGGAGCATCTTCTTATAAAGTATACTCTTTGATCAAGTACGCACATTAGTTGTTAAGGAATGGTTCTTCATCTCAAATAAAGAATTAATTAGGGTAATGATAAACGGCAAACCAATTCAATGCTTCATCTTTATAAATAGCAAGCTTCACACATTAATCAAAATTCAATTGTCACTAGCGATTATACATAATAGAAGAATCGTTTAAGACTAGCACTAAAATGAAAGTTGTCTACTTCCTTGTTGCCGTCTTGGCTTTGACATCCTCTATTGTCTCTGCCTATGACCCCAGTCCTTTGCAAGATTTTTGTGTGGCAATCAAAGAAACTGATGGTGGTATGTAAAAACATTCCTCAGAACAAATTTTAAGCTTGTTGCATAATATATATAAATTTTGTTAAGAATTATTGTAATTGATTTATATTAATTAAAAACTCTGCTTTGCAATTTGTAGTATTTGTGAATGGAAAATTTTGCAAAGATCCTAAACTTGTGAAAGCTGAAGATTTCTTCCTACATGTGGAACCCGGGAATACTGCCAACCCATTGGGTGCACAAGTGACTCCTGTCTTTGTTGATCAACTACCAGGATTAAACACGCTAGGCATATCTTTGGCTCGCATTGATTATGCACCTAAGGGTTTAAACCCTCCCCACACTCACCCTCGTGGCACAGAGATCCTTATTGTCCTTGAGGGAACTCTATATGTTGGATTTGTCACATCTAATCAAGATGGAAATCGTCTCTTTACTAAAGTTCTAAACAAGGGTGATGTGTTTGTGTTTCCAATTGGTCTCATTCATTTCCAACTCAATGTGGGATATGGCAACGCTATTGCCATTGCTGGTCTTAGCAGTCAAAATCCAGGAACTATTACTATTGCAAATGCTTTGTTTAAAGCTAATCCACCTATTTCTCTTGAGGTTCTCACCAAAGCTTTTCAAGTGGATAAGAAAATAATTGATTACCTTCAGAAGCAGTCTTGGAACGGCAACAACTAAATTTGAAACATTGACGATCATTTCACACTAATTATGGATAATTGATGACTTCAATATTTCAATCATCCCATCCAATTTACCTACAAATAATAATTATTGTAATGAGTAGAATCGATGTGGATTGTATTTGTATACCGTGTAGTTCTTCTGTTGGTGTTTGATTTGGTTTATTACATTGTTTGAGTATAATGAAAGAATCTTATTTCGCCTTTTTCTTCACCATAGAGATTGTTTTACGTAGTAAATTCATGTTCATTTTAATTTACAAGAAACCAAGCAATTACAATCATCAACTGAGAACAATTATATGTCTCCCTTTTCATGCTCGTTTTACTAAACTAAAAAAAGAAATGTAAACAAAAGAATAGCAACAATTAAAAGAAAGAGCGTGACTCTGTAATCTTGTGTCTGTTTAATTGAAGTGACAAGGAAAAGAATAAAAAATGAGGAGAGATTATTTCAATCAGCCTGTTTGAAAGTAGCTGATAATTAAATAAAATATGAAAAAAATAAGATAAATTTTAATCTTATTTAATATTTAGTACCTACTAGATAAAAGATTAGTTAATGTTATATATAGGAAGGAGGCTCATTGATGCAAGGGGGCATGCAGCTTGGCTCTGGTTATAGGATTTTATTGGCCCAGGTAAAAGACAATTTGTATGGTCTGCTATGTGGAAAAATCCACTTATATTTTATGCACATATTCGTGAGCTGGCTACATGACGAATAGTAGAAATTTTTGAGGCATGCAAGGCAAGAGTTATCGAAGAAACGGAGAAAAATTGGGCTAGGCGCATAAACTAATCACCAAATTTGCTGAAGAATCTTAGTGGGAGTAGTGGGAGAAGTTGTGGAAAAGGAGTTATGGAGTTTTCACATAATGTCTTAAACTCAATATTTTCAAATTTTTTCCATGATGACTTCTGATTCCAAAAGTATAAATACTTCTTTCATTTTTGAACTCTTTTGTAGAATATTTCAAACACCTCATAAGATTCATGTTTATGACTCAAAAAGTATACTCACGTGTATTTAGAACAATCATCTATAATGGTAATACTTTTTACCTCCAAGAATTAGAGTTTTTGTTGGTCCAAACATATCTAAATGTATCAATTATAGAAGTGAAAACAACATTTTTTTTATTTAAAAGAACTTTTGATTTGTTTCCCTTTCTTACATGTATCACAAAGAAGATGTGATTCCCAAGAAATTTCAAGCAATCCTTTTACCAAATGTTTTTCGTAAAGCTTTGAAATGTGTTTCAAATTGATGTGCACAAGCTTTTTATGTCAAATCCACCTTTCATTATCTTTGGACATGAGACATGTTACTTTTTGATTGTTTACCTCATCAAGATTAATCATATATAAATTTCATATGTTTTTGTAGTAAAGAGAATGCTGCCATCTTTATTTTTTACTATGCATATGTCTTTGTTGAAGGATATTACGTACCCATTATTACAAAATTGACTTATGCCTAGTAGGTTGTATTTCAATCCATCAACATATAAAACATTTTCTATGGTGGGTAAAGAATGCTTACCAACTTTACCTATACCAACAATTTTTCCTTTTTCACTACCTCAAAATGAGACAATTCCTTCATGTGGTTTGTGGTCGAAGAACATAAACATGTCTCATGTCATGTGATGTGAGCATCCAATGTCTAAGAACTAGTGTAAAGTTTTTCTTTTGCCTACTAAGTATATTTGTAATAGGAAAATTTTGAGATTTTGGTACCCATATCTTTCTAGGTCCTTTTAGGCTAGACTTCTTTAGTTTTATTTTGAATCTTTTCTCAAGTATGCATGCTTGTGTAGTATGTTCAATAGAGTTATGTACAAAACATCTTTTAATAGGAGATTTGTCCTATTCTTATCATACCCTATTCTAGATTTGTCATAAGGATGACTTTTGTTTTTCAACAAGTATAGTTTAGATGACCATTCAACATATTTTGTTAAATATATTTTCAAACAAGCAATTTATTCTTTAAGTTGATCAATTACAGATGATTGCTCAATTTGATCATATTTAGGTGACTGAATTTCAAATCTTCTATTTCTTTCGTGAACTTTTCATTTTCAGAAATCATTTTTTTTCATTTTTCTTTGTATTACTTATATTCAATAGAAATCTTATATGAATGAAGTAACAAGGTATCATAAGAAATTTCTTCTTCATCAAACATTGATTCATGTTCATCAGACGATGAGTTATCAAATAATGAAGTATTTACCTTTGATTTTCTTGTATCTGCCATTAGACAAATGTTGGCTTGCTTATCATCTTCTAAGTTGTTGCTATCTAGGTCTTCCTATGTGGCCATCAAACTCTTCTTTTTCTTTGGATACCACCTCTTTCTTAGCTTTGGATAGTCAACTTTAAAGAGTTCGGGTTTCTTGCATTCAAAACATATTACTTCCTTTTCTTCCTTTGATTACTTCTTGTACTTGTCTTTCTTTGTTGAAAAATAGTTAGACTTACCTTTCTTCTTTAGAATTTGCTTAAACATTCTTGACATTAGGGAAATTTCATCATTCGTTGTATCACTAGATGAATATTGTATCAGACATTTCAACTTTGAGAGCTTTGAGATATTTCTATTCTTTCTTAGAACTTGTTTTTCCAGTCTTTAAGGCTAAAAGATCTTTTAAGGTAAGTTTTTCTCTCTTTTGGAGATGCGTTTCACAAACTCTTAGAGCTCCAAGTAACTCGTCAAGAGTTAGAGTCTTCATGTTTCTACCCTCTTGTATTATTGCGCTCTTGGGTTTCATACCTTTGGAAGACTATCAAGGATCTTGAGATTGTTTAAGCTTTTGAGATTTGATGACCCAAGGAAGTGAGACTATTTAAGATGGTTTGGAATCTTCCAAACATTTCATCTATGGTTTCATCATCCTTCATGGTGAACATATCGTAGTGTCTCATAAGAGTGTTAGCTTTATTGAGTTAAATGTCTTCTATCCATTCATATGTAATTTGGATAGCATCCCACATGTCCCTTGCAGTTTTATAGTTGCAAAATTTGTTATACTCAAACTTAGATAATGCATAAGTAATCTTTGGCATTGAGTTGCAATGTGTTGTAGTTGTCTTGAGTGTAATCCTTTTCAGGTTTGTTCACAATTTTGTCTCCATGGGTGATGATTGATAATTCATATTTTAGACACCTCACAAGGTCTTAAGATGGGTAGAATAAACTCTAATTTGTAGTTAAGAATCACGTATTGGCTAAGATTCATATTTTCAAGGTTAAAATAGGGAAAATACAAATTTATGCTAATTTGCTGATTTTAGCTAACAAAAACAAAAGTCTCATTTTATAGGTCAAACTAGAGTTCAGACGAAGTCAACTCGGCTAACTGAAGTTGTCCCGAGCGGACGGATCCTCTCCAGGCTGACTCCATCCCGATCGGATGAAGCCGACTCCAAAGAGCGAAGTCATCCCAACTAAGGTTGGATGCGTCCTGGCTAGATGAAGCCAACTCCACCATATTGACTCTATCATTAATAGTCAGATGTCGACTTCAAACCAAATGCCGACTTCAAACCAGATATCGACTCTAAGTGTTGACTCAGACAATTTCAAGCACGTGGACAAATTATGAATTAGCACATGATCAATTAGGAAATTAGTTAGTAGTCATAAAGTCAGTTATTTCTATTATGACCACTAGTAATTTTTGTTATTTCTGTTAGGAAGTTAGTTAGTTAATACATGTATAAATAAGGAGATGTAATTTGTTCACAGGTTAGCAAAGCTTATCCATAACACGCACAACACACAATCATACTCTGTCATTCATCTCTATTCTTACTTAATTCCTCAATAGTTCCACAGTTCTTTAATATGGTGTTCAGTCAGTCGAGTGGATGCAAAACCAGTGTCTGGGTAGCGACTAGTTGCTAAGAGGAGACTGTTAGGGCTCACTGGCACACTACTTGGTGATTCAACCCCTCAGTACCTAGCCATCTTTGGTGGAACACTGCAGCTACCATTGGCGATCATTGTGGGAAGCTGATTACATCTTTCCCCTGTATGCACGTCATGTATCACTACACTGGTTAATCAATGAATGGGCTTGTTTTCTTCCACTATTGTGTTTGTAGTTCTTGTTAGATCACACTATTTCTGCTTGTGTCATGGTTGTGCATGGTAGGAATAGATCATGCTAGATTAGGGACCCATCAGAACTAATTTAAGCAACATTATAGGTAATCACTAGAAAACCTACATCAATCGTGGGCGTAATCCCTACTAACTCGATGTTGTAGTTGTGTAAGCTCTTAGTCAGCAATGGACGAATGTTAGGCGGTTGCCTTAAGATTTAGGTTGGTGAGGAATTGCATGCATAATAGGAATCAGAACCCAGAACCATGTCATTGATACCTTTGGAGTTGATATGATAAGTATATGTTTCGTTAGAAATAACTGGCCTTTACTTTCTTAGTTAGTCATTTACTTTCTGCAACTTTACTTTATAAGTCCAAAACCCCTTGTTTTACCTTTCCTCGTCGAGTATGCATTATATATTCCCTAATCTACATCTTTTAAGCCTTTTATACTAGAAAACACTAGAACCACGTGTCCTTGAGAGATTCGACCGAGGTTGCCCTTATGCTACCCAAAACATAGGAAATCTAATATTTTGATAGTTGAAATAATGACTAAATTCCACCACTATCAAATTGGCGCCATTGCTAGGGACACACGTTCTATGTTCCTAGTGTGTTGAGTTTGAGTAGTTGCCAAACCTAAGTATGTAGAATGCCTTGTCTAATTTTCTGTAGCGGCCGCGTCTATTTTTTTTTTAGTATATTGAGTCACTGTATGTGTCAGTAAAGAGTTTTTTTTTTACTTACTGATGAGTTTGCTTTTGCTAATTAATTGTTGAATCGTGTTTCAGTTTTTATGCATATTAAGTCTGCTTTAGTTGTCAAGTCTATGTCTGTCTGTATGCATGCGTAGCCTATGAGTTTTTGCTTATGGTTGTAATAATTCGCTGTATGTGCCGAAATTGTGTGTTCTGAATTTTGCATGTGCTAGATCCGACTGTGTTAGATCAGTGTATGCCGACTCTGCATGTACAGCTAAGCCTATATGTGAATATGATTTGTGCAGTGGGGCATATGTGAGTTCAATTTTTCCGTATAATTTTGTTTTCCATATCTTGCATTTTTTGTATAAAGTTGAGGAGTTTCCCTTTAATGGTACTCTTTGTTGTTGCTGCTGTTGGAACGGTGGGGCCTGGTATCTCGAATTCGGCTGATAGCTATTTTGACTCTGCGGCACGCCCTGAGCAGATCCATATTTATGAGCTAGATATTGTCCTTGAATTGGATTCGGCCAGTACTATTGCCTTCCAAATTGTTGACTATCATATGGCCGACTTTTATATTGCTTCTTTTCGTATTGATATCCACCTATTGATCCAACAATCTCAAGATGTTTTTGACTCGATTTCTTGTAATGTGGGGCACATATCAGTTGGGTGCTCCATGGAAGTACAAATACCACAGACTCTTGTTGCTATATGATGAGTCATATTTTATACACTTTATGTGGGCTTAAGATGGGTGTTGTTAAGAATGTTTAATGATTAAGAGTCTTGTGTTAACCAAGATTTGAATTATGGGCCTGAAAATAGGAGAAGTACAAGTACGTGCTAAAATAAGAATTTTAATTAACAAAAAGGTTAAGACTTGTTTTGCAGGCCCAAGCCATCTCGACCCAAGTCATCTCGGCCCAAGTCATCTCGACCTAAGTCATCTCGGCCCAAGCCGGGAACATCCTAGCCAGTCCAGCGCTCCTGGTCAAGCCGACATCAGCAACGAAAATCTCGCCTAAAATCACTCCAGCAAGAATGTAGATATGATTTGCCAAGATTAAGAAATCTGTAATGCAGATATGAATTGTTAAGATTAAGGAATCTGTAATGCAGATATGATTTGCTAAGATTAAGGAATATGCAATTTGGGTAACTAGGAATGCAGATATGATTCTGCTAGGAATTAGGAAACTGGGAAACTCCTAAGATTGATGAACTTGTAATATGTAATTCGAATTAGAATCTTTACGATTTGAATTTCTGTTATTAGAATTGGATTTAAATTTAGCCAGCTTGTGTATAAATAAGCACGTCAGGCCACGTCTTCAAGTGTAGAATTTTAGTAGAATCTAGACCTAGCACCGTCAGCAACTGTAGACACTCCAAGCTAGCACGGTGGTACATGAAGCTTCAGTAAGGTGTCTCTCTCGGTCGAGGAGGTACAGGATCAGGATTTGGGAAGCTGGAAGCTGTCGGAGGTGATCACTCGGTATAGCTGAGGCACTCCGGTGGACAGAAACCTCAACGTCTGGTCATCACTAGTGCACCACTACCGTCCTTCCATTGGCGGTCGTCATGGAAGGTGGGTTCTCTAGAAATTCTAAATTTCTCACCTTGTATTCGATTCTGTTCTAATAACACAACTAGTTTGCTATTCTATCTTTTGATTTTAATCCTTGCACTTTAATCTGCTTTAACATTATTAGAGGTAGATCATGTTAGACTAGGGTCGGTCGGAACTGGTTTAATAATCTGTTTAGGTAGAGAACTTAAAATTAACGAAGTACATACTCCCTGCCAACTGATAGGTAGTGGTTGTGTATATCCTTAGTATGGCAGTGGACAAACGTTCGGCGGTCGTTGTAAGAATCTCGAGTTGAATAGGAGCATAAGTCTAAGCAAGAATGGTAGCCTATTGTGTGTTGATTTCCGAATTGGTACAGTATATTAGTTTAACGTAGTTAGTTTCAGTACTTAGTTTATTTTTTGCATTTAAACACAACCCCCCCTTATTTACTTCTTTCTAGAGTCAAAGACCGAGTTAGTCCGACTCTGTCACGTCTAGTCCAAAACCGAGTCAGTCTGACTCTGTTGCGTTCGAGTCTGTGCTTAGCCAAGACCAAGTTGGAATTCTGCACTAGACATTTTCTGCATTAACTCTGATTTTCACACTTAGCACAATCTGAACACACTATGTCCTTGAGAGAATCGACCTAGGTTAACTATACTATAGTTAGCTTTAGTAATTATTTGAGGCGTGTAAGACGACTAAAAACCCACTTATCAAATTGGCGTCGTTGCTGGGGACACAAGTTCGTTTGTGTCTTTGTGTGCCAACACTAAGTCTAAGTTGATTCCCAAGTCTATAGAATGCAATGTTTGTTTTTGAATTATAAGGTCTATCTTTTGTTTGAGTCGTCTAGGTATACCGAGTTTGTTCTTTTACTGCATTTTATCCTCGCTACATTCTGCTTTACTGCATTCTGTTTTGCATTTCACTTCTTTTCACATAACTAATGATGCATGACTAGAAGTAGTTCTGAACCATTGCATGCTTTTGATCATAAGATAGAAAGAACTTTGCATCGTTTAAGGAAAGCTAGGCATATTGTAACACTTGATAGCAGTAGTTCTGATTCTATTTGGAATTATGAGAATAGTCATTTTACTACTGACGAATCTAATTTTTCTAAGCACCAAGAGGCAGGATCAATGGAGAACAATGATAAGACCCTCAAGGAGTTGGCCACACCAGATGTGGTGTATCAACTGTGGTGCATTCAATGTCCATCGCTAAAGCCAACTCAAAGTTATGAATTAAAGTTCAGTCTAATTCATTTACTGCCTAAGTTTCATGGTCTTGTAGGTGAAGATCCTCACAAGCACTTGAAGGAGTTCCATGATGAGGCCGCAAGGGATATCGGAAGACCTCATCAAAATGAAAGCATTTCCATTCTCCCTGGATAGAGCTGCAAAAGATTAGCTGTATCTGTAGCCGGTTCTCATCAATACCTTGGGGGATATGAAGCGCATGTTCTTAGAAAAATTCTTCCCAGCGTTCAGAACAACGACCATAAGGAAGGAGATTTGTGGGATCAAGCAACACTCTAGCGAGACACTACATGAATACTGGGAGAGGTTCAACAAGCTTTGTGCCACATTTCCACATCACCAGATCAGTGAGCAGTTAACGATTCAATATTTCTATGAAGGTTTGATAATGATGGACCGAAGTATGATTGACACTGCAAGCGGAGGAGCACTGATGGACAAGACGTCGGTAGTAGCACGACATTTGATCTCGAACATGACCAGCAACATGCAACAGTTCGGAACCAGAGGAATCATAGCACCCAAAATGGTGAATGAAATCGGTACGATTGATAATCTTAGATTGGAGAATTAGTTAACTGAGCTGACATCACTGGTGAGACAGCTTGCCATCGGCCAACACCAACCCATTGCAGCAGTAAAAGCATGTGGTGTATGTACTTTAGTGGAGCACCCTACTGATATAGGCCCCACATTGCAAGAAACCGAGCTGGACCATCTCGAAAGTGTTGGAGCAATAGGTGGCTACTAGTATGGGAAGCAGCTGTGTGCAACCTGGTCATTTGAAGGCCAACAATTTGGACGACCACCATACCAAGGGCCGTAAACAGCTCAAGGATTCAGTTCAAATCGGAGCATGCTGCAGAGCCAAGGCAGCTATCAACAATCGAATCCGAGACACCAGGTGCCCTTGTTCCAACAACAACAACAGTAGAAAACACCACCACTAGGTAACTCATCATCTTTGGAGGATCTAGTGAAGCAGATGGCAACGAACAACATGGAGTTCCATCAAAATATGAGCGCCACTATCCAAGATCTCCAGACGCAAGTGGACCAGCTAGCCAACTCTGTAAGTCAGTTGCAATCGGCTTCGAGAACCTTCCCTCACAAACAATTCCAAATCCGAGAGGGAATGCGAGCTAGTATCATTGAGAAGTGGTAAAGAATTACAAGCAGCACCGTAGTAGAAACCGAGATCTGCCAACATCGAGTCAAAATCGGATGACGACTCACAACCACCACAGCAGGCTAGTCTTGCCCCAGTCCCTTTTCCAAGTCGGACACTCTCAGCAAGGAAGCCCGAATCTAATAAAGAGTTGCTAAAAATGTTCCGGAAGGTGGAGATCAATGTTCCCCTCTGGATGCCATAAAGCAGATACCCAAGTACGTAAAATTCCTTAAAGAGTAGTGTGTGCACAAGAGGAAGAAGATGAAAGGAGGAGTGGAACTAGGAGGGATAGTGTCGACAATAACCAGAAATGACGACCTCACTGTTGGCACGAGACAAGCCTTGCCAAAGAAATGCCGAGACCCCAGAATCTTTTCGGTCCCATGCACCATTGGCGACTGTACCTTTGCCGATGCCATGCTGGACTTAGGAGCTTCAATAAACGTCATGCCGACGTCAATCTACAAGTCCTTGAATTGCGGAGACTTGGAGCCCACTGGGATGACCATATAGCTGGCAAATAGGAGCGTCATCCAGCCCTTAGGTGTTCTTGAAGACGTCCTGGTACAAGTTGATGAACTAATCTTCTCAACTAACTTCTATGTGCTGGATATGGAGGACGAGACACCAAGAAAAAGGTCTACTTTGATCCTAGGCCGACCATTTTTGATGACCGCCAAGACCAAGATTGATGTACATGCCAGACACTTTCAATGGAGTTTCGTGACACTCTAGTGCAGTTCAACATTTTTGAAGCCATGAAGCATCTTGTGGAGGACACCTCACTCTTTGGCATTGACTTGATCGACGAACTCCTCAAAGAGCACATGCAAGCGGACACTGGCAGTACCGAATTCTTCCAAGTCGTTGGAAACACTGACGTAATTGACTGCTTGGGATCTATGCTTGAGGAACCCGACTATGATGAACCTTGGCAAGTACATGACCTTTCCAACCTCGCAAAAGTTACTACTGCCCTTGCACACTTGGATCCCGATTCTAACAGTACCGATTTATTTGACCAATTCCGCAAGAATGAGAAACCGGAGTGTTTGAAACATGCAGGAGTCCTAGTTGCCAGGACCACAAAACAACAATCAGCACAAATAGCAAACACTTTTGTTGAGTACAAGTCGGCCAACATAAGCCAAGACTGGACGAAGATCGAAAGCACGTCGGTCACGAAAGCCGACACCAATGCGGCCAAAGAGTACTGGAAGCAAACCGGAATCAAAGCCGAAACAGAGTCGGCCAATCAGCATAAGGAGCAATCAGAGTCCGGAATCATGTTGGCAACCTAGTTACCCGACTCCAACCAAGTCGGCCAAACAGTTTCCAGACCAATAGGTGAGGTGTCACCACCAAAACCACCCACTAAGTTGAAGCCATTGCCGAACCATCTGAAGTACGCCTACCTAGGTGATGAACAATAATTCCCGGTCAAAATTGCCAGCAACTTTCACTAGGAACAGGAGGAGAAATTGTTACAAGTCCTCAAGCAACACAAGAAGGCCATAGGGTGGAAACTATCTGACCTCCCAGGAATAAACCCCTCCATGTGCATGCATAGAATCTTGATGGAGGAAAAAGCATGCCTCGTAAGGCAATAGCAAAGGAGACTGAACCCAACCATCCTGGATGTGGTAAAGAAAGAAGTGACTAAGCTACTCGCTGTTGGAATCATTTATCCAATTTCAGACAGCAGTTGGGTCAGTCCAGTGCAGGTAGTACCCAAGAAATCTGGGATGACCATGATGAAGAATCAGAATGATGAACTAGTACCAACACGGGTTCAGAACAGTTGGCGAATGTGCATTAACTACAAGAAGCTGAACCAAGCAACCCGCAAGGACCATTTTCCTCTGCCATTCTTAGACCAAGTCTTGGAGAAGCTGGCCGAGAAGTCCCATTACTGCTTCCTAGACGGATATTCCGGATACATGCAGGTACACATTGCACCTAAAGATCAACACAAGACAATCTTCACCTGTCCTTTTGGCACATTTGCTTACACTAGGATGCCATTTGGACTATGCAATGCCCCAAGCACGTTCCAGAGATGCATGTTGAGCATCTTCTCAGATTTACTGGAGGATTGCATGGAGGTGTTCATGGACGATTTCATAGTGTACGCAAACACTTTCAATGCATGTCTGGGAAATCTGGCCCGAGTGCTGAAGTGATGCATTGAAACCGACCTGGTGTTGAACTTTGAAAATGCCACTTCATGGTAGTAGAGGGGATTGTGCTCGGCCACCTGTTATCAAGTCGAGGGATCGAGGTTGACAAAGCTAAGATTGAAATCATTACATCTCTCCCTCACCCCGCTTCGGTGCGAGAGGTTCGTTCATTTCTAGGACATGCAGGTTTTTATAGGCGTTTCATCAAGAACTTCAGCAAGACGGCCTTACCACTGTCCAAACTACTACAAAAAGATGTGGAGTTTGTCTTCAACAAAGAATGCATACAAGCCTTTAAGGAGTTAAAGACAAAATTGACATCCACTCCAATCCTTCAAGCACCTAACTTGAGCTCCCATTCGAGATGATGTGCGACGCATCCAACTCAGCCCTTGGAGCCGTTCTCAGCCAGCGAGACAGAGTCAGCAGGCCGGCACACATAATTGCCTATGCATCTCGAACCATGGACTAAGCCCAAATAAACTATACCACTACAAAGAAAGAGCTACTAGCAATAGTATTTGCGTTGGACAAATTTCGCTCATATCTGCTTGGCTCTAGAGTCATAGTATTCTCTGATCATGCAGCCTTGAAATACCTACTGAAGAAACCAGACGCCAAGCCATGACTCATTCGGTGGATGCTTCTCTTGCAGGAATTTGACCTAGAAATCAGAGACAAGAAGGGTGTCGACAATGCAGTAGCCGACCACCTAAGTCAGATTGAACGTGAACCTGACCCAATGCTAATTTGAGACAACTTCCCGGACGAACAACTGTTGCGCATGGACACATCTACACCATGGTTCGCCGAAATATGCAATTTCATCGTTGCATCCCAGTTGTATAAAGAGAAGATTAAAAGTGATGCCAAGAACTATATATGGGATGACCCTATCTTTGGAAGCACGACAGCGACCATGTCATTCGCAGGTGCATCCCGGACTCCGAGATCAGCTCAATCCTCCACTTTTGTCATGCAGTAGCCGGTGGCAACCATCATGGATTAACTCGGATAGCTCGAAAGGTACTAGACTGTGGGTTTTACTGGCCCACCATTTTTCGAGACGCCCACCAATTCATCTCGACCTACGAACAATGTTAGCGAGCAGGAACAGCCATGAGTCACCGACATGAGATGCCCCAACAACCAATCCAATTTTGTGAAGTCTTCGACTTTTGGGGAATTTACTTCATGGGACCATTTCCTGTCTCCAATGGATACTCATACATTCTGCTGGCCATGGACTACATGTCAAGATGGGTGGAAGCAGTGGCCACCAAGACCAACGATGCCAAGGTAGTTGTGAATTTTCTTAAGTCTAACATTTTGTGCAGGTTTGGTGTGCCAAAAACTTTGATCAGTGACCAAGGAAGTCACTTCTATAACCAAGCCATGTCTTCCCTCTTAGAAAAGTATGAGGTAGTGCATCAGATTGTCACAGCATACCACCCCCAAACAAACGGCCAAGCCGAAGTATTCAACAGAAAAATCAAGAAGATTTTGCAAAAGCTGACCAACTTGAACTGGAAGGGTTGGAGCCGCCACCTTGAGGATGCGCTTTGGGCACATCGGATAGCATACCCAACTCTGTTGGGAATGTCTCCCTACCAGATTGTTTTCAGCAAAGCTTGTCACCTACCTGTTGAACTAGAACACCGAGCTTACTGAGCAGTCAAGAAGTGCAACATAGCCTACAACCAAGCTGGGGAAGAAAGGAAGCTCCAGCTACAAGAGTTGGAGGAATGATGAGTCACAATTTATACAACTTTTAGACACCTAAGAAGGAGGTTTGCAAGACTATTCTGTTCTTAAGAGTGGACTGTTAGCTAAGATTCATTTTATGGGTTCGATTACAGAGGAAATACAAATCTGTGTTAATTTAGATTTCTTAGCTAATAAAAGTGTCACTCCTTCTTCTACAGGTCAAGCCGAGTTGACCAGGGTCAACAAAAGGAGTCTCAACCGAGATGAAGTCGTCCCGGCCAGACCGATTCCGTCTCGGCCAAGCTAGAGTCATCTCGGCAACCCACGCCCAGTAGCCCAGTAGAGAGGCCCAATTATATTGACCACATCAGCTATCCAGCTTGGAGGCCATCTCAGCGTCAGCTCAAATGCCATGTCACTCCTAGGAAATCTGCCATGTCACGTTAGAAGATTTGCATAGGGGTAGAATAGGATCTTCACAGTGTAATTCTGTTAGGATTCGTTAGGATTAGCATATCACAGCTCGTGTATATATAGGAAGAGGTGAGCACTTTTTACATGTTCTGTCTTTTGAATTCACTCAAAATTCCATACTCACTGTACCCATTTTTCTCGCTCTCGCTCTCTCCGTTTTCACGGTGGTGCACGGTGCTCATTGGCGTTTCTCTCGATTGAGGAAGTGCAGGTCTGAGACTGAGAAGCCGAAGTCTGCCAGAGGGGACCGATCAGACTACTGACGCACTCTGGTGGAGCTGATCCTCAGCGTTCAGGCTAACGGAGGTGAACCACCACCATCAAACATGGCGATCGTCGTGGAAGATGGATTCATCTTAAGTCAGAACCACTGTATTTGTATTCTATTTCTGTTAATCGATTTCATTATGCATTTCATATCTTCTTTCTCTTCCCTCTTCCTTAATTCATGTTTGAATCGCGATTGCATTTGAATATGAACAATGTTAAGCTAAGCCGATCGGAACTGGTTTAACTAATTCAGTAGGTAATCAGTTAACGACAGTTAATATAGAACCTAAAATCAGCTCTGCACCTAATCCCTGCCAACTGATGAGGTAGCGATTGCATAATTCCTCGGTATGGCAATGGACGAATGTTTGGCGATCATCATAAGACTACCAAAGGCTGATATGGACTGAGAACTGGAGTGTGGAACCTGGACTGGACTTGAACTAATGGAACTGAACATGAACACAGTTATATAATAATAACAATAGTAATCAGTAACAGTAGTATATGTTTACTGCATTCATAGTCTTAGTTTACTTTCTGCTTTACTTGCACTCCAGCCCCCCTTATTTACCGCCTTTAAGTCTGAGACAGAGGTAGTCCACCTCTGTAGCGTCTGTCTGCACTCAACCGAGAACAAGCAGGATCGCCTCTGTTGAGGACGACTCGACTCAATCTCTGTTGAGAGCAACTCGGCCATTGCCGAGACGAGTCAGTACTTTACATCTCAAATTCTACTCCACTTCACTTTACACCAATTCGCAACTGAGCACACTGTATTCTTGAGAAGAATGACCTAGGGTTAGCTATGCTATAGTTAGTTTTAGTTATTTGATAAGCGCGTTGAAACGACTAAAAACGCCCATCATCAAATTGGCGCCGTTGCCGGGGACACAAGTTCTTTTGTGTCTTTGTGTGCCAAGTTTAGTAAGGTCGAAATCCGAGTCTGTAAAGTGTGTCTGTCAAGTCAGTCTTGAGTCTTTTGAACTTGTCTATGTCTGTCTGTTTTGTTTATGGATCCTAAATAAAAAGCATGTTGACTATTATTTGTTTCTCTGCATGAATTCATCGCTAAAAATAAGCTACAAAGAATCAGCATTCTGTTTTGTATTCACTACTGCATCTTTCTTTCTGCATTACATTCTTGCATTCAGCTAGTTTTTCTGTTTTGCATTCTTGCTAGTTTAATTACATTCTTTCTGTATGTCATTCTGTAGTTCCATTAATTAGTTAACTGATAGCTGTAGCTTCTAATTCTGCATTTACTATTTCCAATACTATTTCTAATTTTGATCTTTCTGCATAATATGTACAATGCATGACTAGGAGTAGTACTGACCCATTGCATGTTTTTGACCCAGAGATAGAATTAACCTTACGTAGATTACGCAAAATTAGGAACATTGCAGTAAATACTAGTATCAATATAGATTCCGTAGCTGACCCTAACCAGTTTTACACTAACAATTTTGTTTTTAGTTCTAACGTCCTTGCAGAATCAGGACGAATGGAGAATAACGATAGGACGCTGAAGGAATTAGCCACTCCAGACGTCGTGTATCAACCTTGGTGCATCCAATACCCACAGCTGGAGCCAGCTCAAACATATGAGTTAAAATCTGGTCTTATACACCTGTTGCCTAAGTTCCATGGTCTTGCAGGAGAAGACCCGCACAAGCATTTAAAAGAATTCCATGTGGTCTGTTCTACAATGAGGCCGCAAGGGATATCGGAAGACTACATCAAAATGAAGGCATTTCCATTCTCCCTGGATGGAACAGCGAAGGATTGGCTGTATCTTCAGCCAGTACTTTTCAATACCTGGGGAGACATGAAGCGCACCTTTCTGGAGAAGTTCTTTCTGGCATCCCGCACTGCGTCCATTAGAAAGGAAATATGTGGGATAAGGCAAGATATAGGAGAAACACTACACGAGTACTGGGAGAGGTTCAACAAGCTCTGTGCCACCTGTCCACATCATCAGATCAGCGAACAGTTGCTGATCCAGTATTTTTATGAAGGATTATCGCTGATGGACAGAAGTATGATAGACGCAGCCAGTGGCGGAACTTTGATGGACAAAACACCAGCAGCAGCACGACATCTGATTTCCAATATGGCAAGCAATACACAGCAGTTTGGGATCAGAGGGCCAAATCAACCACGGATGGTGAATGAAATCGGTGCAGCTTCCAATCAGAGGTTGGAGAATCAGCTGACCGAGTTAACATCATTGGTGAGACAACTTGCTGTTGGGCAACACCAACCAGCCATGGTAGCAAAAGTATGTGGCATATGTACTTCCGTGGAGCACCCCACTGATATGTGCCCCACTCTCCAAGAAACCGAGTCGGACCAGCCAGAAAATGTTGGAGCCATAGGTGGATTTCAGTACGGGAAGCAGCCGTATCAGAATCGGCCATTTGATAACCAGCAATAGGGAAGACAGCTATTTCGGCCAGGACCGAATCAAGGACCATATGCAACCCAACAATTCGGATCCATGCCGAACACTTATCAAAGGCAGGCAGGTTATCAACAGCCGACTCCGCAATACCAAGAACCACCTTTCCAGCAGCAACAACAACAGCAGAGAATGCCTACTCCAGGCAACTCTCCATCTCTGGAAGACCTGATGAAGCAGCTTGCAACCAGCAACCTGGAGTTCCAACAATATGTGAGCTCCAGCAATTTACAGTTCCAGCAGAACATGACTGCCACCATCCATGATCTCAAAACGCAGATTGGACAGCTAGCTAACACTGTAAGCCAATTACAGTCGGCAGGATCTAGCAACCTTCCCGCTCAACCCATTCCAAATCCGAGAGGTAACGCTAATGTAGTCACTCTTCGAAGTGGAAAAGAACTACCTCAACCTACATTGGAGCAGGTGCCGAGATCAAAAGAAGCCGACTCTGAGTCAAATGCCGACTTACAGTCTCGGCCAGAGATTGTCCCATTGCCATTTCCATCTCGGACCACTTCGGCAAGGAAGCCAGAGTCGGATGAAGAATTGTTGAAGATGTTCCACAAGGTGGAAATCAATATTCCACTCCTCGATGCTATTAAACAGGTCCCTAAGTACGCAAAATTCCTCAAGGAATTATGTATACATAAAAGGAGAAAAATAAAGGGGAGCAAGGAAACTGGAGGTGTGGTGTCGGCTCTGACACAGAATGGAGCAATCACTACAAGTGCCTTAACTCTGCCAAAAAAATGTAGAGACCCTGGAGTCTTTTCGGTCCCATGCACCATCGGCGAATGCACTTTTGCCAATGCCATGTTGGACCTGGGAGCCTCAATTAATGTCATGCCCACATCAATCTACAGGTCCCTGAATTTTGGTGACTTGGAACCCACAGGGATGACCATTCAGCTGGCAAACAAAAGTATTGTCCAGCCCCTGGGAGTTCTCGAGGATGTTCTCGTCCAAGTCAATGAACTAATATTTCCAGCTGATTTTTACGTGCTAGACATGGAGGACGAAACATCCGGGAAGGAATCCACCTTAATTCTGGGAAGACCTTTCTTGATGACAGCCAAAACAAAGATTGATGTGTATGCAGGGACGCTCTCCATGGAATTCGGTGACGCCTTGGTGCAATTCAATATTTTCGAAGCTATGAAGCACCCAACCGAAGACCACTCTCTCTTTGGAATTGATGTACTTGATGAACTAGTTGAAGAATATCTTCAACTAAATGGCAGTGGTGAAAACATTGAAGAGTTTGCTGAGAATGATGATGAAAGCAGCTGCCCAGGAGTTGCAGATGATGAGGCCGACTATGAAGAAGTACAAGACCTCTCCAACTCTGAGGACAATCATAGTAATGTTGCTGACTCGGCATTTGAAGTGGAACTGTCCGAATTATTAGACCAAGTCTGCACCATAGAACACTCAGAGTATTCAAATGATGCAGAAAACAAAGTCGCGGAAGCTCAAAAGTCTTCCATTGCACACTTAGCGACAATTTTTACGGCCAAGAATGAGTCGGCCAAAGAAGGCCGAGTCAATGAAGAAGTCAAAGTCAACTCAGCCAAAGAAGTCAAAGCCGACAAGCTTGCCGAGACCATCCCGGCCACAGAAGACCTAACTCATACTGTAGCAAAAATAAAGAGTCCATCCGGATCCGACTCAGAAGGAACGCTTAAAGCCAATGCCGACTCCATTCTGACAATAGCCAAAACCATGAAGTCGAACCGGCCGAAGCAGACAGAGGCCGAAATCATGTCGGCATACCTGGTGCCTGATCAAGATCAAGTCGGCCAGTCGGATCCAACCTCAGAAACTGACAAATCTCCATCACTGTCACCACCCATAGAATTAAAAACATTGCCGAATCACCTGAAATATGCCTACCTAAACACAGACCAACAACTCCCGGTTATTATTGCTAGCAATCTCGACCAAGGACAAGAGGACAAGTTGTTGGAGGTTCTCAGGAAACATAAGAAGGCAATAGGGTGGAAGCTAGCAGACCTTCCTGGCATAAACCCCTCCATTTGCATGCACAGAACATTAATGGAAGAGGAAATCAAGCCCATAAGGCAGCTGCAAAGAAGATTGAATCCTACACTCCTGGACGTGGTCAAAAAGGAAGTTACCAAACTCCTTGCTGTAGGGATCATCTACCCCATCTCGGATAGCCAATGGGTGAGCCCTGTGCAAGTGGTGCCAAAAAAGTCCGGGGTGACCGTCATGAAAAATCAGCAGAATGAGCTGGTACCAACAAGGATTCAGAACAGCTGGCGAGTGTGCATTGACTATAGAAGATTAAACCAAGCAACCCGTGAGGATCACTTTCCTCTACCTTTTATTGACCAGATGCTTGAGAAGTTAGCAGGGAAATCCCATTACTGCTTTCTGGATGGATTCTCAAGCTACATGCAAATTCATATAACCCCTGAAGATCAACATAAGACAACCTTCACCTGCCCATTTGGTACCTTTGCGTACACACGCATGCCATTTGGCCTCTGCAATGCTCCGAGTACATTTCAACGTTGCATGATGAGCATCTTCTCGGACTTGTTGCAGGACTGCATGGAGGTATTCATGGATGACTTCACGGTATATGCCGATTCATTTGAAGCATGCCTGAGTAATCTAGCAAAAGTGTTGAAGAGATGCATTGACACAAACCTTGTGCTCAATTTTGAAAAATGTCACTTCATGGTGACTGAAGGAATAGTGTTGGGACACCTAGTCTCCAACAGAGGCGTCGAGGTAGACAAAGCAAAGATAGATATCATTACTTCCCTTCCAAGCCCCGCTTCTGTGCAGGAGGTTCGCTCATTCTTAGGACACGTAGGTTTCTACAGGAGATTCATCGAAAATTTTAGTAAAATTGCCCTGCCTCTGTCCAAGCTGCTACAGAAGGATGTAGAATTTCGCTTTGACCGGCCCTGTATGGAAGCATTTCAGGAGTTGAAGAGAAGACTCACATCCGCCCCTATTTTGCAAGCACCAGACTGGGACCTCCCCTTTGAACTAATGTGTGATGCATCCAACTCGGCATTAGGAGCCGTTCTCGGCCAAAGAGCTCGAGCCGGTCAACCGGTGCACGTGGTGGCCTATGCACCCAGAACTATGGATCCGGCCTAGCAAAACTACACAACAAATGAGAAGGAGCTCTTGGGCATAGTTTTCGCCGTGGACAAATTTCGTCCCTACCTTCTCGGGTCCAAGATAATTGTGTTCTCTGACCATGCCGCCTTGAGGTACTTGCTGAAGAAGCCTGATTCTAAGCCAAGACTAATTAGGTGGATGCTTCTTCTCCAAGAATTCAACCTGGAAATCAGAGATAAAAGAGGTGCTGAGAATTTTGTAGCTGATCATCTGAGTAGAATTGGGAAAGAAGGAGAACTGATGCCTATCCGAGACGAGTTCCCTGATGAGCACTTGCTACATATTAAAACGTCTCCACCATGGTTTGCTGACATCTGTAATTTTGTGGCAGCATCTGGGTTTCCACTAGAGGCATCTCGAGCATACAAAGATAAACTCCGAAGTGATGCCAAATACTACATTTGGGATGATCCCTACCTTTGGAGACTATGCAGTGACAAGGTCATCCGCAGGTGCATTCCTGAAGCCGAGTTCAATTCGGTTCTCCAGTTCTGCCATTCGGCTCCTGGAGGCGATCACTATGGGTCAACTCGGACTACCAGGAAAGTACTCGACTGTGGCCTTTACTGGCCAACTATCTTCAGGGACGCGCATGAATTCGTCTCCACCTGCGAGAATTGCCAAAAAGCAGGAGTGGCCATGAACAGAAGGCATGAAATGCCCCAGTAACCCATCCAATTCTGTGAAATCTTTGATGTCTGGGGAATAGACTTCATGGGGCCATTCCCAGTCTCCAATGGGCACTCCTACATTCTGCTGGCCGTGGATTATGTGTCAAGATGGGTAGAAGCCATTGCCACCAGAACAAATGATGCAAGAGTGGTTGTGGACTTTCTGAAGTCCAATATTTTCTGCAGGTTCGGTGTGCCAAAAGCACTCATAAGCGACCAAGGCAGTCACTTCTGTAACAGAGCCATGGCCTCCCTTCTTCAAAAATATGGAGTAGCACACAGAATTGCTATTGCTTACCACCCCCAAACAAATGGCCAAGCAGAAGTGTTCAACAGGGAAATCAAGAAAACATTGCAAAAGATGACCAATCCTAGCAGGAAGGACTTGAGCCGCCTCCTTGAGGATGCTCTCTGGGCTCATAGAACTGCATACCGAACACCTTTAGGGATGTCTCCCTATAGGATTGTTTTCGGTAAAGCCTGTCACCTTCCTGTGGAGCTGGAACACAGAGCATACTGGGCTGTTAAGCAATGCAATCTGGCTTATGACCAAGCAGGAGAGCAGAGAAAATTTCAGCTGCAAGAGTTAGATGAACTTCGCTTGGAAGCATATGAAAACTCTAGGATCTACAAGCAGAAAATCAAGCGATTCCATGACCAGCAGATCCTGAGAAAAGAATTCCGAGTTGGCCAGAAAGTCCTCTTGTTTAACTCACGCCTCAAGCTCATTGCAGGTAAACTACGTTCTAGATGGGATGGGCCTTTTGTTATCACTAATGTATTTCCCCATGGTGCAGTACAGCTAAAAGATGAACACAGCAACAACACCTTCCAGGTCAATGGGCATCAGATTAAGCCATTCCATGAAGGTCCAGCGCCTATCACTCATGACATGGAGATAATATCATTAATGGATCCTGCCTCGCATTGAGGACAATGCAGATTTTTAGTGTGGGGGGATAAATATACAGTCACCTCAATTGCTGCGTCTTAACTCTGTCCCCACTCTCCTGAACTCTGCTAATTTTAATTTTTGTTTTGTTAGTTTTAATCACTTTGCTGTTTTCTTTCAAGGCTGTCGTTTCATTTTAGTCTTTGAATTTAAATCTGTCATGTTTTTCAATAAAAGCTGTCTAAGCCGAGTCCATGCTGGCTCCGTGCCATCTCGGCCGGATCCGGAACATCTTCGGCCTGGCAGAGTTTCAATTTTGTCATTTACCTTTAATCTTTCCTCCTAAATCAGAAATTCCAAGTGGAACGGTCAAAAGTAAAATTGTTTTGGAAAGAATCTTGAACTGACTTCTGAAAGTTTAAATAAGTCAGTAGGAAGTAACTCTGCAACTGTGGCAAGAGATTTCTCTAGCTTGAGGGGAATGAAACTTTTGTGCTCTAGTCAATAGTTGATTGAGAATCTAAAAAGGAAACCCCTTATGTCAGAGCAAATACAACTAGTGTGAGATTTTGAGCCTTGTAAATATTGATGGCTTACATCCTGCCATTTCTCTTCTTCTTCCAATATGATTTTTGCACTCATGTTAACTGCATATTCTACATTTTGCCTTAACTCTCTGGATACAACTATTCTCACATGCAAGAATGACATGATCTAGGTCATGTTTCTTATAAGCCCTGAGCCAAATAAAGCCTACCTGAACAAATGTGTCTGTTGTTTATCCCTTTTGAGCCTAATGTAACCATTCTTCCTAACAGCTCACTACAAGCCAAGGCCAGAAAAACCATGAATCAACCTCACCCTCGGGGAGCAGAGGAGCTTTGGAATTGTTTTGGGAGTAAGTCATGATCAAGTGTGGGGGAACTCCAGGAAGCAAAAGGTTGTTCAGCACCCTCGAAGGTTTGAAAATGCAAGAAAAAGAATAAAAGCGAGTGAAAGAAAGAAAAGAGAAAAAGAGGAAGCAGTAGCTGAAAATCTGAGCTGAAACGGACAAAGAGAGAAATAGCTGCACAAAATTGTATAATAAGAAAAAGAAAAGAAAATGAGCGGGTAGCAGCAAGAAGGAGGAATTGACAGCATCCTGGGTTATCCCTCAGGCCAATAAAGCTTACTCCCCATTGCTCCTCTCTTCCTCGTGGGTCCTGAAGCTAGTTTTCCCATATTTTATCCTACCCGTGACCCAGCCTCGCTACAAACCGAAAAGAAGTCCTAGTGATCATAACTGTGTGTGTGTTTTGCAGGTGTAAGAAGAGAGATTTGCCAAAGTATGGTAATATCAGTTCCATGAAGTTTGAGTGTAAATACAAGCCCAAACACGTGAGAAATGAGGGAGTTATTTGCCTAAAAGAGAGCTCTGTCACTCTTGGTTACCTTCTCGTGTTTGCAGGTCATGAATTTGCCTAGAGCGCGGAAGGAGTAATGTCCGGATTGTTAGAGTATCTCGATCCCAGAGTGAATGAGTGTCGACTCTGTCTCGGTTGAATTGAAGGAAGTCAAGTGAAGAAAATTCTTTTCTATCTTTAAAAATTTCCCCCTTGTTGATTTTCATTTTGCCCAGGAGTGCAAAAGGGTAAGTGTGGGGGTGTGATGAGTCACAATTTATACATCTTTTAGACACCTAAGAAGGAGGTTTGCAAGACTATTCTGTGCTTAAGAGTGGACTGTTAGCTAAGATTCATTTTATGGGTTCGATTACAGAGGAAATACAAATCTGTGTTAATTTAGATTTCTTAGCTAATAAAAGTGTCACTCCTTCTTCTGCAGGTCAAGCCGAGTTGACCAGGGTCAACAAAAGGAGTCTCAGCCGAGATGAAGTCGTCCCGGCCAGACCGATTCCGTCTCGGCCAAGCCAGAGTCATCTCGGCAACCCACGCCCAACAGCCCAGTAGAGAGGCCCAATTGTATTGACCACATCAGCTATCCAGCTTGGAGGCCATCTCAGCGTCAGCTCAAATGCCATGTCACTCCTAGGAAATCTGCCATGTCACGTTAGAAGATCTGCATAGAGGTAGAATAGGATCTTCATAGTGTAATTCTGTTAGGATTCGTTAGGATTAGCATATCACAGCTCGTGTATATATAGGAAGAGTTGAGCACTTTTTACATGTTCTGTCTTTTGAATTCACTCAAAATTCCATACTCACTGTACCCATTTTTCTCGCTCTCGCTCTCTCCATTTTCACGGTGGTGCACGGTGCTCATTGGCGTTTCTCTCGATTGAGGAAGTGCAGGTCTGAGACTGAGAAGCCGAAGTCTGCCAGAGGGGACCGATCAGACTTCTGACGCACTCTGGTGGAGCTGATCCTCAGCGTTCAGGCTAACGGAGGTGAACCACCACCATCAACCATGGCGATCGTCGTGGAAGATGGATTCATCTGAAGTCAGAACCACTGTATTTGTATTCTGTTTCTGTTAATCGATTTCATTATGCATTTCATATCTTCTTTCTCTTCCCTCTTCCTTAATTCATGTTTGAATCGCGATTGCATTTGAATATGAACAATGTTAAGCTAAGCCGATCGAAACTGGTTTAACTAATTCAGTAGGTAATCAGTTAACGACAGTTAATCAAGAACCTAAAATCAGCTCTGCACCTAATCCCTGCCAACTGATGAGGTAGCGATTGCACAATTCCTCGGTATGACAATGGACGAATGTTTGGCGATCGTCATAAGACTATCAAAGGCTGATATGGACTAAGAACTGGAGTGTGGAACCTGGACTGGACTTGAACTAATGGAACTGAACATGAACACAGTTATATAATAATAACAATAGTAATCAGTAACAGTAGTATATGTTTACTGCATTCATAGTCTTAGTTTACTTTCTGCTTTACTTGCACTCCAGCCCCCCTTATTTACCGCCTTTAAGTCTGAGACAGAGGTAGTCCACCTCTGTAGCGTCTGTCTGCACTCAACCGAGAACAAGCAGGATCACCTCTGTTGAGGACGACTCGGCTCAATCTCTGTTGAGAGCAACTCGGCCATTGCCGAGACGAGTCAGTACTTTACATCTCAGATTCTACTCCACTTCACTTTACACCAATTCGCAACTGAGCACACTGTGTCCTTGAGAAGAATGACCTAGGGTTAGCTATGCTATAGTTAGCTTTAGTTATTTGATAAGCGCGTTGAAACGACTAAAAACGCCCATCATCAAGGAACTTCGATTGGAAGCCTACGATAACTCCTACATTTACAAGCAGCGATTCAAACAATTCCATGACCACCAAATTTTAAGAAAAGGGTTCCATGTCGGCCAAAAAGTGCTCCTGTTCAAATCAAGATTAAGGCTCATCGCCGGTAAGTTCTGTTCCAAGTCGGACAATCCATTTATTATTACTAAATTTTATTCCTATGGTGCAATAGAATTACAGGACGAACTCACAAGAAGCACCTTCCAAGCCAACAGGCAACAGCTCAAGATCTTCCATGAAGGCCCCACAACAACAGTAGGCGAATTGGAAAGAATCTCCCTAGCAAATCCAGCCACGGTGGCTGGCATGCCCTGAGCAACCCGACAATAAAACGTCCTCCATAGTCCTGTCGTGCATTGAGGACAATGCATCATTTAAGTGTGGAGGAGTGTTCCGTAGGAGGGTGACGGTTTGTATGATTTTGTTTCGTCATTTCGTTTTTCTTTTTCTACTTTGTTTTGTTTCCTTTCACTCCAATCTCTTTCAAGTCATTTTCCCCTGGTTCTATTTTTTCCGGGTTTGGACCGACTTCAATTTTGTTCAATCCTGGTTTTCATTTTCATTTTATTTTATTTTTTCTAGCTTATTTCTGATTTCACATTGCCAATTACTGAGAAAACTATTTTGAGAAACTTTGAATGGATTTCTTTGAGTAAGATGAAACAGCATGAAGCAGTGCATGATCCTGGATGAGAGATTTTTAAACCTGACAGGGTGTGAAATTTTTGTGTCTTTAGGCAGTTAGTAAGTGAAAAACTGAAAAGATGAACCATTAGTGACAGAGCAATTAAACGTGTGAAAACTTTCGAGCCTTGCATGAATGGCTTTGTATCTCACCATTCTTTCATTTTTTGTGTGATTATTGCATCTATGTTACTAGTTACTCTAGGTTTTGCCTTGATTCTCTGAATATATCTCATTTCACATGCAGGATTGATATGATTTAGGTCGTCTTTCTTTACAGATACTTAGCCAAATAAAGCCTACCTTTTGAATAATTCCTTTGGTTACCCCCTTTGAGCCTATAACCGTTTCTTGATATGATAGCTTATTACAAGCCTAAAGCCGAAAAAACCATAATCAACCCGAACCTTAGGGAACAGAGGAGCTTTGGAATTGTTTTGGGAATAGATCTTGAATAAGTGTGGGGGTGACACCTAGAAGCATTGCAACAGTGGTATATTTGGAAAAAAGTAAGCGTGTCCAGAAAAAGGGTTGATGAAAAGAAAAGAAAAAGGATACGAAAAGAAGAAAAAGCAGCAGAAACTAAAAAGATTGCACAACACCAAATGCTGCAAAACAAAGAAGGGAGAAAAAGAAAAGAGAAATACAAAAGGGAATGTAGGACAGTGGATAAAAGTGAGATGCTCGTAAATGTAACAACAATGATCAAAGAAGATAATCTCTACACTTACAAGTTTATTCCCCATTGCCCCTTTTGTCCCTCTGGTTATTAAAGCTCACTAAATCATTCTATAATCCTACCTTATCCTGGCCACGTTACAAGCCCGAAAAGTCCTATTGATCACTATGCAGGTGTTTTTGAAGGTGTGAAAGGAGAGGATAGTCAAAGCTTGGCAGTACTAGTTGACATAGGATGTTTGAGTGTATATACAAACCTAAACACCTGAGAGACTGAGAGAATATGTCTTGAGAGCGCTTAGTCACTTCTTGGTTACTCTTAATGTTTGCAGGTTGCTTATTTGTTTTTGGATGTGGAGAAAGTAACTTTCATAGATTGTTTGTATACCTCGATTCTAGGATGAATGCATGCTTAAGTTGTTTTGTTAAACTTGAGGAGTTTATTTGAAAAACATATTTCCTCTTTCAATTTTCTTGAATGCTCGAATATGATTTTGCCTAGGAGTGAAAAAGTGTTAGTGTGGGGGTTTGATGAGTCATATTTTATACACTTTATGTGGGCTTAAGATGGATGTTGTTAAGAATGTTTAATGATTAAGAGTCTTGTGTTAACCGAGATTTGAATTATGGGCCTGAAAATAGGAGAAATACAAGTACGTACTAAAATAAGGTTTTTAACTAACAAAAAGGTTAAGACTTGTTTTGCAGGCCCAAGTCATCTCCGCCTAAGTCATCTCGGTCCAAGTCACCTCGGCCTAAGTTGGGAACATCCCAGCTAGTCCAGCGCTTCTGGTCAAGCCGACATCAGCGATAGAAATCTTGCCTAAAATCACTCCAGCAAGAATGCAGATATGATTTGCCAAGATTAAGGAATCTGTAACGCATATATAATTTTCTAAGATTAAAGAATCTGTAATGCAGATATGATTTGCTAAGATCAAGGAATCTGTAATTCGGGTAACATAGTGCAACCCTAGGCCATTCTTCTAAAGGACATAGTGTGTTCTATTATGACTTAATGTGGAAATCTGATTTTTATACAAAATACTAAGGTGCGTAAAATGCCGACTCTATCTCAGATTGAAACGACTCAGACTAGAGTCAGACTGAGTCAGACTGAAAGCATAAACCGAGGGGGTTATGTTGCTGGAAACATAAAGGATGATAGTAAGTAAACTAAGTAAGGAAGTAAATGCGAACTAATAGACTATGATATTTATTGCATCAACACAAAGGTTCAACAAGGAATCGATTCTCGATTCTCTTCTCAGGATTATGATTCCAAACCAACCTAGAGTTCTCACCACAATCATCGAATGTTCATCTATTGCCAACCAAGGATTTACACAATCTCTACCTCATCGGTTGACAGGGAGTATGCATGTGATTGATTTTAGGTTCTCTTTTTGATTACCTAATTATGTTGTTAGATTAGTTCCAATTGGCCTAACCTAACATGATCTATTCTTACGAATGCACATCGCAACACCAAGCGAGAGTAGATTAACGACAGGATTCATAAACAGATATGGAGAAACGCAAACCAATTATATTACTAAAGCAAAGTGTTGTTACAAGGTTATATGAATTCATGGACTCCACTTTCCACAATGATCGCCATGGAAGAATGGTGATGGTTCACTAGAAAGGGCTAGAGAACTAAGGATTTAGTCCACTAGAGTGAATTAGCTATACTAAGCGATCTTCTCTGATAACCTCTGGCTTCCTAAACTCTAGACCTACACCTCCTCGATCGACAAGACACCTTACTGAAGCACCGTGCACCACCGAGGGAATGGAATAAGAGTGTGATTGTGAGGTGTAAGTGATATGATTGGTTTTCTGAATTCAACAACTTTCATGAGCTCTTGGATCCTTTTTTATACACATGCTTCTTCCTTGCTCTGCACATTTTTCCGTAACTAACATCTTAACAAAATTACAATTCCTCATTTCATCTATCATCGCCTTAATGATTACATATTCACACAAGCTCCTGGAGTGACTTGGACCTTGAGGCTGGACTTGGTTGGGAAGGAAAGGGGTCTGGCTAGGACGGGTCCTTTTGGGCCGAGATGCTTCTATTGGGCTGAGACGCTCCTGGAATTGGCTTGCAATAAAGAATCCAATATTTGATTAACTAAGATCCCTATTTTAGCAAAAAATTATATTTTCCCTATTTCTAGGTCAATAATCTGAATCCTAGCTAAGATGTGATTCTTAGTTGCCAAATAGTCTCAATAATACCCATCATAAGCCCTTGTAAGGTGTATAAAATATGACTTATCAAACCCCTACACTTACACTTTTGCATTCCTGGGCAAAATTAGAATTGATCATCAAAGAAACGAAAGAGAAAATTTTATTGCAGAAGTTATAATTGGCTTTTTAAAGTTTGCAAAAACATATTTACATTGCATTTATCCCAGAATCAAGGTATTCAAACAATCTATGGAAGCTACTGACTCTACATCCAAAGCAAACAAGCAACCTGCATTATTAAAAAGTAACTGAGAAGTGGCAGAGCTCTCTTAGGGCATACTCTCTCAATCCCTCAAGTGTTTGGGGTTGTATATACACTCGAAACATGCAGTAGTGATCAATAGGACTACCAAGCTTTGACTAGCCTTTCCTTCTACACCTTCAAAAACACATGCAATAGTGATCAATAGGACTTGCTTTTCGACTTGTAACGTGGCTAGGGTTAAGGGTAGGATATAGGATGGTAAAGTGATCTTAGGTACCTACAGGGAAGAGAGAAGCAATGAGGAATGAGTTCATAACCATGGAGGCCATCCCCCAAGACACTACGAGTCTTTTGAGAGCATTTTTGCTCACTGCTCCACTTTTCCCTTTTATATCTTTTTTTCTTTCTTGTTCTCACTTTTTATTTTGTAGCCTTGTGTTGCAATTTTTTTCTTGCAACTTTTTGTTTTGCTTCCTTTTCTTTTCTTTAATTCATCCTACATTTTTTTTCTTTTCTTTTCATACCTCTTTCTTTTCTTTCAATTAACCCTTTTCCAAAACCCTGCTCCTTTTCCACGTACCATTCTCGTAATGCCTCCAGTTGTCACCCCCACACTTATATGAGACTTATTCCAAAAACAATTTCAAAGCTCCTTTGATCCCTAAGGTTGAGGTTGATCATAGTTTTTTGGCTTTTGGGCTTCTAATGAGCTTTCATATAAGAAAGAATGGTTATATAGGCTCAAAGAGGGTAAACAAGGGATTTAATTTGCAAGGTAGGTCCATCTGGCTAGTAGCTTGTAAAGAAAAATGGTCTAGATCATGTCACTCATGCATGTGAAACAAGATGTATTCAGATAGTCAAGGCAAAACCTAGAGTATCACAACAACATAGACGCAAAAATCACACAAGAGAGAAGAGAATGCCAAGATGTAAAGCCATCATTATATACAAGGCTAAAAAATTTATCACTGGATAAATTGCTCTATCACTAATGGTTTATCTTTTTAGATTTTCAGCCACTTACTACCTAAAGATGCAAAAATTTCACTCCTTGTCAAGTTGAAAAACCTTTTGTCCAGGATTATGCACTGCCTCCTCCTGTTTCATCCAAACTATAAAAACCCAAAATAATTTTCTCCTTTTTCTTCGCAATCAGGAATTAGAAAAGAAAACAATTGAGGAAAAAAGGCGAAGTGAAAACAAAATAAAAAATCAAAAACAAAAATAGAAGAAAAATGAAGTGAAACCAAAGTCGATCTGGCTCCGGCAAAAATTGATCTAGAGTTGGCCCAGACTCGGTAGAAAAATCAGAAGCAAAAACAAAAACAAAAAGCAAAACAAAATTAGGGACATGCAACACACACACAAGGTCAGAACAGAAAACTACACCATCTCCCCCACCACACTTAAATGATGCATTGTCCTCAATGCATGTCATGGACCAAAAGGGGGGGGGGGTTATGAGGCTTTGCTCAAGGCGCGCCATCCGATATGGTCGGTTTTGTCAATGAGATGCTCTCTACCTTGCCCACTATTTGTGTCAACCCTTCATGGAAATATTTAGTTGATGCTTGTTGACGTGGAAGGTGTTGTTTGTAGCTTCATCCTTTAATTCAACTGCACCATGAAGGAAAACATTAGTTATAACAAATGGTCCATCCCATGTAGAAGGAGCTTACTTGCAATGAGTTTTCAGCGTGAATTAAACAAGAGCACTTTCTGGCCGACTCTGAACTCCTTTCTCAGGATCTGCCTATCATGGAATTGCTTGACCTTTTGCTTGTAGATCCGGGAGTTCTCGTAGGCTTCCAAGTGGAGTTCCTTCAGTTCCTACAATTGGAGTTTCCTTTCTTTGCCAGCTTGGTCATATGCCATATTACTTTGCTTGACTGCTCAATAAGCTCGATGTTCTATTTCAATCGGTAGGTGGCAAGCTTTACCAAAGACAATCTGATACGAAGACATCCCCAACAGAATCCTATATACTGTCCTCTGCGCCCATAGAGTATTTAGTAAATAGGTTTTCATAATGAAATCTAGTTATAGTTATACAGTAATGGTATTTAAGTATGAAAATTTGCTATATAGTTGACCCTTTAGTTCTGTTCTTGGAAAATTCATTAAGGACATAATATATATATATTTCACACTTTATTCCATTTATTTTTCTTAGTTTTCCAAGTCATGTTTTGGACACATAGGCTCTTTGGATTCCCCATGGGCAATTCACTCCATTTAATTTTTTCTCTTATCATTCCAACCTTCCTTTGGATGTTGTCCATCTTTGCCTTGACTATAGGTTACTCTAGGTTACTCTAGGTTTTGCCTTGACCCTTTTTTATACTTCTTGTCTCACATGTAGTAATGATATGATCTAGGCCTTCTTTCTTGTAAACTACTAACCAAATCACCTTGCAATAAAATCTCTTGTTTGTCCCTTTGAGCCTATGCAACCTTCCTTTTTGATAAGGTAGCTCACTACAAGCCTAATAGTCAAAAAACCATGATCCACCTCAACCTTAGGGGTCAAAGGAGCTTTGGAAATTGTTTTGGGAGTAGGTTCCACAATAAGTGTGGGGGTGACACTCTAAGTAATTGCAAGTGAGAGGTACTTTAGAGCAATCGTACCAAGTGAGGCCCGTGTATGTTGGAAGCAAAGATGGGTTGTTGAAATAAAAGAAAAAGGGTATAAAAAAGAAAAAAAAAAGGCGACAAAAAGCATATAGGGTGCAAAATGCAGCCCAAGGACGCAGAAGAAGTCCAAAAAGGAAAATATAAAAGTGAGAAAAGAAAAAAATACAAAGGAAAAAGTATAGCATTTAGATGTGTATTTAAAATAAAAGGCAATTGCTCCTTTCTCCCCTTTTGGTTATTTAAACTCACTTTACCTTCCTTATATCCCACCTTAACCCTAGCCACATTAAAATCGACATAAAAGTCATATTGATCATTATGGCATGTATGTTCAAGTTGTAAAAATATAGAGGCTAGTCAAAGCTTGGTAGTGCTAGTAACATAGGATGTTTGAGTGTAAACACAAACCCAAAACATTGAGAGAATGAGAGCATATACCTAGCGAGGACTCTATCATTTTCGGTTTCTTTTTTAAATTTAGATGTTGCTTATTCGCTTTGGATGTGGAGAATAGACTTTCATAGAGGGTTGGATATCTTGAATCTAGGGTGAAGGTATGCTTAGTTTATTTTATCACTTAATGATTTTATTTAAATACATATCTTCCTCTCGCAATCACTTGTTTTTCAAAAGGTTTTCCTGAATGATTTCTTCTTGATTTTGCCTCAGAGCGCAAAAAGTAAGTGTGGGAGTTTGATAATTCATATTTTAATCACCTCATAAGGTCTTAAGATGGGTAGAATAGACTCCAATTTGTAGTTAAGAATCACATATTGCCTAAGATTTAGATTTCCAAGGTTAAAATAAGGAAAATACAACTCTATGCTAATATTTTGATTTTAGCGAACAAAAAGAGAAGTCTCATTTTGTAGGTCAAACTAGAGTCTAGACGAAGTCAACTCAGCTAGATAAAGTCGTCCTGGGCGAACGGATCCTCTCTAGGCCGACTCCGTCCCGATTGGATGAAGCCGACTCCAGAGAGCGAAGTTATCATAGCTGAGGTCAGTTGTGTCCTGGTTGGATGAAGCCGACTTCACCATGCCGACTCTAGCATCAATAGTTGGATGTCGACTATGCAGCCGACTCCTGTAAAGTCAACTGCAGATTGGATGGCGGCTTCAAACCAGATACCGACTCTAGGTGCTAACTCCTATCTATCAGAATCCATCCTAGCATTAAAGACCGATTCCACTCCGGCAATTTCGAGCACGTGGACAAATTATGAATTAGCACATGATCAATTAGGAAATTAGTTAGCAGTCGTAAAGTTAGTTATTTTTGTTATGACCGACAATTATTTCTGTTATTTCTGTTAGGAAGTTAGTTCATACATGTATAAATCAGGAGATGTAATTTGTTCATAGGTTAGCGAAGCTTATCGATAACCCGCACAACACACACATACTCTATCATTCACCTCCATTCTCACTTCATTCCTCAATAGTTCCATGGTTTTTTAGTATGGCATTCAGTCGGTCGAGTGGATGCACGACCAGTGTTTGGGTAGCAATTGGTTGCTAAGAGGAGATTGTTAGGACTCGCTAGTACACTACTTGGTGATTCAACCCCTTAGTACCTTGCCATCTCTGGTGGAACACTGTAGCTACCATTAGAAGTCGTCGTTGGAAGTTGATTACATCTTTCCCCCGTATTCACCTCATGTATCACTACACTAGTTAATCAATGAATGGGTTTGTTTTCTTTCACTATTGTGTTTGTAGTTCCTGTTAGAATTCTCTAATTCTACTTGTGTCACGATTGTGCATGGTAGGAATAGATCAAGCTAGATTAGGGGTCGGTCAAAACAAATCTAAGCAACATTATAGGTAATCATTAGAAAAACTACATCAACCGCAGGCGTAATCTCTACTAACTCAAGGCCGTGGTTGTGTAAGCCCTTAGTTAGCAATGGACGAATGTTAGGCAGTTTCCTTATGATTTAGGTTGGTGAGGAATTGCACGTATAATAGGAACCAGAACCCATAACCATCTCATTGATACCATTGGAGTCGATATGATAAGTATATGTTCCGTTAGAAATAACTTGTCTTTACTTTCTTAGTTAGTCATTTACTTTCCGCAATTTTACTTTACAAGTCTAAAAACCCTCTGTTTTATCTTTCCTCGCCGAGTCCGCATTTTACATTCCCTAATTTGCACCTTTTAAGCCTTTCCTCACTAAGTCCGCATTTTCCATTCCCTAGGTTGCCCTTATGCTACACAAAACATAGAAAATCTAGTATTTTGATAGTTGAAATAACGACTAAATTCCAACACTATCAATGATCCCTTATATGTTGTATTGAGTAGGCTTAATGCACATTTCCATCTTGTCTCTCCAATAAGGATGATCTTCTCTTGTGAAGGTAGGAGGTCTTATTAGAGAGGCTCCCTCAAGAATGAATTGAGTTTTTCAGATTTGCCATTTATGGATCTTTTCCTCTAACACTACAAATAAAGAGGTGGAGAAAAAATCACCACTTAGATTTTATACTGGTTTGTATATAACAAGACTACATCCAATCCTTCCCTATACTACCAAGAATTTCACTACAAGCAAGAGATTTTTGCTTATAGACACAGCAACACAATAAGCCAACCTAGGCCTATGACGAGTATTCTTTCACTTGCTTCTCAAAGCAATAGCCCATGTATTCTTTGAATTGCTTCTTTAACTAATTTCCTAAGTATTCTTTACTACAAGCCTCTTCAAGCTCAACACTTTTTTGCAAGAAAGATGTTTGAAGGTGTTTGACTCTTATTGTTTATTAAGATGTCTTAAACTATAAGAGCAAGTCAAGTACTCTTACAAAGAACAAAATGAATGAATGTACAAAGAAAGCTTAAGGAAGTATGTGTTATGTAGATTCTATTTCTTGTGTCTTGTTCTTTATTTCTTCTATCATCAAGGCATTTATAGAACTCCTTGTGAAATTCAAAAAACTTCTACTACAATCTGCAAAGACATTGGATCATTTAAGATACACATTAAAGGCCTTTCACTAACTAGTCACTCTTTATATGATAAAATAGTGTGCTTATCTCCTTTTAGGTGACTTAGGTAGATGGTTTTGACTGTTATATTTGAAATTATGTTGATCAAAGTATTGGGAAGAAAGTCTTGATGTGACAACTTCTCATTTTGCTTCAAAAGATATAACCTAAAACACTTGTTAAAGAGTATTAAAACTTCTAGAAGGAACTTTTAATGAAATGTTGCATTTTAAGTATAAGCTATCATTTGTTTAAGATAAATTTTTTTTTGACAGATAATGTATCTTTAAATCCTAGTATGGTCTGATAGGGTAGACAATGTGTGTACAACATCTTTAGTATAAAAAACATGGTCTTTTTATCAAAGCATATAAAGTTTGTTTTTTGCTTCAAAACCTTCTTTTCAAGAAAACATTAAGGGTCTAACATATATAAGTTTGGTTTTCCACTTCAAAAATACTAACAAACTTGAGTCAAAGAGATACAACATCAAGGCCATACATTTGCAAACCCCAAGTGCATATTGAAGGAAATGCACAAACTAATATAAGAAGTTGAATTAAACATTAACACATGTCATGTCAAGTAAAATAGCAAGGAAAATTTCAAAAGTAGCTTAATTATAATAATAACAACAATAATAACAAAATATCATGTATTGTCTGATTAAAAAAGAAAGTAAGTTTTATAAAAAAAGATATAATGGAAAATCAAAGACAGTCAAAAGTTCCCAAATTGAAAGATTTAACATACTTCTTTTTCCATAATAGAGAAAACTCTCTCCTTAAGCATAGTGAACTTTCTACAAAAATATAGCAAAGAAACAACACTTAAGCTTTCAAACTACAATCTTGTCACTAATTAAAAGTTAAAACAAAAACATAAAAAATACAAAACCTATTGATAGAGCATTTTTAAGGCACTTAATAGTGACTTATGCTGGACATATTTGACATCATTTTATGGTTAATATTGACACATTGGTTGAGTCTTGGGTTATTAGACTTAATTGGGTTTAATTGTTAATCTTTGCGTATTTTCAAATATAATTTTTATTATGATGTTACTATATTGTACAGGTCAGATTTGGAGCTACAAACCTCCAAATTGGACAATCTTTGGAGGCTCTAGAAAGCTAAGACAAAGATCCATAACTTCTCTCTTCTAGGCTCAACCAACTTCGATCTTTAGTGTCAAAAAGTCTGTGAAGTTTTGGTCTCTACACCACTCTACTAGGCCTTTCCTTTTATATTCTACCTCAATTTTGGGACCGTTGTTGGTGGGCCTTTAGGCTGTGAATTCCTCTGGCCTAGACCATCTTTCTTAGCATTCAGAGCATGTAATAATTAGTAGTTGGTCAGCAGGAGAGAGAAAATATTGAAAGATATTTTATAGATTTTACAGACTTGGATTTTGGAAGGTTTCTTGGATCACAAGTTTCCTTTCTATTCTCTCTACTCTTCTAGGTTTTCTTTGTGTTTTATGTTACATTTTCTGTGACGATTGTCATGGATGGTTAGGCTCTCTTATCAATTGAAGGTTCAATGATTGTGGTTAGATTTGAGTTCTTGAATTCTTTATTATGCAAATTCTATTATACCTCTCTTTTCTTTCTAATTCTTGACCCATTTTTATGATTATGATTTTGCTTGAGGTTTTGGATTGTGCTATGTTAGGATTGATTAATCTCAATCTAATCAATATTAGGTACTCGATTGATCACCTAAAATCAACCAATTATGTACTTGAATCCATGCTAATTAGAGACTGCGATCGTGATATCAATTTGTAGGGATAAATGTTAGATGATTATCTAATGAGTCTTAAGTTAATATTAATTTGCACCCTATGTGAATTGTGATGAATTTGCACCCTTATGTGAACTGTGATGAATGTACACCTTAATGTGAATTGTGATAACAAAACTATATGATTGGATCATTGGATTGGTGTTACATAATTCTGTTTACACACAAATCCTCCTTTTTAGGATTTAATTTGATTTATGTTCAGAAAGATCAGGCATTACATAATTGTGTCCTAGAGAGATTTGACCTAGGTTAGTCCCTATACTACAAAATTAAGGAAAATCTAGTGATTTTGATAGTATTTTAACAACATTGTCACCCATACCAAATCAACAACTTTTGTAAAAAGAATGAAATATATGAGAAAACTTTCACTACCTTACTTTAACACTTGAAACTTAAAAAGAGACAAAAATAATCTATCCCCAAAAAATTAGAGTTTATAAAATTTGAAAATAAATAAGAAAAGGAGATAAAATAAGAAGAATAATTTTTTAAAGAAATTAAGATAGTCTCTGAAGTAGTAGTAATCAAAGAAAGTAGAGATAAAAATTATGAGAGATAAAAATTATAGAAAGTAGAGATAAAAATTATAGAAAGAGTTGTAAAATGATTAAAATTGTTATATGCTTTTTGAAAGTTGAAAAGAGATGAAAATAATTTATCTCAAGAAATTAGAAATTATAAAATTTGAAAAGAGACAAGAAAGGAGAATAAAGAATTCAAAAGATGAAGGAATAAGGTAACATACAAAGAACATAAAGTTTTGAAGGAAAAAAAATAATCTTCAAAATAGTAGTGATAAAAGATATTAGAGATAAAAATTGTGCAAAATAAGGATAAGGTGTTGCTTTTGTATGAGACTTCATTATATTAGATTTTCAATTGATTTCAGTTTGTATGATGAAATTCTGAATGAGGTGAGAAAACCATGGAAGGTAAGATGCATCAATGAAGAGTGTAGTACACTATACGAGAAAATTAAAGATTCTAAAAAATAGACCGACATCCCAAACTATATGAGAAAGCTAAAGATTTTAAAAAATAAACCGACATCTCGAGATCTATACCAGAAAATTGAATATTCTAAAAATAGATCAATATCTCGAGGTTTATATAAGAAAATTGAAGATTCTAAAAAATAGGCCGACAATAATCCTATACAAAAAATTAAAGAAGATTCTCAAAAATAGACTAACATCTTGATGTCTATATGAAAAAATTGAAGATTATAAAGAATAGACTAACATCTTGATGTCCATACAAGAAATTTGAATATTCTAAAAAATAGACCGACATTTCGAGGTCTATACAAGAAAATTGAAAATTCTAAAAAATAAACTGACATCCCAAGGTTTATATGAGAAATTAAAGAAAATTCTCAAAAATAAATTTACATATCAAGGTCTATACGAGAAAATTAAAGATTCGAAAAAATAAACCGATATTTCGAGGCCTATACGAGAAACTGAAGATTCTGAACAATAGATCGACATCCCAAGGTCTATACGAGAAAATTAAAGATTCTCAAAAATACATTGACATCTTGAGATCTATACAAGAAAACAAAAGATTCTCAAAAATAGATCCATAATAAGCCTATACAAGAAAATTGAAGATTCTGAAAAATAGACTGACATGTCGAGGCCTATACGAGAAAATTGAAGATTCTGAAAAATAGACCAATATACCAATGTTTCTACGAGAAATTGAAATGAAAATTCTTAAAAATAGACTGACATGTCGAGTCTCTACGACAATAAAAGATAGACCGACATACCAAGTTTATATGAGAATTCAAGATTTTTAAATATAGACTGACATTCCTAGGTTTATACAAGAATTTATTAAAAGTAGATTGACATGTTGAATCTATATAAGAACAAAAAAATATGGAAAGTCCGTACGATTGGAAAACTTAAGGCTTGGGGGCATGTGTACTGGAGAAATCCGATATTAACTCGACCATGGAAGACCTACACTAACTCGGTGACCATTATAACTCGTAATGGACAACTGCACCAATAATTGAAAAATGCATAAGTGAAATAAATACTAATTAATAGGATAACTGTCTTAATAAAAGGTGATTAATAGAGGGTAATGAAGATTATGTTAGTATTGGGACAATAATGTGTATTTATTGAAAGACAACTATAAAAAAAGGATAAGAGGCATGTCAAAGGTAAGTTATCTAGTAGATAAAAGATATACTAAAATCAATAGAAACTAACTTGAGTGTTGGAGTGTACTTTACAAGTATTTTTCCCTCATCATCATCTAGGAGAGGAAGCTGAAAAAAAGGAAGCAGTGTCGAAATCGGATATTAACAATATTTATAATATCAAATGATCTAAAAACGATTAAGATAATATTAAAGAAAGGGATGTTGATTTCAGTATCAAGGAAAGTATTTCCCCGGGGTCCTGGCAAGTCTTTATAGATAATTATTTAAAAACGTCTCGTTAAATGACTATATACCAAATATTTATATTATCTATTTAATCGAATTAGATTCTCTCTATATATTTATAATGTAAAATGATCTGAAAAGGATTAAGATAATATTGAAGAAAGGGGTGTTGCGACGTAAATGAAATCTTTCAACTTTCACATAAGCAGAAGAATAACTGCTCAGCGAAGACGTCAATATATAATTATTAATTAAAGGGAGTAAAATTAGGGACACTTTCACACTAATAAATTAATCCCCACCGTCGGATAAATGATGGGCCGATCTAGAAATAATTCCTTATAAAATTTCCATATTCCACTAACTATCTATGATGACCAATTAAACATTAATTAATTATCGATGATCAAATCTGAAGAATTGAGACCAAGTCTAAACTGTTGTTTGATGTAGCCAATGGCTTCCCATTTTAAAAATTATATTACAAGATCGAACAACTACGTCTAGTGGGTACAAGCTAGGTCAATTGGACGAGGTAATATTGAAAATTTAGCTTCACTTTGACGTGAACCATCTTCGTAATCTACTCGTTGCTAAAGAATGGTTCATAATGAAATTAAATAAAGAATTCATTAATGGCAAGCAAGTTCAACGGTTCATCCTTATAAATAGCAAAGCTTAATGAAAGGCAACAACATTCAATTCTGAGAAGCAATTACTTACCAAAATCATAAAACACTATGAAAGTTGTGTATTTCCTTGTGGCCATCTTGGCTTTGACATCTTCTGTTGCCACTGCCTATGATCCCAGCCCTCTGCAAGATTTTTGTGTGGCATTAAATGACACCAAGGATGCTGGTATGTACAGTCAAGACTCTTAATTGCTATAGAAATTCTTAGTTTGGTTTGTTACGTACAAATTAACATCATCCTCAAAATGCATGATTATATATATATAATTGATCTTCCTAATTAAAAACTTAATTTGTCTTTTTAATTTGTAGTATTTGTGAATGGAAAATTCTGTAAAGACCCTAAGCTTGTGAAAGCAGAAGATTTCTTCAAACATGTGGAAGCTGGAAATACCTCAAACCCACTTGGTTCAAATGTGACTCAAGTCTTTGTTGATCAGCTACGGGGATTAAATACACTTGGTATATCTTTGGCTCGTATAGATTTTGCACCCAAGGGTTTAAACCCACCCCACACTCACCCACGAGGCACGGAAATCCTTATAGTCATTGAGGGAACTCTGTACGTTGGATTTGTCACTTCCAATCAAGATGGAAATCGTCTCTTCACCAAAGTGCTAAACAAGGGTGATGTCTTTGTGTTTCCAATTGGTCTCATTCATTTCCAACTCAATGTGGGCTATGGGAATGCTGTTGCCATCGCTGGTCTCAGCAGTCAAAATCCAGGAACTATCACTATTGCAAAAGCATTGTTTAATGCTAATCCACCTATTTCTTCTCAGGTTCTTACCAAAGCTTTCCAAGTAGACAAGAGCACAATTGATTACCTTCAAAAGCAATTTTGGTATGACAACAACTAGTTTCACGCTCCGATGCCAATCATCATTTTATTCTCATTGTAATTCATCACTTCATGCGATTCATCTTCTACAAATATTTTCATTGTAATAAATAAAATTGTCTGTCTCTTATATTTATGTATTCTTCCTATTCTCTTTCGACTTCTATTTCGTTTCATACATTATTCTTGTCAATTTAATATAACAATATCATTCCATTTTGGTTTGAAAAAAATAATTTTCAATTAATTGAGTATATGACATACTCTAACTCATTTGTAAATATTAACTACACCTCATCATATCTATCGTGAGAGTTTCAAACATTGATAAGTAAAATTAACCAATTTAAAAAAGACAGCCATGTCCCGACATCGATTACTTGAGAACCACAATTTCACATAATTTAAATTAAACAGACTAAAAATACAACTAAAGGTATAAAATATTTTAAAATGCTTAATCATTATTATCATTTCAATTCCTAGAATATAGCTATAAATCCAAAACATCTTTAGAAGACTCACTATAAAAACAAAATGCATGTTTGCAAAATGCTATGCTCATCATGAAAAGATTACTAAATTGATAATATGAAATTGAAAATCCCCAATTGATTTAAATTTTTTTTTATAAATTATATTCATTGATTTGCAATAGTAGCTTACACTTGTATTTATAGATATGGAACGAATCATAACAAAATTTTAAATTTGAATAATAGAAATATAATCTAAAGATTATAATAAGATCTTATAACTACTTTATCAAATATAACAACCTATAATAGCATGTGAGGATAACATCTTATATAAACAAATCTATATCCATAAATTTAATGTAATCGAAGAAATATTAGTCTATAGATAGAATTCAGTGTTTCAATTATATGAATTTTCAAAAATCCATATGCTTTTTAGGTCTTTCTTTAATTGCAGTAATCATATTACATGACCATATGAAGAAATTTTGTTCTCTACACTACAGAGAAACTTCTGTATTATCAATTTTTGTTAACTAAATTGAAATTAAATATACATACAAAAATAAAATATTCTTTTAAACACTTTTGTAGGGTTTCCAATAGGTATAAATCTGGTTAGAGATATAGTCAAGTACTAAATGTTGGTATTTTTTGAAAGCTATTTAATTTTTAGTTTTAAACAAAATAAAATCAAAATATCTTTAAGTTATTTTCATGTTTTGCATTCAATTTTTTTTTTATCATACATGTTCTTTTTTAGATTGTCTCATTTTTTCTCCTACTCCTATTTTATACAAGTTATTTTCTAACATTATTTATTACAATATTTTTCAAAAATTAAAAATGAAAAATGCAATCAAATGCATTTAAGGATTGAAAAGAAAAATGAAAATTTTATGTTTTTTATTTGAAACTTTTATACCTTACCTAACAAAAGTGTTTAATATTTTGAACTTAACTTATCAATTTATTTAATTATATGAATTTTAAAATTTACTAATATTTTTTATTCTTAGTTGACAAAAATAAAAAATAATATTTAATATTTTTTATTTTAAAAATAATTTTTTAAATACACTAAAATTGTTTTTCTTATCAATTTATTTAATTATATGAGTTTTGAAATTTACTAATATTTTTTATTCTTAGTTGACAAAAATAAAAAATAATATTTAATATTTTTTATTTTAAAAATAATTTTTTTAAATACACTAAAATTGTTTTTCTTATCAATTTATTTAATTATATGAATTTTAAAATTTACTAATATTTTTTATTCTTAGTTGACAAAATAAAAATAATATTTAATATTTTTTATTTTAATTTTTTTTTTAAATACACTAAAATTATTTTTCATGTCCATATACATAACCTTTATATATTAACTTAAATGGTCATATTAATTATTTTTCAAAATTTATTAATATAAAATAAATAATTTTCTATTTATGTAAATTAACTTTTATTTTTAAAATTTTAAACATATTATTAAACTAAATCACATTTGTAAATTATATTTTCTTTTCATTTAATAATTTACACAGGTTAATTATATTAATTTTTATTTTTTTATCATTTAGCAATTGGAAATAGTGACTGACATTTTCGGTTGCTAATTTATATTATAATATTAAATGTACACCTTCAGCTATGGATTTGTCCTTTTGTCGCTAAATTATATACTTATTTACTTCTTTTATGACCAAATTTGGAACGGTCGCTAAAGCGCACACCCTCCAAACATTTAACGAGGTAAGCAGTTGAGTCGTTATTTTCCACAAATTCAAGCGTTAGTGATTGATTTTTTGATTGCTAAATTTAACAAAATTCGGTCACACGTATATATCCAAAATTTTCTTCATTTTGCCATAGAATTAGCAACTGAAATTTTTAGTTGTCACGCAATTCAGTCACTAAGTAATAATCATAACTAATATATATTCGGTGGTAAAATTGGTCGCTATTAACAATTGAAATTTGTCGGTAAAATTAATACTTTATATGATTTAATGAGTAAAGTTCTCATTTTTACAGAGATATAAAATTAAAACTAATAAAAATATATACTTGTTTAAATACAAATGATAATATAATAATATTCTTTATATGATTTAATTAGCAAAGTTCTTATTTTTACAAAAAAAAAAAAAAACTAACATATACAATAAATAAATAACTAAAAACTAAATTTGCAACATTAATTCTTCGTTTTAACTTTACTTTGAATCCCCTTGTATAATAGTTGAATCATCATTAGTTTGATTTGCAATTGTAACACAAACAAATTTTTAGTTTAACATTTTTTTCTTAAACAGTTAATAAATAAAAGAGTCACATATATAATATAATGTGTGGTCAATACATGACTTAACATGAAATAATAAAAACTACTAATATTGCATGTCAGTACAAAGACCACAACAATACCCTGATTGCTCTTCTATAATTGATTAAAAAGTTGCATTAATTATGTGGTATTTATCGGTCTCTTCATTTGTGCCTACTAATTTCTTCAATACAATTTCTTAAACCTTGGTCTATTAGAAAAAGACAAATATAATCATTATTATTATAGGATATGACTAAAAATAGTAAATTAATTATAATTATAATTTATAAATCACATCAATAGGTCATTCGTGATTTGCTTATATGCTTTATCTAACCATTATTGTTATTTGTACGAATTATTTCCCATAAATCCTCAAAATTACGCTCCTTTTGACTTTTAGGATTTCTCTGGAACAACATATTACAATAGTTTAATTAATTGTTTAACGTATAGAATGAATAATATAGAATTGAACAATATATAATTAAACAATAATAAAATTACTGCCTCAAAGCTAACTGCTTGAAATAACTTCCTTCCATATCTATGATTAAGAACTTGCTTTGATCAAGGATAACCTCCTTATTATGCTCTATATTTGTGTCGTTGATATCAAAAGTATTCTACACATTACAATTAAATTGAAAATTAACATAAAAAATATGCTATTAACATGAAAAGACTAAAAACTATGTAGAAAAATTACATGCAATTTTTCATACAAAGCTTAAAGCTGACGAAAGCAAGAGAAAGAAGATGATGGTTCTTTAATTTTAGAAATACATATGTTAATGAATCAAACCCTAAAAGTAAAATTAGAATTAAAATTGAAATTAAAATTAAAAACTAAAATTAAAATTAAAAACTAAAATTAAAATAAAAAACTAAAATTAAAATTAAAAACTAAAATTAAAATTAAAAACTAAAATTAAAATTAAAATTAACTTTTTATTCTACAAAACCATTTAAAAACACTTTTTACATCCATTTGAAAAAGCTTAATGTCTTTGTAAGCTACAAAAGCAAGCAGAATTTTTATACCTTATAGTCTATCAAGAGCAAAGGTTTAAAAGAAATCTATATCTTACTATTGGTTATAGCTTTGAACTACTAACCTTACTTTGTTTCTTATAACCTTGTCATTTTCATCAAGCTTGTTTCTGAAAACTCATCTTGTTCTAGTTATGCTTTTGTGTTCAAGTTTCGGTACTAGCTTCCATATGTCATTTTTGGTGAACTAATGAAGTTCTTCTTCCATAGCTACAATCCAATCATCATCTTTCAAGGCTTCTTCAACATTCTTTAGTTCTATTTCAGACATCAAAGCACATGATGCTTGATTCTTAAATAATGATATGGTCTTGACATCTTCAGATTTATCTCCTAAGATAAGGTCTTAAGGATGATAATGACAAACTTCCAATCCTTGTGAAGCTAATCATCTATTGGTATTGTCTATTGCATAGCCCTTGCATTTAATGGTTCATGTGCATTTGCTAGTTTATCAAACAATTCAATATGTAGATTTGCAAAATCTTCGGCAAATTCTAATAATCTCTTGTAAGATGTTAGTCCATCATTAAATTTAACATGAATGGATTTTTTAACTACTAAGGTTCTTGAGTTAAATACTCTATATGCCTTAGATGTATATCATAATATCCTAGAAATATACCTTTATCAACTTTTGAATCAAACTTCCAAAGCTGTTCTCAGGTTTTTAAAAGAAAACATCCATATCCAAATTGATGGAAGTAAGATATGTTAGGTCTTCTTCCTCTCCATAGTTTATAGAGTCTTATCTAGGATAGGCTTTATCAATATTCTATTTTGAACATAACATGTTGTCTTTATTGCTTCTGCCTAGAAGTGTTTGGGAAGAGAATTTTTACAAAGGATGGTTCTTGTCATCTCTTATAGAGTTCTATTTTTCCTTTCAACTACCTTATTTTACTGAAGAGTTCTTTGTGAGGAGAAGTTGTAGAAAATACCATTGTTTTAACAAAATATCTTAAACTCAATATTTTCAAATTCTTTTACATGATCACTTCTGATTGTAGAAATGCAAATGCCCTTTTCATTTTGAACTCTTTTGTAGAATATTTCAAACACCTCATAAGACTCATTTTTATGGCTTAGAAAATATACTCCTGTACCTAGAATAGTCATCTATAATGATAATAATTTTTACCTCCAAGACTTAGGTTCTTGTTGATCCAAATAAATCTAAATATAACAATTCTAGAGGTCCAAAAGTGGAAACAATATTTTTTTTATTTAAAAGAACTTTTGATTTGTTTTCCTTTTTGACATGCGTCACAAAGATGAGTTTTCCAAGAAATTTTAGGCAAGATTGATGTGCCCAAGTTTTTTATGCCAAATCCACCTTTCATCATCTTTAGACATAAGACATGTTACTTTTTTTATTGTTTACCTCATCAAGATTAATCCTATACATATTTCATGTCTTTTTGCAGTAAAGAGAATGTTGCCATCTTTATTTTTTACTATGTATATGTCTTTGTTGAAGGAGATTACGTACCTACTCTTGCAAAATTGACTTATGATCAGTAGATTGTATTTTGCTCCATCAACATATAAAACATTTACTATGGTAGGTGTCACAACTAGGGTTGCGGCGGGATGGCGAAAAATAAAATAATAAACAAAGGAGTTGCCATCAATGTTTTACCTTTCGAATCAAAACGAGATTATTTTATGAACAGGACAAATTGAGTTTATTATTTTTAGAAAAGGAAGATATGTATATATTTTTTTGAATTTGACAAGAGTGACATCTTATTCCTACATATCTCCTAATGCAATGAAGAATTCAAAGTTTAGATAGTTCTTGGAGACAGTAAATATTTCTTTATGAATTTTAGTTTGGACTTAACAAACAAATAAAAAGTGCATCCAAAATGGTTATTGATGACTTTTGTAAAAGATTTAAATGATAACCAAACAAAAAGTGCATCTAAAATGGTTGTCATAAACGTAGTTAAAAGATGAAAGATTCATATGAGCCCAATATCCAAAGGAGCTCAGCGTCCAAAGGGGACAACATCCAAAAGGGCAACATCCAAAGAGGGACAACATCCAAAAAGGCAACACCCAAAGAAGGACAACGTCCAAAGGAAGTTTGAAATGATAAGAAAAAAAATTAAAATGGAGTGAATTGCACAGGGGGCGTCCAAAGAGCCTATGTGTCCAAAACATGACTTGGAAAACTAAGAAAAATAAATGGAATAAAGTGTGAACTGTATATATATTATATCCTTAATGAATTTTCCAAGAACGGAACTAAATGGTCAGCTACAGAGCAAATTTTCATACGTAAATACTATTAATGTATAACTATAACTAGATTTCATTATGAAAACCTATTTACTAGATATTAAATGGGTAGAGTCAAAGAATGTGAACTATACAAGTTAACAATAATATTGATTAAATGAATACAAAATAAAAAGAAAAAAGGCACTAGTGTATAGAGAGGACTTGGCCATTTATAACAGAATCATAGAAATGATGGAACCCACAATTTTTTTATCTAAGTCCATTTCCTTTACCATTACTATGTTTTTTATACCTATATCAATACAATTTCTTTTTTTTAGGTTCAATATTTAGAAAATAATTGTGGTTAGGGAGTGCCTAAGGGCCACCAAAGGAATCTGTGAGTCCAAAGCGAGGCTGGAAAATAATGAAAATAAATGGAATGGAGTGGACTATCCACGGGCGTCCAAAGGAGCTTGTGTGTCCAAAGCAAGACTGGAAAATAAAGAAAATAAATGGAATATAGTGGACACTGTTGAGGGGGCGTCCAAAGGAGCCTATGCGTCCAACACAAGGTTGGAAAATGAAGAAAGTAAATGGAATGGAGTGGATTGTCCAATTGGTATCCAAAGAAAATTGTGTGGTTCCAAAATAAGGCTAGAAAATAAAGAAAATAAATGGAATGGAGTGGACTACCTAGGTGCGTCCAAAGGAGTTTTTGCGTCCAAAGCAAGGTTGAAAAATGAAGAAAATAAATGGAACGGAGTGGACTGCCCAAGGGAGATCCAAAGAAGCTTGTGTGTTCAAAGTAAGGCTGGAAAATAAAGAAAATAAATGGAATGGAGTGGATTGCCCAAGGAGCGTCAAAAGGAGCCTATGCATCTGATAATGCTTTTTTTCGTGGTGGCTTTATCAAATAAAACTAGAGTTAATTATAGCATAACACAACCCTAGGACATTCTTCTTAAGGACACATTGCGTTCTATTATGGCTTAATGTAGTAGTGAGAGTTTTATGCAAAATACTGAGGGTACATAGAATGCCGTCTCAAAGGCGAATATAGTCGATCTTGGACAGAGGCAGATCTGACTCGGTCTTGGACTGAGAAGACTCGGACTCGGACAGAGACACTGGACTCAGACGGAGTCAGACTCGACTCAAACTCGATGATAAAGGTAAACGAAGGGGTTTTGTATTACTGGAATAGAGAATATGACAGAAAGTAATCTAAGTATTCAATATTCTACGATAATTATGGTACCAACACACAAGTTTGAACAACAAAATGGTTTCAATTCAATAATGGATAACTATGACTCCAAACCAACCCATGTGCTTATGGCGACCGTTGTGCATTCATCCCTTGCTTTCGGAGGACTTACAAAACCACCGCCTCGAGGGGTTAGGGATTACGCACCTAGTTGATTTTAGATTTTCTTATATTCAAGTTTCTACTAAGAGTAACGAACTAAGTACCAACTCAAAGGTTCCACATTAATCACATGTTAAACATTTGTCCCGTGGTGATTACCCTAACTAACTGTCTAACAGAAATAACTGTCTGATTTCCTTGTGAATCACGTGCTTCATTTCCTTCACGTACTAGATTCCTTCATTGGTCATGTGCTGATTTGCCATGCTAATCTCATTCTGGCTTGCCACGCTGGACACGTGTCCTTTTGCCTGGAGTTGGTCCATGGAGTCGAAACTTTGGAGTTAGCTTCATCTCAGCCTGGGTCGGTTTTGATTCCAGTTTTGGGCCTACGTAATTGAGTAAAACATTTGTTAGCTTAAAATCATCCAATTAGCACTGATTTATATTTTCTCTATTTTTAAGCTAATAATATGAATCTTAGCTAATTTGTGTCTCTTAGTTACAAGATGGTCTCAATTGTACCCTTTTTAGGACCTTGTAAGGTGGCTAAAATATGACTCATCAACATCCAAAGCAAAGTTGGAAAATAAAGAAAATAAATGGAATGGAGTAGGCTGCCGAGGGGGTGTCCAAAGGAGCCTATGCATCCAAAGCAAAGCTGGAAATGAAAAAAATAAATGGAATGGAGTGGACTGCTTAAGGGGCAGCTAAAGGAGGATAGTGTCCAAAGCATGAACAAGCATAAAAGTTGCTAAAACAGTATGGGTAAACAATAGCAAGCATGAGAAAATGAGAAGTGGCCATCCAAAGGCTCTCAATGCCTTAAGGCATGGACGTATAGTAAACAACAAAAGTCGAAAAAGAAAGAAGCCACTTGTTGGCTCTTGCATCCAAAGGAATGGACAAACAAAAAACAGAAAAAGTAGAAAAAGAAATGAGCCACTTGTTGGCTCCTACATCCAAAGGAATGGGAAAATAGAAAACAAAAGAAGAAAAGAAAATTTGAGCCATTCGTTGGCTCCTACGCTCAAAGGAATAGACAAAAAAAATAATAGAAAAAAAGAAAAAGGAACCACTTGTTGGCTCTTGTGTCCAAAGGAATGGAAGAACTGTAGAAGCAAAAAGAAAATGGAGACACTCATGGGCTTCTTGCATCAAAAGGCACGAGCGAATAAAAAAGTTGCTAAAACAGCAAATGTAAACAGTAGAAAACGAAAAATGCCATCTAAAGGGCACCCATGTCCAAAGGCATGGATGAGCAGTAGAGGTACAACAAATAATAAAAAAAAAGGAAAAGAGGTCATTCGTTGGCTCCTACATTCAAAGGCTTGGACGAACAAGAGAGGTACAATAAATAACAAAAAAAGAGAAGGAACCACTTGTTCACTCTTGTGACCAAAGTCTTGGATGAATAGTAGAGCTGCTAAAACATGTAAATAGTAGAAAACGAAAAGGGACCATCCAAAGGGTACTTATGTCCAAAGGCATGGATGACTAGCAGAGGTACAACAAATAATGGAAAAAAAGGAAAAGGATCCATTCGTTGGCTCCTGTGTCCAAAGGCTTGGACAAACAAAAGAGGTATAGTAAATAACAAATAAAGAAGAAGGAACCACTTGTTGGCTATTGTGTCCAAAGGCTTGGACAAAGAGAAAAGGTACAATAAATAATGAAAAAAAGAAAAATGAGTCACTCGTTGGATCTTATGTTCAAAGGCTTGGACAAACAGAAAAAATACAATAAATAATAGAAAAAGGAGCTAGTCTTTGGAGTTTGTGTCAAAAGGGATGGACAAGCAATTATAACAAAAAAATGAAAAGGATCCACTCACTAGCTCTTGTGTCCAAAGGCATGGACGAATAGGAAAAACAAAATAATAGCTAAAATGAAAATAGAAAATAGGAAAACGAGCTAGCCTTTGGAGTTTGCTTCCAAAGGGATGGACAAACAGATAACAATAAAAAAGGAAAAAAGAAAAGAAGTCGTCAGAGGCTTTTATGTTCAAAGACTATGAACGAACCAGTGGCATTCAATAGGTGGTAATCGAGAAACAAGGGACTAAAAAGAGAAAAAGGAGCCAACCTTTGGAGTTTGCATCCAAAGGCATTGACAAAAAAATAACAGCAAAAAAGGAAAAAAAATCGTTAGGGCAGTTGCGTCCAAAGGCATGGACGAAGGCAAAATTATAGCAAAAGGGAAAATAAAAAACTTAAGGTTGTTGCATCCAAAGGCATGAACAAACAACAAAAAAAATAGCTCACGAAAAAAAAAAAGGGGCCAACTTTTGGGTCATGCATCGAACGGCATTAATGAACAATATAGGTGAAATAGAAAAGCATATAATAGTAATCACCAAAGGAAAAGGAGAAGAAACCACTCAAAAGGGGTTCGAAAACTATGGAATCGATCTACATAGGGGTGAAATCAAAGAGTTTATGCACAAAAAAAGTAATGAAAATAAGGGGATTAGCGGTACTAGTTTGCGCAAATGAGTTCCTTCACTTCCCAACTTCTCGCAAATTTGTGCTCTGTCTCTATCTCTTGGAATCTCTTCTCTTGATTTCTATTTTCTTAGATTTTATCTTCGTTCTTTAATTCATTTTCGGTTCATCTCTTTTTTGTTTTTCTCCTTTTTATCTCTCTGTCCCTTCCTTCTCTAGAATTTGGCTCCCTCTTGATATTTACAAACCTCCGTGAATTATTTAATTCAATAGGATCCCTAGTCAGATTTACCAACAATTCAGCTGGAACATAACATTGAATAGGAGCATTTAAAACTGTGTAGGAGTTGTCAATTAAGAAGGCTAAGTAGAAGCTATCAAACAGAAAAATTGAGTAGAGCCATCAATCAAGAAAAGTTTGAGTAAAAGCTGTTAGCAAGAAAGTTGAATATGCAAAAGCTGGGGTTGTCAACAAGAAACCTAAGCGAAGTCATATAGTAGAGTAGAGCATGTGTACAAAATAACTTTTTTGCCTTTAGCCCTATAGTTGCACATAGAGAATGTGCCTTTTTGGATGCTCGCCCAAATGAGCCTAAGAGGAACGAGGCAGCAAAACTAAGCTTCAACGTTGGCTCTATTGACTCTTTGGATGCTTATCCAAAGAGTTTCTTTAGACGCTCATCCAAAGAAAAGTTGGGAGGAATGCAGGAACAATGTAGGCTTTGCTAGCACTAAAAAGCTTCTTTTGACGCTCGTCCAAAGGAATGGGGGGAGTAGTTGGGTCGTATCCTTGTTCAAGCTTTGTTGGTTCTTTTGACGCTCGTCCAAAGAGAATGCTGCAACAGCCTTTGTCTTGGCTCTTTGGACGCACGTCCAAAGAACTCAGCCAAAAACGTTTTCGTTTTTATTTATTATTTATTTTATTTTTATTACTTATTTATTTCATCATTTTTATTTTTTATTTTTATCGATGTTTATTTATTCATTTATTATTTGTTTTATTTGGGCCCCTATGGACATTATTTGTGAGAAAAAAAGGGGAACAAAATTAGGTGTTTACAGTTGTCCCCTCTTTACTCATGTTTTACTAGATAATATGAGTTCTCATATTATCATAGTAAAAGAAAAGTAAAGATCTTAAACCTTGATTTTGTCTTACGACACTTGTGCGTGTGTGTGGGTTGGTGTCATGGGTCATAGAAGTTATAGGTGTAAGGACAAAAAATGTAGGAGTGGAGGTATGAAGACCTAACGATGTAGAAATGTAAGGCACTAGGACTTTGGAACGTAGAGACACAAAATATAGAAACGTAAGACATGGAGACTTTGAAATATAGAAACATAAGGCACGGGAACCTTGAAATATAGAAACATAAGGTACAAGGATCTTGAAGTGTAGAAACATAAGGCACGAGGACCTTAAAATATAGAAACATAAGTTTTCTATAAAAGATCTGCATATGCATATGGAACACACTATTAGTATAGATACTCGTAATAATTTTTGTTATTATTAAAACATTGTATGAAGTAGATGTTTTTACATCTTTAGTTTAACAACTTTTATATTGTATTTTCTTATTAAATTTTACTTTTATCTTTCTAAAATGAAATTTCTTAAATTTTGTCAATCCCAATTTAATTTGAACTTGTTTTTTACCAACACTAAATTCATTTATTCTAGTTTTCTCCCTCTCTCTTTGAAATATTTTAATCCTTGACCCGTCAGCTCGATTGCACTTCTTAGCTCGATTGCACTTCTTCCTTTAATATATACATGGTAACAAGAGATTTCACTTGTAGTGATTGACAAAATCTGTCACTAGAAGTTAAAAAAATCTGTAAGAATATGTCAATCTGAGATTCACGAACATACGCCTAACCTGTCATTGTGGCACAAAGTAAAAGTTATTTACTCTCAACCACAATTGATGGATATATGGATGGTTCTAACCATCTCAAAGATTTGTTTTATACATCTTCATTTTTCTAGAGATAAAGATAGAAGAATAATCAAACCCTTACAAAGGTTTGGTTATGTTGATATGACAGCATATGCCTTGAATTCTGCTGATATGGTGAATAATGAAGAACATACGACCAACAAGGAAGCCTTGGACAACGAGGACTGTGATAGATGGCACTTGGCCATGGAAGAAGAGATAGAAACGATGCATAAAAATCAGATATGAAAATTGGTCGAGAAGCCAGCGAAAGCTAAACTGGTAGGCAGCAAATGTTTATTCAAAAGGAAGGATGGTATCCTTAGAATTGAACTCCAGGCTACAAAGTCAGATTAGAGGTAAAGGGGCTCACTCAAAATTCAAGTGAAGCAAAAGGTTATTTATATGCAGATTTTGCTAGAGATCGTGGAGATTATAGAAATCGTCAAAGAAGCACAGTGGTTGAGGGGTCTAGTAAATAAGTTGGGTCTTCTTCAACAAAATATTAGTGTATTTTGTGACAGTCAAAGTGTCGTACATCTCCATAGAAATCAGTGGTTTCACGAGACAACAACAAATATTCATACTTCAGACAACCAGCAGATTTTATTACCAAAGTGGTCATTGTAAGCAAGTTTAAGCACTGCCTTAACCTGCTTAAGATTGAAGATGTTTTAGTTGTTTGTTGGACAAAGACACAACACATGAAGATTGACCTTTTAAAGTCAATTGACAATGTTCCAAGGTGGAGATTGTTTTTGAACACATTTGTTTACTTATACTTAAATATAATAATACTCTTGTCCTTAAGACTTACGTCTCTTTTCCATACTATCAAAAACTCACTTTTACATTTACATCAAATGACAATTTGGATCTTCCATTTGTTCAAATATTCCACATCAATATATATAACAAAGTGTATATACTTAGACAGCTGAAAAGCCCGAATAACTTAAATGTTGAGCTAGCTGGCATGCAATGCTGACAATTAAACTGTAGTTGAAAAACAAGCATCCAGAAGACATGCCAAAAACATATATAACCCACGAGCACGAATGTGTTTTATTGAACATATATAAGAGGGGCAGAATATGGTTGTTTGATCGATCTCAGAAAAAACAAAAATGAAATTATAAAAAAGAATAGTCGTGGCATATAAATATATCAAACAAGCATTTAACTCCTAGATTACCCATATTATAAGTATATATTTGGAGAAGATGAATTAATTGAATGAGACGGTGGGAAGAATGATTTCAATGATCCAATTAGAATGAAATGGCGACTATCTATATTCCCAAACTAGTTGTTGTCGTTCCAAGATTGCTTTTGAAGATAATCAATTACTTTCTTGTCAACTTGGAATGCTTTAGTGAGAAGCTCTGAGGAAATAGGAGGAGTGGCTTTAAACAAGGCTTTGGCAACAGTGATAGTTCCTGGATTTTGACTGCTGAGGCCAGCAATGGCAACTGCCTTTCCATATCCCACATTCAATTGAAAATGAATGAGACCAATTGGAAACACAAACACATCACCCTTGTTCAACACTTTGGTGAAGAGACGGTTATTGTCTTGGTTGGATGTCACAAATCCAACATAGAGAGTGCCTTCAAGGACTATCAAAATTTCTGTGCCTCGAGGATGAGTGTGAGGAGGGTTTAAACCCTTAGGTGCAAAATCTATGCGAGCCAGAGATATTCCAAGTGTATTTAGTCCTGGTAGTTGATCAACGAATACCGGAGTTACATGCGAGCCAAGTGGGTTAGCAGTATTCCCAGCTTCCACATGTTTGAAAAAATCTTCAGCTTTAACGAGTTTGGGGTCTTTGCAGAATTTACCGTTCACAAATGCTGCAAAGTTTTAATCAGAAAAATCAATTGCCATGATTCTAGACATGATCTAAATGAGAAACTAATATAGTGAGGAATTAATGTTTGTATTCTTACCACCATATTTGGTGCCATTGACTGCCACACAAAAATCTTGGAGAGGACTGGGGTCATAGGCAGAGGCAACAGAGGATGCCAAAGCTAAGACGGCAACAAGGAAGTACATAACTTTCATTTTTCTCTCACCGCTACTCTTTAATGATTATGATCGAGTATCAAATTGTTTGCAAGCTGTGAGAATTTGTATTTTCTTGCCTATTTATAGGGATCAACCATGCATTGAACTGGTTTGCACTGTAATTAATTCTTTATTTCGTGGTGAACCATTCCTTAAAATCTACATCTATGCGTGCTTGATCAAAGTGTATGTATTAAGAATGCTTCAGTATTATCTTGTCAACCATGACCTTCTACCCAGCCTATAATATTATTTTATGCATGATGGGGAAAGCCCATTAACTAAGTCAAATTTATAATGCTTTAGACTCTGTCTCAATTCATAAATCTGATAATAATTAATGCTTTAAAGAATTAGTTCAAGTTGTCAAAAGTAGTTGGTTTGTATTTACTGGGCAAAAAGGAGAGACCATTTCGGATTTTTCCTGTCAACAATTAATTAAAGATTAAAAAGATCACTTTTAATGCTATTAATTCGAAATTATGCCTATGTTTTCTAGTAACTTGTTTTTTTAATCCTGATAAAGTATTAACAGAACGATGTTAAAAGATATATACATCGGAATTTATTTAATGATGATACATCCTTTGACTGCGATTGCTTGAGGCAAAATAAGGTGGGACCATGTACTGTGCAACGATAATAGTTGTAAATAAATAAATAAAATATTCTAGTATCCATTTGTCAATTCATGAAAATAAATAAAAATATAATCTATCCGTTATAATATAATTTTGATATCTTTATTATATTCAAATAACTAGTGTAATAATCCATGCCCTGCACGGGTATTAAATGTATAACTTAACTTCTTTATATTAACATAATTTTTTATATTATATATTTAAGTTTTATGAAGAAGTTTGATTATATTCAACTTATAAATTTTAAAATAGTTTCAAGTAAATTATTCAAGTCCACAAAAATAAAAATAAAATGACATTTAAATATGTGTATTCAGCAGTACATACTCAATTCAGTACTAGAAATTTTAAAATTTGCTAGAAAATAATTTTGTGGTCAATTTTAAAATCAATAGTTATTTTGTAATTAATTTCTAGTAAAAATAATTAGTTATAAAATTACTATAATATTGATTGGTAGTATGAAATAAATAGCAAATTAGCTAAGAAATTAATCTTAGTTATTTTGTAGTAAATTTTTAAAATTTGTAGTTATTTTCTAGCTAATTTGTAGTAATAAGAAGTATAAATGAATATAACTTAAATCGGTTAATTTTACTTATCAATGTTTGAAACTCTCACGATTAGATATGATGAGGTGTAGTTAATATTTGCAAATGAGTTAGAGTATGTCATATACTCAATTAATTGAAAATTATTTTTTTCAAACCAAAATGGAATGATATTGTTATATTAAATTGAGAAGAATAATGTATGAAACGAAATAGAAGTCGAAAGAGAATAGGAAGATACATAAATATAAGAGACAGACAATTTTATTTATTACAATGAAAATATTTGTAGAAGATGAATCGCATGAAGTGATGAATTACAATGAGAATAAAATGATGATTGGCATCGGAGCGTGAAACTAGTTGTTGTCATACCAAAATTGCTTTTGAAGGTAATCAATTGTGCTCTTGTCTACTTGGAAAGCTTTGGTAAGAACCTGAGAAGAAATAGGTGGATTAGCATTAAACAATGCTTTTGCAATAGTGATAGTTCCTGGATTTTGACTGCTGAGACCAGCGATGGCAACAGCATTCCCATAGCCCACATTGAGTTGGAAATGAATGAGACCAATTGGAAACACAAAGACATCACCCTTGTTTAGCACTTTGGTGAAGAGACGATTTCCATCTTGATTGGAAGTGACAAATCCAACGTACAGAGTTCCCTCAATGACTATAAGGATTTCCGTGCCTCGTGGGTGAGTGTGGGGTGGGTTTAAACCCTTGGGTGCAAAATCTATACGAGCCAAAGATATACCAAGTGTATTTAATCCCCGTAGCTGATCAACAAAGACTTGAGTCACATTTGAACCAAGTGGGTTTGAGGTATTTCCAGCTTCCACATGTTTGAAGAAATCTTCTGCTTTCACAAGCTTAGGGTCTTTACAGAATTTTCCATTCACAAATACTACAAATTAAAAAGACAAATTAAGTTTTTAATTAGGAAGATCAATTATATATATATAATCATGCATTTTGAGGATGATGTTAATTTGTACGTAACAAACCAAACTAAAATTTCTATAGCAATTAAGAGTCTTGACTGTACATACCAGCATCCTTGGTGTCATTTAATGCCACACAAAAATCTTGCAGAGGGCTGGGATCATAGGCAGTGGCAACAGAAGATGTCAAAGCCAAGATGGCCACAAGGAAATACACAACTTTCATAGTGTTTTATGATTTTGGTAAGTAATTGCTTCTCAGAATTGAATGTTGTTGCCTTTCATTAAGCTTTGCTATTTATAAGGATGAACCGTTGAACTTGCTTGCCATTAATGAATTCTTTATTTAATTTCATTATGAACCATTCTTTAGCAACGAGTAGATTACGAAGATGGTTCACGTCAAAGTGAAGCTAAATTTTCAATATTACCTCGTCCAATTGACCTAGCTTGTACCCACTAGACGTAGTTGTTCGATCTTGTAATATAATTTTTAAAATGGGAAGCCATTGGCTACATCAAACAACAGTTTAGACTTGGTCTCAATTCTTCAGATTTGATCATCGATAATTAATTAATGTTTAATTGGTCATCATAGATAGTTAGTGGAATATGGAAATTTTATAAGGAATTATTTCTAGATCGGCCCATCATTTATCCGACGGTGGGGATTAATTTATTAGTGTGAAAGTGTCCCTAATTTTACTCCCTTTAATTAATAATTATATATTGACGTCTTCGCTGAGCAGTTATTCTTCTGCTTATGTGAAAGTTGAAAGATTTCATTTAGGTCGCAACACCCCTTTCTTTAATATTATCTTAATTCTTTTCAGATCATTTTACATTATAAATATATAGAGAGAATCTAATTCGATGAAATAGATAATATAAATATTGGGTATATAATCATTTAACGAAACGTTATTAAATAATTATCTATAAAGACTTGCCAGCACTCCGGGGAAATACTTCCCTTCATACTGAAATGAACATCCCCTTCTTCAATATTATATTAATATTTTTTACATTATTTTCCATTATAAATGATGTTCATATCCGATTCGGACACCTGTAAAATACACTTCAATACTCAAGTCAGTCTTTATTGATTTTGGTATATCTCTTATCTATTAGATAACTTACCTTTGATTTTTCTCTTTCCCTCTTTTTATAGATGTCTTTGAATGAATACACAATATTACCCTAACATTAACATAATCTTTGTTACCCACTATTAATCACCTTTTATTAAGACAGATATCTTATTAATTGGTATTTATTCCACTTATGTATTTTTTCAATTATTGGTACAGTCATTCATTATGAATTATAATGATCACCGAGTTAGTAAGGTCTTTAGTGGTCGAGTTAATCTTGGATTTTCCCAATACACATGCCCCCAAATCTCAAGTTTTCCAAAGACAAGGACTTTCCATTTTTTTTGTTCTTATATAAACTCAATATGTCGATCTGCTTTTAATAAATTCTCGTATAAACCTAGGAATGTCAGTCTATATTTAAAAAATTTTGAATTCTCATATAAAGTCGGTATGTCGGTCTATATTTTATTGTCATATAGACTCGGCATGTCAATCTATTTTTAAGAATCTTCATTTCAATTTATCGTATAAAACTCGGTATGTTGATCCATTTTTAGAATCTTTCAATTTTCTTGTATAGGCCTTGAGATGTCGGTCTATTTTTTAGAATATTCAATTTCTTGTATAGGTTTATTGTCGGTCTTTTTCTTAGAATCTTCAATTTTCTTATATAGACTTGATATGTCAATCTATTTTTGAGAATATTTAATTTTCTAGTACAGACCTCGGGATGTCGGTCTATTGTTTAGAATCTTTAATTTTCTTGTATACGCCTCGGAATGTCGATTTATTTTTCAAAATCTTCAATTTTCTCGTATAGACCTCAAGATGTAAATCTATTTTTGAGAATTTTCTTTAATTTCTTGTATGAACCTCAGGATTTCCGTTTATTTTTTAGAATATTTTTCTCGTACAAACCTTGGAATGTTAGTCTATTTTTTAGAATATTCAAATTTCTAGTATGGACATCAAGATGTCAGTCTATTTGTCATAATCTTCAAATTTTTTCATATAAATCTCAAGATGTTAGTCTATTTTTGAGAATCTTCTTTAATTTTTAGTATTGACTTATTGTCATCCTATTTCTTAGAATCTTCAATTTTCTTATATAGATCTGATCACATCGATTTATTTTTAGAATATTCAATTAAAATATAATTTTGATCTCTTAATTATATTCAAATAACTAGTGTAATAACTCATTCCCTGCATGGGTATTAAATGTATTAAATATAGTTGGTTTCTATTTACAAGGCAAAAAAGAGAGACCATTTCGGATTTTTCCTGTCAACAATTAATTAAAGATTAAAAGATCACTTTTAATGCAATTTATTCGAAATCATGCCTATGTTTTCTAGTAATTTGTTTTTTTAGTCCTGATATAGTATTCACATAACGATGTTAAAAGATATATACATCGGAATTTATTTAATGTTGATACATCCTTTGACTGCGATTGCTTGAGGCAAAATAAGGTGGGACCATGTACTGTGCATTGAAAATAGTTGTAAATAAATAAATAAATAAATAAATAAATAAATAAATAAATAATTTTAGTATCCATTTGTCAATCCATGAAAAAAATAAAAATATAATCTATCCATTATAATATAATTTTGATCTCTTTATTATATTCAAATAACTAGGTAATAACCCATTCCCTGCACGGGTATTAAATGCATAACTTAACTTCTTTATATTAATATAGTTTTTATATTATATATTTTTAAGTTTTACAAATTCAACTTATAAATTTTTAAATTATTTCAATTAAATTATTCAAGTACATAAAAATAAAAATAAAATGACTTTTAAATATGTGTATCCAGCAGCTCATACTCAATAGCAAAACATATACTTACCAAATAGCCTTGGAGATGAAGACTTAGTGAGCAATGTGGTGACCAAGGGGTGGAGCACCTACACCATGGTCTCTTAAAGCCTTGGGAAAGTAGAAAATTGTAAAATACCAAAACTTAGTGAGAGTGTGTTGTATTTGTTCCAATATATATTGAAAAAGGAGAGGCGAGGAGGTTTGTATAACCAAATGACCTAGTGTATTGGTGAATTCCAAGAATGACTTGGGTGACCTACATAAGTCACAACAAGTAACGGGTCATTAATTGATGAACGTGTACGTGGAGTAATTACGAATCAATGACATAATGATCATAATAACCGTCGTAATAAAGGAGAATTACAAGAGGGTATCAAAAGGCAGGCCAATAATGAAGCCAATAAAATGATTTCATCCAGAGGCTACTATAAAAGAGGAGTGAGGGAAGAAAGAAGGTAAGTTTTCTGATAGAGAAGAAATATACTAAAACTAGGTGAGATTAACTTGAGCGTTGGAGTGTGTTTTTACTTATTATAGCTTCGGATCTTTTCAATCATTGTATTGCTTTTAACCTATGTATTTCCATCATTTTTTCATTGTATTCACTTTTTTTTTTATATATATATTTGTATTGTCTTTCCCAAGCTGCAAGTGTTGTAAACAACTTCCAGCTTGCAGGCTATTAGAGATGTAATTAGTTTAAAATTAATTAAGAGATTGTTAGTAGATGATTAGTAGTTAGTTACTTGCTTATTCTCTATATAAGTCATTAGATGACTTAATGTACATATATATTTGATTCATTTCTATCCAAATACCATATCAAATTTAATTTGAGAGGAGATAAGTTGAGGAGAAATACAAGTAATCAGACATAAATTTAATTAATTTATTTTTTAAATTTAGTTGTGTTTTTCTATTAATTTTAATCAAACAAGTTAATTAACTTATAAGGGAAAATTTGGTGTTAAAGTTTCCGTAGAATATACTCCATCTAAGGTACGAGGTGGTCTTTTATATTATTGGTACACAAAAATTATTGTCACTTGGTAGTTTGGGAGAGAAAAAAGAACACAAGAAAATAGAGTACAATGAACTTTGTGTATAACAGTAGCTCACACGTGGATAGATTTTTCAATTTTGAACTAAAACATACCGACAATATGATATAGGATGTGACCCTTGGTATCTATGTGTTGGTGTTATAGTGCATACTTTTATTATTATGCATGTTTTGGAATCATGTTCTTTTAATCATACTAAATCCGACTTGCATTAAATTCAACTTGTTTAGAAGTTCTTTTGTCTTTCCTATTACTTGGTATCCAACTCCTTATGTAAGAGAAGAAAAAGATGTATGAGTTCATATTGCTCGATGTGAGACTTGAACTATTCCACTTCTTATATAAGAAAAGGAGGTGAGACGTTTAATGTGAGATTTAAGTTTTTACCATATTTAAATGACTTATTTTTCTTGATTTAATTAATTAAAACCCAACCTATATTTCTCCCAAAATATTATTTATTTATTTCTAAAACAAATCACTTATTAATAATAATTAATAAAATACAATATTTACAACTAATAATAAAATAAAATAAAAAGTAGGTTATTATAACTGTGATTGGATACATTTGCCTTAAGTGTTTTCTAAATCATATCAATGAGAAAAAATCATCACCTAAGACATCCTGACTCAGTGTGGGCATGCCGAAGACATCCAGCCCCACCTTTCCCAGATTGGGTAGGAAATAGTCGCCACCCTTCATGGCCCAACCTACATCAAGCCCACCATGAAGTTCTTGGCAACATGCTCTTAGTATAGCTCTGTTGATGAGCTACCACAGACGATGGTCTAGTTCCAAAAGATGGGTGTGTGGCATTAACACTAGCAATGTTTAACATCGTCCTGAGATTCTACACCACTATTGAGGTGTTCAACCCCAGATATCAAGGCTACCTCTATGACCCTCCAACCGAATTCCTTGATATGGATTTCTGGCAAGAGATCACAAGAGAGGACCCCACCTTTCATCTACGAAGCTCCAAGGCTAGTGCTGTGACGTTACCCTCATATTCCTCCGCACATGTGTCAACTTGGGGTTGCTAGAAATAATAATTAGAAAATAATGGATTGTAAGATGAAGAGTTATCAATTACTCTAGATTAAGGAGTAGTTCCTCTGCATTAAGAGACAATTACTCTACATTGAGGAGCAATTATTTTGCATTAAGAGGTATTATTATTTTGTAACCACTATTTATGAGTATTTAGTGTGTTAATTAAAAGACGTTGTAATGTTATGAATTGCTCTATTATTAGTAGAGTATCAACCTTGGTAGCTAGTATGTCAAGAAATAAAATTTATTTTTCTATTTTCTAAAGTCTCCTTTAGTTTGTCTAACAAAATGGTATCAAAGTTAAGGCTCTAGTAAATTGAGAGAAATACTTAGTGAATTGAGAGATATAGTTAGTGAGTTGAGAGATGACAAGTTATAACTTAAACTTGTTTCAATTCCCTCGTCTTACCAATGAGAATTGTGACAATTGGTGTCATAGCATGAAAGGCTTGCTAGGTTCCCAAGATTCTTGGGAGGTTGTGGAGAAAGATTATACTCTCCTTAAATATGAGTCTATTTTGTCACAACATGAGAAAGAAATTTTAATAAAGAAGAAAAATAAGGATCAACAAGCATTTACCTTCACCTCTAAAGAAGTTTGGGAGATTTTGAAAACTTCTCTTGAAGGTGTTGACAAGGTGAAGAAGGTGCACCTACAAACTCTAAGAGGAGAGTTTGAATCCTTGCGTATGAAGGAGTCTGAATCAATTTCAGATTTTGATGATAGGGTGATGACAGTAGTGAACTAAATGAATCTTTACGGAGAGAATATGGAAAATATTTGTGTGGTAGAAAAAATTCTTCATTCTTTAACCATAAAATTTGATTTTGTGATTTGTGCAATTGAAGAGTCAAAGGATTTAGAATCGATGACAGTGGACTAATTGATGGGTTCACTTCAAGCATATGAAGAAAGGTTCAAGAGAAGACATGAGGAGCCTTTGGAGCAAGTCCTAAATGCCATAGCGTCTTTGAAAGAAAATGGAGGAGAAAAATATCAAAGAAGACGTGGACGTGGACGTAGCTAAGGAAGAGCAAGAAGAGGTAGAAGAGGAGATCATGACAACTTTTATAATACTGAAAGGAGTTACTAACCCACCAAAGGTCGTGGAAGAGGAAGAGGTAAAGGTAATTTTGGTAGAATGAATGAAATGAGGTATGATAAATTCAATGTTGAATGTTATAATTTCCATAAATATGGTAATTTTTCTTGGGAGTATAAAACCAATGTTGAAGAAAAGGAAAATCTTGTTGGTGACAAAGAAGGTGAAGAGTCACCATTGTTGCTAGCACTTAATGAAGGTAGTGATGATAAGAGCCCATGGTATCTTGAGAATGGAGCAAGTAATCACATGTGTGATTATAAGGAGAAATTTGTGGAGCTTGAAGAGAAGGTGAGGGGAAATGTTTCCTTTGGTGATTCTTCCAAGGTGCAAATCCAAGGGAAAGGTACTATTTTAATTTTCTTAAAAGATGGCTCTCACAAATTCATCAAGGATGTCTATTATGTTCCTAAATAAAAAAGTAATATTTTGAGTTTGGGACAACTTGTTGAGAAGGGGTATGAAATCCTCATGAAAGAAAATTTTTTGTGACTTAGAGATCAAAATTCTAATTTGGTTGCTAATGTGTTTATGTCAAGAAATAGAATGTTCATGTTGAACATTAAGACCAATGAAGCAAAATGCTTAAAGGCTAGCATAAAAGATGAAGTGTGGTGTTAGCATATGAGGTTTGGACACTTGAACTTTGGAGCACTTAAGGCCTTAGGAGATAAGAAGATGGTGAAGGGGATGCCTCACATCAACCATCCTAATCAATTGTGTGAAGCATGTCTCCTTGGCAAGCATGCAAGAAGAAGTTTTCCTAAAGAAGATGAATCAAGGGCAAATGAGCCTCTCCATCTTGTGCACACTGTGTGGTCCAATTGATCCTCCTTCATTTGGTAAAAATAAATATTTCTTGCTTTTTATTGATGATTTTACACTGAAGACTTGGATGTATTTCTTGAAGCATAAATCCGAGGCATCTGTAATTTTTAAAAATTTTAAAGCTCTTGTAGAAAAAGAGAGTGGTTATGTAATTATGGCTTTAAGATCTGATAGATGAGGCGAATTCACATAAGAAGAATTCAATCAATTTTGTGAAAAGAATGGGATTTGTCACCCTCTAACGGTTCCTAGAACCCCACAACAAAATGGGGTAGTGGAGAGAAAAAATAGAACTTTTCTTATCATGGCTAGATGTATGTTGAAAGCCAAATCTATGCCCAAGAATTTTGGGCCGAAGTTGTTTCATGTACAGTTTATTTGTCTAATCACTCTCCTACAAGGAATGTTAAATGTCAAACATATCAAGAATCATGGAGTGGAGTGAAGCCAAAAGTTGATCATTTTAGAGTCTTTGGGAGCATTGCATATGCTAATGTGCCCAACCAAGGAAGATCCAAACTTGATGATAGGAGTGTGAAGCATGTGTTCATTGGTTATGATGCAAATTCAAAAGGCTACAAGTTGTATAATCCAAACAGTGGGAAGATGATTGTAAGTGAAGGCGTAGAATTTGATGAAGAAGAGGCATGGAATTGGGAGAAAGAAGAAGTCACTTATGATTTCCTTCCATATTTTGAAGAAGGTAATCAAGAAGTTGTAGTACCAAATGAGTTTTCTACTCCACCTCCATCACCAACTCCTTCAATACATGAAGCCTCATCTTCCAAAGGGATTCCAAGTGAAAGGACAAAAATGAGAAGCATTCAAGAAATATATGATGAAACTGAAATTATAAATGATTTATTTTGTCATTTTGTTGACAACTAACCTTTGATGAAGCTATAGAGGACAAAAGTTGGAGACAAGCCATGGAGGAAGAAATAAAAGTCATAAAGAAGAATGACACTTGAGAGTTGTCAAATCTTCCTAAGGGTCATGAAGCAATTGGAGTCAAATGAGTGTTTAAGATCAAGAAGAATGCAAAGGGAGAGGTGGAAAGATACAAAGCAAGACTTGTTGCTAAAGAATACAAACAACAACATGGAGTTGATTATGATGAAGTGTTTGCACTAGTTGCTCGTATGGATAAAATTCATCTTCTTATTTCAATAGTAGCTCAAATGGGTTGGAGAATCTACAAACTTGATATCAAATCAGCTTTCCTAAATGGCTATCTTGATGAAAATGTCTATGTTGAACAACCAATGGTGCCATCAAAGGACAAGAGGAGAAATTTTGAAATTGAAGAAGGCGTTGTATGGCCTAAAGCAAGCACCAAGGGCATGGAATAGTCGCATTGACAAGTACTTTCAAGACAATGAGTTTGTTCGTTGTCAACATGAGTATGCTCCTTATGTTAAAAAATTTGATAATGGTGATATTCTTTTAGTTTGTCTTTATGTGGATGATCTTATTTTTATTAGAAATAACCCAAATTTGTTTGAAGACTTCAAGAAGGTTATGTCTTGTGAATTTGTGATGACAAATATAGGGCTTATGTCTTACTACTTTGGATTAGAAGTGAAGCAAATGAATAATGGCATTTTTGTTTCTCGAGAAAGCTATGCAAAGAAGGTGTTGGAGAAATTTAAAATGTTTGATTGCAATCCTGTGAACACACCCATGGAAGGTTTGTTAAAATTGTCAAGGTTTGATAGTGGAGAGAAGGAAGATCCTACTTTGCCGCTTTATGGAGGCTTCTACCTCTACTCATATGAAGGCAACAAAGATAATTCTTTGTTACCTTAAAGGTACACATGATTTTGGCTTATTTTACTCTTCTTCTAATGAGTTCAAACTTGTGGAATTTTGTGATAGTGATTTTGCGGGAGATGTTGATAATAGAAAAAGTACTACTAGTTTTGTGTTTTCACTTGAAACTCTAAAAAGCAAGTCATTGTTACACTTTCTACTTGTGAAGCTAAGTATATGGTTGCAACTTTTTGCACGTGTCAAGCTATTTGGCTAAAAAGATTATTAAATGAGTTTAATAAGAACTAAGAGGAGAGTACAAAAATTCATATTGATAATAAATCTGCACAAATTCTTGTTAAGAATCCGGTGATTCATTAATGAAACAAACACATAGATACAATGTATCATTTCATTAAAGAATACACTGTGAAGAAAGAGGTAGAACTAGTTCATGTGAAGACTTAAGATCAAGTTGCAGATATTTTTACTAAGCCCCTTAAGTTTGAAGATTTTAGAAGATTAAGAGCAAGAATTGGTGTACATAATTTTCTAATTATGAACGGATGTTAGATATAATAATTAGAAAATAATGGGTTGTAAGATGAAGAGTTGTCAATTACTTTGGATTAAGGAGCAGTTACTCTGCTAAGAGACAATTACTCTACATTAAGGAACAATTATTTTACATTAAGAGGCATTATTATTTTGTAACCGCTATTTATAAGTATTTAGTGTGTTAATTAAAAGACGTTGTAATGTTATGAATTGTTCTATTATTAACAGAGTATCAACTAGGTAATTGGTATGCCAAGAAATAAAATTTATTTTTCTATTATCTAAAGTCTCCTCTAGTTTTTCTAATAGGGGTGTCCCTGCAAGCTTGCCACACTAGCCACATCATCGTGGGTTCCTTTGTGACAAAACTGGCTTGTTACTTTGGCTTCGACACCCCTCTTGGTAGCTCATGTGTCCTTATTGTTGAAATAGCCCAAACCACCTTGCTCTCAATTAGGGTTTTGCGTTGAGACTCGGGGGCCAGATCGCACTCAACTAAAACTCTGATGAAGACAACGCAGCCCCAACAGCAGTTGCCCAGATGAGGTTTCAGCCAAACACCCAGCACCAGCAGTACGACGTGGTATTCCAGAGTCACCATCCTTTAACGTCGACCCATTGAATGACATCCTTCTTCGACTCAACAACCATAAGACGCAAATGGATACATTGACGCAGCAGCTGAACAAGCGACTCTCCACCCAACTTCTCGGGCTGAGATTCGAGCTGATGAAGCGATAGCCTAATCTGCAGCTATGATGGCCATCCTTCAGTAGATTCAGCAACACCTTGTCCTCCACTTACCATTTCCGGTTTAGATTTTCTTTATTACTTTTCTTCTTAATTTATTTTTGTTATTTTGCTTTCTTTTCAATTTAATAAACGTTGCATTCTCTCTAATTACACTAAAAAGAATCATTATTAAAATTTATTTAAAAACTTATTGGTCTATAAAGTTTTGTCATAATTAAAATCATAGGTTATAAACCTAACGGTAAGAACACGAGTCATTCATCAATTTGTGCAATAATAAGGAATTGCAGTACACGAGTCATTTTTCTGAAAATTTTGAAATAATATGATACTGGTGCAGGTGGTGGAACTAGCTTTGCAAGTTATATTAGATAGACAACCACCAAGGTCCAATTGTAAAAATATTGTGAAAAGTTATCAAGATTGTTTTTCTGAGTGATTTGTAAAAAAATGTATGAAAAGTTTTTTAATATTTATGACGAAGAGTTTTGATCTTATGGCATTTTGGACCTCGTTAAAGTTCGATTCTAGTTAAGGTTCTCAAGTAATCAATATATGAGATATTTACGTCCGGTCTCCTTTTTGACTTGCAAAACAAGACTTGATATTTTTGTTTAGCTAAAATTAGTGAATTAGCCTAGGTTTGTATTTTCCTTATATTCTATTTCACTCATCTTAAAGATCTATTAAGGGGTATAAATTGTATACTATCAATAAGATAATATGTAGTATGCATAACCTTTCCCCAATTTTTTTGGGGGTAAACTTAAATTTGACAACATACTGATTACCCTTTCCAACACACAGTTTAATGCATCCTCTCAAGAAGTCCATTTTGATGAGGTGTCTTCCTAATGGTATTGTTTATGTATATCCCATGTTCCTTACAAAACCGATTAAATTCATCTTCACAAAATTCAAAATCATTATTTGTCCTCAAAGTCTTTATCTTCCTCTCACACTAATTTTCAACATGTATTTTCCATTGTACAAACGTTGAAAATGCTTCATCTTTGCTATTCAATGTTGAGATTAGCACATGCTTCTTTCATTTTCTCTGCTTGGTTAATGATAATCAACTGTATTCATCAGCATCTTTATTTGGCAAATGAGATTTACAATCTTTAGAATGTTTCAAACCCCTAGAAGTTAGCTATTATTTCTCAGAGATTGACTCTTGATTTATGCTTCGAATTATGAAAAATGATAGAGCTTTTGTATGCAGGTCATAATTAATGCATTATGTTTGATATATGAAAATCTTACTCAAATTAGGTTAATTTGGACGAACTTGCAAGATGACTGATTACTTTTTCATACTTTAGTCCTTTAATCAAACAGTGAAAAATTAAGCAACGATAAATGTGCTATTGTTAATTTTTGAAAAAGTTTTTCAGAATTTATTTAAATATATGTTGAAAGTTGGCAAAAAGTTCTAATTTGTTATAGAAAAGGGAACAAACAAATTTGCTCGTTTCAATAAATATTGAATGGGTTGATGATTCTATTTAGTTTAATATACATTCCAATGATTGGTGCCTTTTCAAGTGTCAAGAGTTTTCTTTTTTGTTTATTGTTTGAGATGAAATGTTAGCTCCTTATGTTGTTCTCCTTGGGAAAGTTTCTTATCAAAATCCACAAATTAGAACATGTCACTAGTTGAATCCATGAAGTGGGTTGTGTATTAGGCTTCACTAATAGGCTTAATATACTTGGCAAGGGGTGTTGCGACCTAAATGAAATCTTTCAACTTTCACATAAGCAGAAGAATAACTGCTCAGCGAAGACGTCAATATATAATTATTAATTAAAGGGAGTAAAATTAGGGACACTTTCACACTAATAAATTAATCCCCACCGTCGGATAAATGATGGGCCGATCTAGAAATAATTCCTTATAAAATTTCCATATTCCACTAACTATCTATGATGACCAATTAAACATTAATTAATTATCGATGATCAAATCTGAAGAATTGAGACCAAGTCTAAACTGTTGTTTGATGTAGCCAATGGCTTCCCATTTTAAAAATTATATTACAAGATCGAACAACTACGTCTAGTGGGTACAAGCTAGGTCAATTGGACGAGGTAATATTGAAAATTTAGCTTCACTTTGACGTGAACCATCTTCGTAATCTACTCGTTGCTAAAGAATGGTTCATAATGAAATTAAATAAAGAATTCATTAATGGCAAGCAAGTTCAACGGTTCATCCTTATAAATAGCAAAGCTTAATGAAAGGCAACAACATTCAATTCTGAGAAGCAATTACTTACCAAAATCATAAAACACTATGAAAGTTGTGTATTTCCTTGTGGCCATCTTGGCTTTGACATCTTCTGTTGCCACTGCCTATGATCCCAGCCCTCTGCAAGATTTTTGTGTGGCATTAAATGACACCAAGGATGCTGGTATGTACAGTCAAGACTCTTAATTGCTATAGAAATTCTTAGTTTGGTTTGTTACGTACAAATTAACATCATCCTCAAAATGCATGATTATATATATATAATTGATCTTCCTAATTAAAAACTTAATTTGTCTTTTTAATTTGTAGTATTTGTGAATGGAAAATTCTGTAAAGACCTAAGCTTGTGAAAGCAGAAGATTTCTTCAAACATGTGGAAGCTGGAAATACCTCAAACCCACTTGGTTCAAATGTGACTCAAGTCTTTGTTGATCAGCTACGGGGATTAAATACACTTGGTATATCTTTGGCTCGTATAGATTTTGCACCCAAGGGTTTAAACCCACCCCACACTCACCCACGAGGCACGGAAATCCTTATAGTCATTGAGGGAACTCTGTACGTTGGATTTGTCACTTCCAATCAAGATGGAAATCGTCTCTTCACCAAAGTGCTAAACAAGGGTGATGTCTTTGTGTTTCCAATTGGTCTCATTCATTTCCAACTCAATGTGGGCTATGGGAATGCTGTTGCCATCGCTGGTCTCAGCAGTCAAAATCCAGGAACTATCACTATTGCAAAAGCATTGTTTAATGCTAATCCACCTATTTCTTCTCAGGTTCTTACCAAAGCTTTCCAAGTAGACAAGAGCACAATTGATTACCTTCAAAAGCAATTTTGGTATGACAACAACTAGTTTCACGCTCCGATGCCAATCATCATTTTATTCTCATTGTAATTCATCACTTCATGCGATTCATCTTCTACAAATATTTTCATTGTAATAAATAAAATTGTCTGTCTCTTATATTTATGTATTCTTCCTATTCTCTTTCGACTTCTATTTCGTTTCATACATTATTCTTCTCAATTTAATATAACAATATCATTCCATTTTGGTTAGAAAAAAATGATTTTCAATTAATTGAGTATATGACATACTCTAACTCATTTGTAAATATTAACTACACCTCATCATATCTATCGTGAGAGTTTCAAACAATGATAAGTAAAATTAACCAATTTAAAAAAAGACAGCCATGTCCCGAGTATCGATTACTTGAGAACCTTAACTAGAATCAAACTTTAACGAGGTCCAAAATGTCATACGATCAATCGTAAATATTAAAAATCTTTTCATATTTTTTTTTACAAAGCACTCAGAAAAACAATCTTGATAACTTTGAACTATATTTTTACAATTGGACCTTCGTGGATGTCTATCTAATATAACTTACAAATTGATGAATGACTCGTGTTCTTACCGTTAGGTTTAGAACCTATGATTTTAATTATGACAAAACTTTCTATACCAGTAAGTGTTTTAAATAAATATTACTAATGGTTCTTTTTTAGTGTAATCAGAGAGAATGCAACATTTATTGAATTGAAAAGAATGCAAAATAACAAAGAAAAGTAATAAAGAAAAACTAAACCGGAAATGGTAAGTGGAGGACAAGGTGTTGCTGAATCTACTGAAGGATGGCCATCATAGCTGCAGATTAGGGTATCGCTTCATCAGCTCGAATCTCAGCCCGAGAAGCCGGGTGTAGAGTCCCTTGTTCAGCTGCTGCATCAATGTATCCATTTGCGTCTTATGGTTGTTGAGTCGAAGAAGGATGTCATTCAATGGGTCGACGTTAAAGGATGGTGACTCTGGAATACCACCTCGTACTGCTGGTGCTGGGTGTATGGTTGAAACCTCATCTGGGCAACTGCTGTTGGGGTTGCGTTGTCTTCATCAGAGTTTTAGTTGAGTGCGATCTGGCCCTCGAGTCTCAACACAGAACCCTAATTGATAGCAAGGTGGTTTGGGCTATTTCAACAATAAGAACGCATGAACTACCAAGAGGGGTGTCGAAGCCGAAGTAACAAGCCAGTTCTGTCATAAAGGAGCCCATGATGATGTGGCTAGTGTGGCAAGCTTGTAGGGGCACCCCTATTAGATAAACTAGAGGAGACTTTAGAAAATGGAAAAATAAATTTTATTTCTTGGCATACGAGTTACCTAGGTTGATACTCTATTAATAAAAGAGCAATTTATAAGATTACAATGTCTTTTAATTAACACACTAAATACTTATAAATAGCAGTTACAAAATAATAATGTCTCTTAGTGCAAAATAACTTCTCCTTAATGTAGAGTAATTGTCTCTTAATGCAGAGTAATTGTTCCATAATCCAAAGTAATTGACAATTCTTCATCTTACAATCCATTATTTTCTAATTATTATTTCTAACATCCCTTCATAATTAGAAAATTCTGTACACCAAGTCTTGCTCTCAATCTTCTAAAATCTTCAAACTTAAGGGGCTTAGTAAAAATATCTGCAACTTGATCTTAAGTCTTCATATGAGCTAGCTCTACCTCTTTCTCCATAATGCATTCTCTAATGAAACACGGGATTCTTAACAAGAATTTGTGCAGATTTATTATCAATATGAATTTTTGTACTCTCCTCTTAGTTCATATTAAACTCCTTTAACAATCTTCTTATCCAAATATCTTGACACATGCAAGAAGTTGCAGCCACATACTCAGCTTCACAAGTAGAAAGTGTAACAATGGCTTGCTTTTTAGAGTTCCAAGTGAAAACACAAAAATAGTAGTACTTTTTCTCATTAGAAGAAGAGTAAAATAAGCCAAAATCATGTGTACCTTTAAGGTAACAAAGAATTATATTTGTTGTCTTCATATGAGTAGAGGTAGGAGCCTCCACAAAGCGGCAAACTACACCAACCGCATACATAATATTTGGCCTTGTATTTGTTAAATCCTTAAGCTTCCTACAAGACTTTTGAACAAAGTAGGATCTTCCTTCTCTCCACTATCAAACCTTGACAATTTCAACAAACCTACCATGGGTGTGTTCATAGGATTGCAATCAAACATTTTAAATTTGTCCAACACCTTCTTTGCATAGCTTTCTTGAGAAACAAAAATGTCTTATTCATTTGCTTCACTTCTAATATCAAGTAGTAAGACAAGAGCCCTATATCTGTCATCTCAAATTCACAAGACATAACCTTCTTGAAATCTTCAAACAAATTTGGGTTATTTCCAATAAAAATAAGATCATCCACATAAAGACAAACTAGAAGAATATAACCATTATCAAATTTTTTAACATAAAGAGCATACTCATGTTGGTAACGAACAAACCCATTGTCTTGAAAGTACTTGTCAATGCGACTATTTCATGCCCTTAGTGCTTGCTTTAGGTCATACAATGCCTTCTTCAATTTCAAGACTTTCGCCTCTTGTCCTTTGATGGCAAAGCCCATTGATTGTTCAAGATAGACATTTTCATCAAGATAGCCATTTAAAAAATCTGATTTGACACCAAGTTTGTAGATTCTCCAACCCATTTGAGCTACTATTGAAATAAGAAGATGAATTGTTTCCACACGAGCAACTGGTGCAAACACTTCATCATAATCAACTTCATGTTGTTGCTTGTATCCTTTAGCAACAAGTCTTACTTTGTATCTTTCCACCTCTCCCTTTGCATTCTTCTCGATCTTAAACACCCATTTGACTCCAATTGCTTCATGACCCTTAGGAAGATTTGATACCACCCAAGTGTCATTCTTCTCTATGGCTTTGATTTCTTCCTCCATGGCTTGTCTCCACCTTTTGTCCTCAATAGCTTCATCAAAAGTTAAAGGCTCATTGTCAACAAAAAGAAAAAATAAATCATTTATAATTTTAGTTTCATCATATATTTCTTGAATGCTTCTCATTTTTTGTGTCCTTTCACTTGGAATCTCTTCGGAAGATGAGGCTTCATGTATTGAAGGAGTTGGTGATGGAGGTGGAGTAGAAAACTCATTTGGTACTTGATGCGTCACAAATTATACATCTTTTATGGACCTAAGAAGAGTGTTGTAGGACTATTTTGTGCTTAAGGATTAATTGTTAGCTGAGATTCACACTAAGAACCTAAAAATAGAGAAAATACAAATCTTTGTTAAATTGAAGGTCTTAGCTAATAAAAACCTTTCTTCTCTTCTTCTGCAGGGCTGAGCCGAGTCCACCACGGCCAAGAGAGCCATCTCGGCCGAGACCGACTCTGTCTTGGCCAGGCCAGGCCTCGCAAGCACAGCAGTCCACTAAGGTGCAGCCCAATAAGGAGCGGCCCAATTGTGTAGTCCACAGCAGCAATCCAGCTCAGAGGCCACCTCAGCCCCAACTTAGTTGCCACGTCACTCCTGGAGTAGCTTGCAGTGCAAGTCGCGCAAGGGCAGAACATGCAATTCACTATGTAATTCTGTTAGAGTTCATTAGGAGTAGCATAGTAGCTCATAGCTTGTATATATAGAAGAAGTTGTGCACAATTTGGGAGGTCTTGGAATTCACACTATACGCATACTCATTGTTTCCATTATCTCGCTCTCGTTTTCTCCATTTGCGATGGTGCACGGTGCTGCAATTGTGCTTCTCTCGATTGAGGAGGCGCAAGTTTGAGACTGGAAAGTCGAAGTCTACCAGAGGGGACCGATTGGAACTTCTAACGTACTATAGTGGATCTAATCCTCAACGCTCAGGCTATCGGAGGTGAACCACCACCATCAACCATGGCGATCGTCGTGGAAGATGGAACCACCTGAATTGGGACCACTGTGTTTGTAATCTGTTTCCTATTAATCAACTTCTATTCAGCATTTCTGATCTCTGTTCCTTTCCTCTTCTTTAATTCACAATCTGAATCGCGATTACACTTGGAACGTGAACAATGTTAAGCTAAGCTGATTGGAACTGGTTTAACTAATTCAGTAGGTAATCACTTAATGAATGATAATTGAGAACCTAAAATCAGCTCTAAACTTAATCCCTGCCAATTGATGAGGTAGCGATTGCGTAATTCCTTGGTATGGCAATGGACAAACCTTTGGCGATTGTCATAAGAATTCCCAAGGTTGATATGGACTGAGAACTAGAGTGAAAAATTTGGACTGGACTTGGACTAATGGAACTGAACATGAACCCAGTTATATCGTAATAATAATAATAGTAATATTCGTAATAGCAATATATTCTATCTGTATCCACAGTTTAGTTTACTTTCTGTTTTACTTTACTCGCACTCCAACACCCCTATTTACTGCTTTCTAAGTCTGAAACGGAGTCAGTCCAACTCTGTTGCGTCAAGTTTGCAATCAACCGAGTCCGAGTCTGATAAGTATCTGCCAAGAGCAACTCGGCCAGTGACCGAGATAAGTCAACACTTTGCACTTTAGATTCTGCATCATTTTGTTTCACACTAATTCGTAATTGAACACATTGTGTCTTTGAGAAAATTCGAGCTAGGGTTGACTATACTATAGTTAGCTTTAGTTTATTTGATGCGTGTTGAGACGACTAAACACGCTCTTATCAGTACTACAACTTCTTGATCACCTTCTTCAAAATATGGAAGGAAATCATAAATGGCTTTTTCTTTCTCCCAATTCCATGCCTCTTCTTCATCAAATTTTATGTCTCTACTTACAATCATCTTCCCACTGTTTGGATTATACAACTTGTAGCCTTTTGAATTTGCATCATAACAAATGAACACAAGCTTCACACTCCTATCAAGTTTGGATCTTCCTTGGTTGGGCACAATAGCATATGCAATGCTCCCAAAGACTCTAAAATGATCAACTTTTGGCTTCACTCCACTCCATGGTTCTTGAGGTGTTTGACCTTTGACATTCCTTGTAGGAGGGCGATTAGACAATTAAATTGTACATGAAACAACTTCGGCCCAAAATTCCTTGGGCATAGATTTGGCTTTCAACATACATCTAACCATGTTAAGAGTAGTTCTATTTTTTCTCTCCACTACCCCATTTTGTTGTGGGGTTCTAGGAACCGTTAGAGGGTGATGAATCCCTTTCTTTTCACAAAATTGATTGAATTCTTCTTATGTGAATTTTCCACCTCTATCGGATCTTAAAGCCTTAATTACATAACCACTCTTTTTTTCTACAAGAGCTTTAAAATTTAAAAAAATTACAAATGTCTTAGATTTATGCTACAAGAAATACACCCAAGTCTTCCTAGTAAAATCATCAATAAAAAGCAAGAAATATTTATTTTTACCAAATGAAGGAGGATCAATTGGACCACACAATGTGCACAAGTTGGAGAGGCTTATTTGCCCTAGATTCAACTTCTTTAGGAAAACTTCTTTTTGCATGCTTGCCAAGGAGTGATGCTTCACATAATTGATTGGGATGGTTGAAGTGAGGCATCCCCTTCACCATCTTCTTATCTCCTAAGGCCTTAAATGCTCCAAAGTTCAAGTGCCCAAACCTCATATGCCAACACCACGCTTCATCTTTTATGCTAGCCTTTAAGCATATTGCTTCATTGGTCTTATTGTTCAACATGAACATTTTATTTCTTGACATAAACACCTTAGCAACCAAATTAGAATTTTGATCTCTAAGTCACAAAAAATTTTCTTTCATGAGGATTTCATACGCCTTCTCAACAAGTTGTCCCAAACTCAAAATATTACTTTTTAATTTAGGAACATAATAGACATCCTTGATGAATTTGTGAGAGCCATCTTTTAAGGAAATTAAAATAGTACCTTTCCTTTGGATTTGTACCTTGGAAGAATCACCAAAGAAAACATTTCCCCTCACCTTCTCTTCAAGCTCCACAAATTTCTCCTTGTAACCACATATGTGATTACTTGCTCCATTGTCAAGATACCATAGGCTCTTATCATCACTATCTTCATTAAGTGCTAACAATAGTGTTGGCTCTTCACCTTCTTCTTTGTCACCAACAAGATTTTCCTTTTCTTCAACATTGATTCTACACTCCGAAAAAAAATGATCATATTTATGGCAATTATAACATTCAACATTAGATTTATCATACCTCCTTTCATTCGTTCTACCAAAATTGCCTCTACCACTTTCTCTTCCACAACCTTTGGTGGGTTGATAACTCCTTTTAGTATTATAAAAGTTGTCATGATCTCCTCTTCTACCTCGTCCTCCTCTTCCTTGGCTACGTCCACGTCCATGTCCACGTCCTCTTGGATATTTTTCTCCTCCATTTTCTTTCAAAGAAGCTTTGGCATTTAGGACTTGCTCCAAAGGCTCCTCATGTCTTCTCTTGAATCTTTCTTCACATGCTTGAAGTGAACCAATCAATTGGTCCACTGTCATCGTTTCTAAATCCTTTGACTCTTCAATTACATAAATCATAAAATCAAATTTTATGGTTAAAGAACAAAGAATTTTTTCTACCACACAAATATTTTCCATATTCTCCCTGCAACGCTTCTTTTGGTTCACTACTGTCATCATCCTATTGCCAAAATCTGAAATTGATTCAGACTCCATCATACGTAAGAATTCAAACTCTCCTCTTAGAGTTTGTAGGTGCACCTTCTTTACCTTGTCAACACCTTCAAGAGAAATTTTCAAAATCTCCCAAGCTTCTTTATAGGTGGATACATTAGACACTATCTCAAACATAGCTTCATCTAAACTTTGATAATTGAAGGTAATTGCTTGTAGCTCCTTATTTTTCATCTTTATTAGAATCTCCTTCTCATGTTGTGACAAAATAGTCTCATCTTCAGGGAGAGTATAACCATTCTCCACAACCTCCCAAGCATGTTAGGAACATAGCAAGGCTTTCATGCGATGACACCAATTGTCATTATTCTCATTGATAAGGCGAGGGAATTGAAACAAGTTCAAGTTATCACTTGTCATCTCTCAACTCCCTAACTGTATCTCTCAACTCATTAAGTATTTCTCTCGATTCACCAAAGTCTTAGCTCTGATACCATTTTATTAGACAAACTAGAGGAGACTTTAGAAAATAGAAAAATAAATTTTATTTCTTGGCATACTAGTTACCTAGGTTGATACTCTATTAATAACAGAGTAATTCATAACATTACAACGTCTTTTAATTAACACACTAAATACTCATAAATAATGGTTACAAAATAAAAATACCACTTAATGAAAAATAACTGCTCTTTAATGTAGAGTAATTGTCTCTTAATTCAAAGTAACTTCTCCTTAATCCAGAGTAACTGACAACTCTTCATCTTACAACCCATTATTTTCTAATTATTATTTCTAACATTCCCAAGTTGACGCATGTGCGGAGGAATATGAGGATAACGTCACAACACTAGCCTTGGAGCATCGTAGATGAAAGGTGCGGTCCTCTCTTGTGATCTCCTGCTAGAAATCCATGTCAAGGAATTCGGTTGGAGGGTCATGGAGGTAGCCTTGATAACTGGGGTCGAATACCTCAATAGTGGTGTAGAATCTCAGGGCAATGTTAAATTCTGGTAGTGTTGATGTCACACACCCATCATTTGGAACTGGACCATCGTTTGTGGTAGCTCATCAATAGAGCTATACTAAGAGCAAGTTGTCAAGAACATCATGGTGGGCTTGATGTAGGTTGGGCCATGAGGGGTGGCGATTGTTTCCTATCAATTCTGGGAAAGGTGGGGCTGGATGTCTTCGACATGCCCGCACTGAGTCTGGAGGTCTTGGGTGATGATTTTTTTTCATTGATACGATTTAGAAAACACTTAAGGAAAACATATTTAATCACAATTATAACAACCTACTTTTTATTTTATTTTATTATTAGTTGTAAATATTGTATTTTATTAATTATTATTAATAAGCGTTTTGTTTTATAAATAAATAAATAATATTTTGAGAGAAATATAGGTTGAGTTTTAATTAATTAAATCAAGAAAAATAAGTCACTTAAATATGGTAACAACTTAAATCTCACATTAAACAACGTCTCACCTCCTTTTCTTATATAAAAAGTGGAATAGTTCAAGTCTCACATCGAGCAATATAAACTCATACATCTTTTCCTTCTCTTACATAAGGAGTTAGATACCAAGCAATAGAAAAGGCAAAAGAACCTCTAAACAAGTTGGATTTGAAGCAAGTCAAGTTTAGTATGATTAAAAGAACATGATTCCAAAACATGCATAATAATAAAAGTATGCACTATAACACCAACACATAGATACCGTGGGCCACATCCTATATCATATTGTATGTATATTTTAGTTCAAAATTGAAAAATCTATCCACGTGTGAGTTACTGTTACACACAAAGTTCATTGTACTCTATTTTCTTGTGTTCTTTTTTCTCTCCCAAACTACCAAGTGACAATAATTTTTGTGTACCAATAATATAAAAGACCACCTCGTACCTTAGATGGAGTATATTCTACGGAAACTTTAACACCCAATTTTCCCTTATAAGTTAATTAACTTGATTGATTAAAATTAGTAGAAAAACCCAACTAAATTAAAATAGTAAATTAATTAAATTTATGTTTAGTTACTTGTATTTCTCCTCAACTTATCTCCTCTCAAATTAAATTTGATATGGTATTTGGATAGAAATTAATAAAATATATATGTACATTGAGTCATCTAATGACTTATATAGAGAATAAGCAAGTAACTAACTAATAATCATCTACTAACAATCTCTTAATTAATTTCAAACTAATTATATATCCAATAGCCTGCAAGTTGGAAGTTGTTTACAACACTTGCAGCTTGGGAAAGACAATATAAATATATATATATATATAAGTGAATACAATGAAAAAATGATAGAAATACATAGGTTAAAAGCAATACAATGATTGAAAAGATCGAAAGCTATAATAAGTAAAAACACTCTCCAACGCTCAAGTTAATCTCACCTGATTTTACTATATTTCTTCTCTATCAAAAAACTTACCTTCTTTCTTCCCTCACCCGTCTTTTATAGTTGGCTCTAGATGAAATCATTTTATTGGCGTGTCTTTCGATACCCTCTTGTAATTATTCTTTATTACAACGGCTATTATGATCATTATGTCATTGATTCCTAATTACTCCACTTACATGTTCATCAATTAATGACCTGTTACTTGTTGTGACTTATGTAGGTCACCCAAGTCATTCTCGGATTTCCCCAATACACTAGGTCATTTGGATATACAAATTTCCTCGCCTCTCCTTTTCCAATTTATATTACAACAAATACAACACACTCTCACCAAGTTGTGGTTTTTTACAATTTTCTACTTTCCCAAGACTTTAAGAGACCATGGTGTAGGTGCTCCACCCTTTGGTCACCACATTGCTCACTAAAAGCCTTCATCTCCAAGGCAATTTGGTAAGTATATGTTTTGGTATTGAGTATGTGCTGCTGGATACACATATTTAAATGTCATTTATTTTTTTATGGACTTGAATAATATAATTGAAACAATTTAAAAATTTATAAGTTGAATTTGTAAAACTTAAAAATATATAATATAAAAACTATATTAATATAACGAAGTTAAGTTATGCATTTAATACCCGTGCAGGGATTGGGTTATTACACTAGTTATTTGAATATAATTAAGAGATCAAAATTATATTTTAATTGATATATTTATCTACCACTTGACACTTAAAAAGAGACAAAATATCTCTCAAGAAATTAGATATTATAAAATTTGAAAATAGATCGATATCACGAGATCTATACGAAAAAACTGAATATTCTAAAAATAGATCGATATCACGAGATCTACATAAGAAAATTGAAGATTCTAAAAAATACGTTGACAATAAGCCTATACGAAAAATTAAAGAAGATTTTAAAAAATAGACTGACATCTTGAGGTTTATATGAAAAATTTGAAGATTATGACAAATAGACTAACATCTTGATGTCCATACGAGAAGTTTGAATATTCTAAAAAATAGACTAACATTCTGAGGTCTGTACGAGAAAAATGAAGATTCTAAAAAATAAACGGAAATCCCGAAGTTTATACGAGAAATTAAAGAAAATTCTCAAAAATAGATTTACATCTCGAGGTCTATGCGAGAAAATTCAAGATTTTGAAAAATAAATCGACATTCCGAGGCCTATACAAGAAAACTGAAGATTCTGAACAATAGACCGACATCCCGAGGCTTATACGGGAAAATTAAAGATTCTCTAGAATAGATTGACATCTCAGGTCTATACAAGAAAACTAAAGATTCTAAGAAATAGACCGACAATAAACCTATACAAGAAATTGAATATTCTAAAAAATAAACCAATATCTCAAGGCCTATACGAGAAAATTGAAGATTCTAAAAAATGGACCAACATACCAAGGTTTATACGAGAAATTGAAATGAAAATTCTTAAAAATAGACTAACATGCCGAGTCTACATGACAAAAAAATATAAACGAACATACCAAGTTTATATGAGAATTCAAGATTTTTTAAATATAGACTAACATTCCTAGGTTTATACGAAAATTTATTAAAAGTAGACCAACATGCTGAATTTATATAAGAACAAAAAAAAATGGAAAGTCCTTCTGTTCAAAAAACTTGAGATTTGGGGGCATGTGTACGGGGGAAATCCAAGATTAACTCGAACACTAAAGACCTACACTAAATCGATGATCATTATAACTCGTAATGGACGATTGTACCAATAATTGAAACAATGCATAATTGGAATAAATAGCAATTAATAGGATATATGTCTTAATAAAAGGTGATTAATAGAGGGTAACAAAGATTATGTTAATGTTGGGGTAATATTGTGTATACATTGAAAGACAACTATAAAAAGAGGGAAAGAGAAAAGTCAAAGGTAAGTTATCTAACAGATAAGAGATATACCAAAATCAGTAAAGACTGACTTGAGTATTGAAGTGTATTTTACAGGTGTCCGAATCGGATATGAACATCATTTATAATGGAAAATAATGTAAAAAATATTAAGATAATATTGAAGAAAAGGGATGTTCATTTCAGTATGAACGGAAGTATTTCCCCGGAGTGAGTGCTGGTAAGTCTTTATAGATAATTATTTAATAACGTTTCGTTAAATGATTATATATATACCCAATATTTATATTATCTATTTAATCGAATTAGATTCTCTCTATATATTGATAATGTAAAATGATCTGAAAAGGATTAAGATAATATTAAAGAAAGGGGTGTTGCGACCTAAATGAAATCTTTCAACTTTCACATAAGCAGAAGAATAACTGCTCAGCGAAGACGTCAATATATAATTATTAATTAAAGGGAGTAAAATTAGGGACACTTTCACACTAATAAATTAATCCCCACCGTCGGATAAATGATGGGCCGATCTAGAAATAATTCCTTATAAAATTTCCATATTCCACTAACTATCTATGATGACCAATTAAACATTAATTAATTATCGATGATCAAATCTGAAGAATTGAGACCAAGTCTAAACTGTTGTTTGATGTAGCCAATGGCTTCCCATTTTAAAAATTATATTACAAGATCGAACAACTACGTCTAGTGGGTACAAGCTAGGTCAATTGGACGAGGTAATATTGAAAATTTAGCTTCACTTTGACGTGAACCATCTTCGTAATCTACTCGTTGCTAAAGAATGGTTCATAATGAAATTAAATAAAGAATTCATTAATGGCAAGCAAGTTCAACGGTTCATCCTTATAAATAGCAAAGCTTAATGAAAGGCAACAACATTCAATTCTGAGAAGCAATTACTTACCAAAATCATAAAACACTATGAAAGTTGTGTATTTCCTTGTGGCCATCTTGGCTTTGACATCTTCTGTTGCCACTGCCTATGATCCCAGCCCTCTGCAAGATTTTTGTGTGGCATTAAATGACACCAAGGATGCTGGTATGTACAGTCAAGACTCTTAATTGCTATAGAAATTCTTAGTTTGGTTTTTGTTACGTACAAATTAACATCATCCTCAAAATGCATGATTATATATATATAATTGATCTTCCTAATTAAAAACTTAATTTGTCTTTTTAATTTGTAGTATTTGTGAATGGAAAATTCTGTAAAGACCCTAAGCTTGTGAAAGCAGAAGATTTCTTCAAACATGTGGAAGCTGGAAATACCTCAAACCCACTTGGTTCAAATGTGACTCAAGTCTTTGTTGATCAGCTACGGGGATTAAATACACTTGGTATATCTTTGGCTCGTATAGATTTTGCACCCAAGGGTTTAAACCCACCCCACACTCACCCACGAGGCACGGAAATCCTTATAGTCATTGAGGGAACTCTGTACGTTGGATTTGTCACTTCCAATCAAGATGGAAATCGTCTCTTCACCAAAGTGCTAAACAAGGGTGATGTCTTTGTGTTTCCAATTGGTCTCATTCATTTCCAACTCAATGTGGGCTATGGGAATGCTGTTGCCATCGCTGGTCTCAGCAGTCAAAATCCAGGAACTATCACTATTGCAAAAGCATTGTTTAATGCTAATCCACCTATTTCTTCTCAGGTTCTTACCAAAGCTTTCCAAGTAGACAAGAGCACAATTGATTACCTTCAAAAGCAATTTTGGTATGACAACAACTAGTTTCACGCTCCGATGCCAATCATCATTTTATTCTCATTGTAATTCATCACTTCATGCGATTCATCTTCTACAAATATTTTCATTGTAATAAATAAAATTGTCTGTCTCTTATATTTATGTATCTTCCTATTCTCTTTCGACTTCTATTTCGTTTCATACATTATTCTTCTCAATTTAATATAACAATATCATTCCATTTTGGTTAGAAAAAAATGATTTTCAATTAATTGAGTATATGACATACTCTAACTCATTTGTAAATATTAACTACACCTCATCATATCTATCGTGAGAGTTTCAAACAATGATAAGTAAAATTAACCAATTTAAAAAAAGACAGCCATGTCCCGAGTATCGATTACTTGAGAACCTTAACTAGAATCAAACTTTAACGAGGTCCAAAATGCCATACGATCAATCGTAAATATTAAAAATCTTTTCATATTTTTTTTTACAAAGCACTCAGAAAAACAATCTTGATAACTTTGAACTATATTTTTACAATTGGACCTTGGTGGATGTCTATCTAATATAACTTACAAATTGATGAATGACTCGTGTTCTTACCGTTAGGTTTAGAACCTATGATTTTAATTATGACAAAACTTTCTAGACCAGTAAGTGTTTTAAATAAATATTACTAATGGTTCTTTTTTAGTGTGGTTAAACAAACATGATTCCAAAAGATGCATGATAATAGAAGTATGCACCATAACACCAACACATAGATACCGTGGGACATATCCTGTATCATATTGTAGGTATGTTTTAGTTCAAAATTGAAAAATCTATCCACGTGTGAGCTACTGTAACACACAAAGTTCATTGTACATTTTTTTGTGTGTTTTTTTCTCTCCCAAACTAGCAAGTGGCAATAATTTTTGTGTAACAATAATATAAAAGACCACCTCGTACCTTAGATTGAGTAGACTCTATGAATACTGTAACACACAATTTTCCCTTAGTTAATTAAAATTAGTAGAAAAAACTCAAATAAATGTTACAAGTTAACTAATTAAATTTATGTGTGGTTACTTGTATTTCTCCTCAACTTATCTCCTCTCAAATTTTTTATATGGTATATTGATAGAAATGGATCAAATATATATATATATATATATATACATTAAGTCATGTAATGACTTATATAGAGAATAAGCAAGTAACTAACTAATAACAATCTAATAACTAATTACATCTCTAATAGCCTGCAAGCTGGAAGTTGTTTCCAATACTTGCAGCTTGGGATAGAGAATACAAATACATATCAAAGAAAAGTGAATATAATGAAAAAGAAATGATGGAAATACATGGGTTAAAAGCAACACAATGATTGAATAGATCCAAAGTTATAATAAGTAAAAACACACTCCAACTCTCAAGTTAATCTCACCTGATTTTAGTATATTTCTTCTTTATAAGAAAGCTTACCTTCTTTCTTCCCTCACCTCCTCTTTAATAGTAGCCTCTGGATGAATTCATTTTATTGGCCTCATTGTTGACATGTCTTTTCGTTACCCTCTTGTAATTCTCCTTTATTACGATGGTTATTATGACCATTATGTAATTGATTCTTAATTACTCCACTTATAAGTTCGTCCATTAATGACCTATTACTTGTTGCGAGTTCTGTAGGTCACCCAGTCATTCTCGAATTTCCCAGTACACTAGTTCATTTCGTTAGATCGGACAAGCTTCCTCACCAAGTTTTTTTTTTTTACAATTTTCTACTTTCCCAAATCTTTAAGAGACCATGGTGTAGGTGCTCCACCCCTTGGTCTCCTCTTTGCTCACTCAAAGCTTTCATCTCCAAGGCTATTTGATAAGTATATGTTTTGCTACTGAGTATGTCTGCTGGATACACATATTAAATGTCATTTTATTTTTTATTTTTATGGACTTGAATAATATAATTGAAACTATTTAAAAATTTATAAGTTGAATATAATCAAACTTCTTTATAAAACTTAAATATATAATATAAACAATTATATTAATATAAAGAAGTTAAGTTATAATTTAATACCCGTGCAGGACATGGGTTATTACGCTAGTTATTTGAATATAATAAAGAGATCAAAATTATATTATAATGGATAGATTATATTTTTATTTATTTTCATGAATTGACAAATGGATACTAGAATATTTTATTTATTTATTTACAACTATTTTCGTTGCACACTACATGGTCCCACCTTATTTTGCCTCAAGCAATCGCAGTCAAAGGATGTATCATCATTAAATAAATTCCGATGTATATATCTTTTAACATCGTTCTGTTAATACTTTATCAGGATTAAAAAAACAAGTTACTAGAAAACATAGGCATAATTTCGAATTAATAGCATTAAAAGTGATCTTTTTAACCTTTAATTAATTGTTGACAGGAAAAATCCGAAATGGTCTCTCCTTTTTGCCTAGTAAATACAAACCAACTACTTTTGACGACTTGAACTAATTCTTTAAAGCATTAATTATTATCAGATTTATGAATTGAGACAAAGTCTAAACATTACAAATTTGACTTAGTTAATGGGCTTTCCCCATCATGCATAAAATAATATTGTAGGCTAGGTAGAAGGTCATGGTTGACAAGATAATACTGAAGCATTCTTAATACATACACTTTGATCAAGCACGCATAGATGTAGATTTTAAGGAATGGTTCACCACGAAATAAAGAATTAATTACAGTGCAAACCAGTTCAATGCATGGTTGATCCCTATAAATAGGCAAGAAAATTCAAATTCTCACAGCTTGCAAACAATTTGATACTCGATCATAATCATTAAAGAGTAGCGGTGAGAGAAAAATGAAAGTTACGTACTTCTTTGTTGCTATCTTAGCTTTGGCATCCTCTGTTGCCTCTGCCTATGACCCCAGTTCTCTCCAAGATTTTTGTGTGGCAGTCAATGGCACCAAATATGGTGGTAAGAATACAAACATTAATTCCTCACTATATTAGTTTCTCATTTAGATCATGTCTAGAATCATGGCAATTGATTTTTCTGATTAAAACTTTGCAGCATTTGTGAACGGTAAATTCTGCAAAGACCCCAAACTCGTTAAAGCTGAAGATTTTTTCAAACATGTGGAAGCTGGGAATACTGCTAACCCACTTGGCTCGCATGTAACTCCGGTATTCGTTGATCAACTACCAGGACTAAATACACTTGGAATATCTCTGGCTCGCATAGATTTTGCACCTAAGGGTTTAAACCCTCCTCACACTCATCCTCGAGGCACAGAAATTTTGATAGTCCTTGAAGGCACTCTCTATGTTGGATTTGTGACATCCAACCAAGACAATAACCGTCTCTTCACCAAAGTGTTGAACAAGGGTGATGTGTTTGTGTTTCCAATTGGTCTCATTCATTTTCAATTGAATGTGGGATATGGAAAGGCAGTTGCCATTGCTGGCCTCAGCAGTCAAAATCCAGGAACTATCACTGTTGCCAAAGCCTTGTTTAAAGCCACTCCTCCTATTTCCTCAGAGCTTCTCACTAAAGCATTCCAAGTTGACAAGAAAGTAATTGATTATCTTCAAAAGCAATCTTGGAACGACAACAACTAGTTTGGGAATATAGATAGTCGCCATTTCATTCTAATTGGATCATTGAAATCATTCTTCGCACCGTCTCATTCAATTAATTCATCTTCTCCAAATATATACTTATAATATGGGTAAGCTAGAGTTAAATGCTTGTTGGATATATTTATATGCCACGACTATTCTTTTGTATAATTTCATTTTTGTTTTTTCTGAGATCGATCAAACAACCATATTCTGCCCCTCTTATGTTCAATAAAACACATTCCTGCTCGTTCGTTATATATGTTTTCTGCATGTCTTCTGGATGCTTGTTTTTCAACTACAGTTTAATTGTCAGCATTGCATGCTAGCTAGCTCAACATTTTAAGTTATTCGAGTTTTTCAGCTGTCTAAATATCTACACTTTGTTATATATGTTGGTGTAAAATATTTGAAGAAATGGAAGATCCTAATTGTCATTTGATGTAAATGTAAAATGTGTTCAAAAACAATCTCCACCTTGGAACATTTTCAATTGACTTTCAAAGGTCAATCGTCATGTGTTGTGTCCTTGTCCAACAAACAACTAAAACATCTTCAATCTTAAGCAGGTTAAGGCAGTGCTTAAACTTTCTTACAATGACCACTTTGGTAATAAAATCTGCTGGTTGTCTGAAGTATGAATATTTGTTGTTCTCTCGTGAAACCAGTGATTTCTATGCAGATGTACGACACTATGACTGTCACAAAATACACTAATATTTTGTTGAAGAAGACCCAACTTATTTACTAGACCTCTCAACCACTGTGCTTCTTTGACGATTTCTATAATCTCCACGATCTCTAGCAAAATCTGCATATAAATAACCTTTTGCTTCACTTGAATTTTGAGTGAGCCCCTTTACCTCTAATCTGACTTTGTAGCCTGGAGTTCAATTCTAAGGATACCATCCTTCCTTTTGAATAAACATTTGCTGCCTACCAGTTTAGCTTTCGCTGGCTTCTCGACCAATTTTCATATCTGATTTTTATGCATCGTTTCTATCTCTTCTTCCATGGCCAAGTGCCATCTATCACAGTCCTTGTTGTCCAAGGCTTCCTTGTTGGTCTTATGTTCTTCATTATTCACCATATCAGCAGAATTCAAGGCATATGCTGTCATATCAACATAACCAAACCTTTGTAAGGGTTTGATTATTCTTCTATCTTTGTCTCTAGAAAAATGAAGATGTATAAAACAAATCTTTGAGATGGTTAGAACCATCCATATATCCATCAATTGTGGTTGAGAGTAAATAACTTTTACTTTGTGCCACAATGACAGGTTAGGCGTATGTTCGTGAATCTCAGATTGACATATACTTACAGATTTTTTTAACTTCTAGTGACAGATTTTGTCAATCACTACAAGTGAAATCTCTTGTTACCATGTATATATTAAAGGAAGAAGTGCAATCGAGCTAAGAAGTGCAATCGAGCTGACGGGTCAAGGATTAAAATATTTCAAAGAGAGAGGGAGAAAACTAGAATAAATGAATTTAGTGTTGGTAAAAAACAAGTTTAAATTAAATTGGGATTGACAAAATTTAAGAAATTTCATTTTAGAAAGATAAAAGTAGAATTTAATAAGAAAATGCAATATAAAAGTTGATAAACTAAAGATGTAAAAACATCTACTTCATACAATGTTTTGATAATAACAAAAATTATTATGAGTATCTATACTAATAGTGTGTTCCATATGTAGATCTTTTACAGAAAACTTATGTTTCTATATTTTAAGGTCCTCGTGCCTTATGTTTCTACACTTCAAGATTCTTGTACCTTATGTTTCTATATTTCAAGGTCCCGGTGCCTTATGTTTCTATATTTCAAAGTCTCCATGTCTTATGTTTCTATATTTTGTGTCTCTACGTTCCAAAGTCCTAGTGCCTTACATTTCTACATCATTAGGTCTTCATACCTCCACTCCTACATTTTTTGTCCTTACACCTGTAACTTCTATGACCCATGACTCCAACCCACACACACACAAGTGTCGTAAGACAAAATCAAGGTTTAAGATCTTTTCTTATCTTTTACTATGATAATATGAGAACTCATATTATCTAGTAAAACATGAGTAAAGAGGGGGCAACTGTAAACACCTAATTTTGTTCCCCTTTTTTTCTCACAAATAATGTCCATAGGGGCCCAAATAAAACAAATAATAAATGAATAAATAAATATTGATAAAAATAAAAAATAAAAATGATGAAATAAATAAGTAATAAAAATAAAATAAATAATAAATAAAAACGAAAATGTTTTTGGCTGAGTTCTTCGGACGTGCGTCCAAAGAGCCAAGACAAAGGTTGCTGTAGCATTCTCTTTGGACGAGCGTCAAAAGAACCAACAGAGCTTGAACAAGGATACGACCCAACTACTCCCCCCATTCCTTTGGACGAGCGTCAAAAGAAGCTCTTTAGTGCTAGCAAAGCCTGCATTGTTCCTGCATTCCTCTCAACTTTTCTTTGGATGAGCGTCTAAAGAAACTCTTTGGATAAGCATCCAAAGAGTCAATAGAGCCAACGTTGAAGCTTAGTTTTGCTGCCTCATTCCCCTTAGGCTCATTTGGGCGAGCATCCAAAAAGGCTCATTCTGTATGTGCAACTATAGGGCTAAAGGCAAAAAAGTTATTCTGTATACATGCTCTACTCTACTATACGACTTCGCTTAGGTTTCTTGTTGACAACTCTAGCTTTTGCATATTCAACTTTCCTGCTAACAGCTTTTACTCAAACTTTTCTTGATTGATGGCTCTACTCAATTTTCCTATTTGATAGCTTCTACTTAGCCTTCTTGATTGACAACTCCTACACAACTTTAAATGTTCCTATTCAATGTTATGTTCCAGCTGAATTGTTGGTAAATCTGACTAGGGATCCTATTGAATTAAATAATTCACGGAGGTTTGTAAATATCAAGAAGGAGCCAAATTCTAGAGAAGGAAGGGACAAAGAGATGAAAAGGAGAAAAACAAAAAAGAGATGAACCGAAAATGAATTAAAGAACGAAGATAAAATCTAAGAAAATAGAAATCAAGAGAAGAGATTCCAAGAGATAGAGACAGAGCACAAATTTGCGAGAAGTTGGGAAGTGAAGGAACTCATTTGCACAAACTAGTACCACTAATCCCCTTATTTTCATTACTTTTTTTGTGCATAAACTCTTTGATTTCACCCTTATGTAGATCGATTCCATAGTTTTCGAACCCCTTTTGAGTGGTTTCTTCTCCTTTTCCTTTGGTGATTACTATTATATGCTTTTCTATTTCACCTATACTGTTCATTCATGTCGTTCGATGCATGATCCAAAGGTTGGTCCCTTTTTTTTTTTTTTTTGTGAGCTATTTTTTTTGTTGTTTGTTCATGCCTTTGGATGCAACAACCTTAAGTTTTTTATTTTCCCTTTTGCTATAATTTTGCCTTCATCCATGCCTTTGGACGCAACTGCCCTAACGATTTTTTTTTTCCTTTTTTGCTGTTATTTTTTTGTCCATGCCTTTGGATGCAAACTCCAAATGCTGGCTCCTTTTCCTCTTTTTAGTCCCTTGTTTCTCGATTACCACCTATTGAATGCCATTGGTTCATTCATAATCTTTGAACACAGAAGCCTCTGACGACTTCTTTTCTTTTTTCCTTTTTTATTGTTATCTGTTTGTCCATCCCTTTGGAAGCAAACTCCAAAAGGCTAGCTCGTTTTCCTATTTTCTATTTTCATTTTTGCTATTATTTTGTTTTTCCTATTCGTCCATGCCTTTGGACACAAGAGCTAGTGAGTGGATCCTTTTCATTTTTTTGTTATAATTGCTTGTCCATCCCTTTTGACACAAACTCCAAAGGCTAGCTCCTTTTCTTTTTTTTGTTATTTACTGTATCTTTACTATTTGTCCAAGCCTTTGGGACGCAGGACCAACCAGTGGCTCCTTCTCCTTTTTCTATTATTTACTGTATTTTTTTTTGTTTGTCCAAGCCTTTGAACATAAGATCCAACGAGTGACTCATTTTTCTTTTTTCCATTATTTATTGTACCTTTTCTCTTTGTCCAAGCCTTTGGACACAATAGCCAACAAGTGATTCCTTCTTCTTTATTTGTTATTTACTATACCTCTTTTGTTTGTCCAAGCCTTTGGACACAGGAGCCAACGAATGGCTCCTTTTCCTTTTTTTTCCATTATTTGTTGTACCTCTGCTAGTCATCCATGCCTTTGGACATAAGTACCCTTTGGATGGTCCCTTTTCGTTTTCTACTATTTACATGTTTTAGCAACTCTGCTATTCATCCAAGACTTTGGTCACAAGAGTGAACAAGTGGTTCCTTCTCTTTTTCTGTTATTTATTGTACCTCTCTTGTTCGTCCAAGCCTTTGAATGTAGGAGCCAACGAATGACCTCTTTTCCTTTTTTTTTATTATTTGTTGTACCTCTACTGCTCGTCCATGCCTTTGGACATGGGTGTCCTTTAGATGGCATTTTTCGTTTTCTACTGTTTACATTTGCTGTTTTAGCAACTTTTTTGTTCGCTCGTGCCTTTTGATGCAAGGTGCCCATGAGTGTCTCCATTTTCTTTTTGCTTCTACAGTTCTTCCATTCCTTTGGACATAAGAGCCAACAAGTGGTTCCTTTTTCTTTTTTTCTATTATTTTTTTTTGTCTATCCCTTTGAGTGTAGGAGCCAACGAATGGCTCAATTTTTCTTTGCTTCTTTTGTTTTCTATTTTCCCATTCCTTTGGATGTAGGAGCCAACAAGTGGCTCATTTCTTTTTCTACTTTTTCTGTTTTTTGTTTGTCCATTCCTTTGGATGCAAGAGCCAACAAGTGGCTTCTTTCTTTTTCGTCTTTTGTTGTTTACTATACGTCCATGCCTTAAGGCATTGAGAGCCTTTGGATGGCCACTTCTCATTTTCTCATGCTTGCTGTTGTTTACCCATATTGTTTTAGCAACTTTTATGCTTGTTCATGCTTTGGACACTATCCTCCTTTAGATGCCCCTTAGGCAGTCCACTCCATTCCATTTATTTTCTTCATTTCCAGCTTTGCTTTGGATGCACAGGCTCCTTTGGACACCCCCTCGGCAGCCCACTCCATTCCATTTATTTTCTTTATTTTCCAACTTTGCTTTGGATGTTGATGAGTCATATTTTAGCCACCTTACAAGGTCCTAAAAGGGGTACAATTGAGACCATCTTGTAACCAAGAGACACAAATTAGCTAAGATTCATATTATTAGCTTAAAAATAAAGAAAATATAAATAAGTGCTAATTGGATGATTTTAAGCTAACAAATGTTTTACTCAATTACGTAGGCCCAAAACTGGAATCAAAACCGACCCAGGCTGAGATGAAGCTAACTCCAAAGTTTCAACTCCATGGACCAACTCCAGGCAAAAGGACACGTGTCCAGCGTGGCAAGCCAGAATGAGATTAGCATGGGAAATCAACATATGACCAATGAAGGAATCCAGTACGTGAAGGAAATGAAGCACGTGATTCACAAGGAAACCAGACAGTTATTTCTGTTAGATAGTTAGTTAGGGTAATCACCACAGGACAAATGTTTAACATGTGATTAATGTAGAACCTGTAAGTTGGTACTTAGTTCGTTACTCTTAGTAGAAACTTGAATATAAGAAAATCTAAAATCAACTAGGTGCGTAATCCCTACCCCCTCGAGGCGGTGGTTTTGTAAGTCCTCCAAAAGCAAGGGATGAATGTGCAACGGTCGCCATAAGCACATGGGTTGGTTTAGACTCATAGTTAGCCATTAATGAATTGAAACCATTTCGTTGTTCAAACTTGTATGTTGGTACCATAGTTATCGTAGAATATTGAATACTTAGATTACTTTCTGTCATATTCTCTATTCCAGTAATACAAAACCCCTTCGTTTACCTTTATCACCGAGTTTGAGTCGAGTCTGACTCCATCTGAGTCTAGTGTCTCTGTCCGAGTCTGAGTCTTCTCAGTCCGAGACCGAGTCGGATCTGCCTCTGTCCGAGATCGACTATATCCGCCTTTGAGACGGCATTCTATGTACCCTCAGTTTTTTGCATAAAACTCTCACTACTACATTAAGCCATAATAGAACGCAATGTGTCCTTAAGAAGAATGTCCTAGGGTTGTGTTATGCTATAATTAACTCTAGTTTTATTTGATAAAGCCACCACGAAAAAAAGCATTATCAGATGCATAGGCTCTTTTTGACGCTCCTTGGGCAATCCACTCCATTCCATTTATTTTCTTTATTTTCCAGCCTTACTTTGAACACACAAGCTTCTTTGGATCTCCCTTGGGCAGTCCACTCCGTTCCATTTATTTTCTTCATTTTTCAACCTTGCTTTGGACGCAAAAACTCCTTTGGACACACCTAGGTAGTCCACTCTATTCCATTTATTTTCTTTATTTTCTAGCCTTATTTTGGACACACAATTTTCTTTGGATACCAATTGGACAATCCACTCCATTCCATTTACTTTCTTCATTTTCCGACCTTGTGTTGGACGCATAGGCTCCTTTGGACGCCCCCTCAACAGTATCCACTTTATTCCATTTATTTTCTTTATTTTCCAGTCTTGCTTTTGACACACAAGCTCCTTTGGACGCCCGTGGATAGTCCACTCCATTCCATTTATTTTCATTATTTTCTAGCCTCGCTTTGGACTCACAGATTCCTTTGGTGGCCCTTAGGCACTCCCTAACCACAATTTTTTTCTAAATATTGAACCTAAAAAAAAAGAAATTGTATTGATATAGGTATAAAAAACATAGTAATGGTAAAGGAAATGGACTTAGATAAAAAAATGGTGGGTTCCATCATTTCTATGATTCTGTTATAAATGACCAAGTCCTCTCTATACACTAGTGCCTTTTTTCTTTTTATTTTGTATTCATTTAATCAATATTATTGTTAACTTGTATAGTTCACATTCTTTGACTCTACCCATTTAATATCTAGTAAATAGGTTTTCATAATGAAATCTAGTTATAGTTATACATTAATAGTCTTTACGTATGAAAATTTTCTCTATAGCTAACCATTTAGTTCTGTTCTTGGAAAATTCATTAAGGATATAATATATATACAGTTCACACTTTATTCCATTTATTTTTCTTAGTTTTCTAAGTCATGTTTTGGACACATAGGCTCTTTGGACGCCCCCTGTGCAATTCACTCCATTTTAATATTTTTTCTTATCATTTCAAACTTCCTTTGGACGTTGTCCCTCTTTGGGTGTTGCCCTTTTGGATGTTGTCCCTCTTTGGGTGTTGCCCTTTTGGATGTTGTCCCCTTTGGACGTTGAGCTCCTTTGGATATTGGGCTCATATGAATCTTTCATCTTTTAACTACGTTTATGACAACCATTTTAGATGCACTTTTTGTTTGGTTATCATCTAAATCTTTTACAAAAGTCATCAATGACCATTTTGGATGCACTTTTTATTTGTTTGTTAAGTCTAAACTAAAATTCATAAAGAAATATTTACTGTCTCCAAGAACTATCTAAACTTTGAATTCTCCATTGCATTAGGAGATATGTAGGAATAAGATGTCACTCTTGTCAAATTCAAAAAAATATATACATATCTTCCTTTTCTAAAAATAATAAACTCAATTTGTCATGTTCATAAAATAATCTCGTTTTGATTCGAAAGGTAAAACATTGGTGGCAACTTCTTTGTTCATTATTTTATTTTTCGCCATTCCGCCGCAACCCTGGTTGTGACACCTACCATAGTAAATGTTTTATATGTTGATGGAGTGAAATACAATCTATTGAGCATAAGTCAATTTTGCAAGAGTGGGTACATAATCTCCTTCAACAAAGACATATACATAGTAAAAAATAAAGATGACAACATTCTCTTTACTGCAAAAAGACATGAAATATGTATAGGATTAATCTTGATGAGGTAAACAATAAAAAAAGTAACATGTCTTATGTCCAAAGATGATGAAAGGTGGATTTGGCATAAAAAACTTGGGCATATCAATCTTGCCTAAAATTTCTTGGAAAACTCATCTTTGTGACGCATGTCAAAAAGGAAAACAAATCAAAAGTTCTTTTAAATAAAAAAAATATTGTTTCCACTTTTGGACCTCTAGAATTGTTATATTTAGATTTATTTGGATCAACAAGAACCTAAGTCTTGGAGGTAAAAATTATTATCATTATAGATGACTATTCTAGGTACAGGAGTATATTTTCTAAGCCATAAAAATAAGTCTTACGAGGTGTTTGAAATATTCTACAAAAGAGTTCAAAATGAAAAGGGCATTTACATTTCTACAATCAGAAGTGATCATGTAAAAGAATTTGAAAATATTGAGTTTAAGATACTTCCCTCCATATCCAACAATACATTTCTTTTTTATTTTTCGAAGAATTCATTGACATTTGTGTTTTTTAAATACCAGAAGCATTTTGTGGGCTTTAAGCTTTGTATGACAAATTGTAGGTAATTACTTCCCCATTCTCAAAATGCAGTTCTTTCCTTTTTTTCGAAGATTCATTAACATATTTGTTTCTAAAATTCCAAAACCATCATCTTCTTGTTCTTGCTTTTATGAACTTTAAGCTTTGTATGAAAACTATAGGTAATTACGTCCCTCCATTTTATGAATGCATTTCTTTTCCTTTTTTGAAGATTCATTAACACATGTGTTTCTAAAATTCCAAGACCATCATCTTCTTGCTTTTACTTTTGTAAGTTTTAAGCTTTGTATGAAAAATTGTAGGTAATAACGTCCCTCCGTTCTCATAACGTAATTCTTTTCCCTTTTCAAATATTCATTAACATATGTATTTCTAAAATTAAAGAACCATCATCTTCTTTCTCTTGCTTTCGTTAGCTTTAAGCTTTGTATGAAAAATTGCATGTCTACAGAGTTTTTAGTCTTTTCATGTTAATAGCATATTTTTTATGTTAATTTTCAATTTAATTGTGATGTGTAGAATACTTTTGATATCAACGACACAAATATAAAGCATAATAAGGAGGTTATCCTTGATCAAAGCAAGTTCTTAATCATAGATATGGAAGGAAGTTATTTCAAGCAGTTAGCTTTGAGGCAGTAATTTTATTATTGTTTAATTATATATTGTTCTATTCTATATTGTTCATTCTATGCGTTAAACAATTAACTAAACTATTGCAATATGTTGTTCTAGAGAAATCCTAAAAGTCAAAAAGAGCATAATTTTTAGGATTTATGACAAATAACTCATACAAATAACAATGGAGAATGGTTAGATAAAGCATATAAGGAAATCACGTATGACCTATTGATGTGATTTATAAATTATAATTATAATTAATTTACTATTCTTAGTCATATGCTATAATAATAATGATTATATTTGTCTTTTTCTAATAGACAAGGTTTAAGAAGTTGCATTGATGAAATTAGTAGGCACAAATGAAGAGATCGATAAATACCACATAATTAATGTAACTTTTTAATCAATTATAGAAAAGCGATCAGGGTATTGTTATGGTCTTTGTACTGACATGCAATCAACATTTGCATGAGTAGGTTAATTAGTAGTTTATTATTTCATGTTAAGTCATGTATTGACCACACACATTATATATGTGATATTTAATTTTAATTTCCATAACTTCTCTTTTATTTATTAACTGCTTAAGAAAAAAATGTTAAACTAATGATGATTCAACTATTATACAAGGGGATTCAAAGTAAAGTTAAAAAGAAGAATTAATGTTACAAATTTAGTTTTTAGTTATTTGTTTATTGTATATGTTAGTTCTTTTTTTTTTTTTGTAAAATGAGAACTTTGCTAATTAAATCATATAAAGAATATTATTATATTGTCATTTGTATTTAAACAGGTATATATTTTTATTAGTTTTAATTTTATATTTTTATAAAAATGAGAACTTTACTCATTAAATCATATAAAGTATTAATTTTACCGACAAATTTCAATTGCTAATAGCGAACAATTTTACCACCGAATATATATTAGTTGTGATTATTACTTAATTGCGTGACAGCTAAAAATTTCAGTTTCTAATTCCATAGCAAAATGAAGAAAATTTTGGATATATAGGTGTGACCGAATTTTGTTAAATTTAGCAATAAAAAATCAATCACTAACGCTTGAATTTGTGGAAAAATAACGACTCAACTGCGTTACGTCGTTAAATGTTTGGAGGGTGTGCGCTTTAGCTACCGTTCCAAATTTGGTCATAAAAGAAGTAAATAAGTATATAATTTAGCGACAAAAGGACAAATCCATAGCTGAAGGTGTACATTTAATATTATAATATAAATTAGCAACCGAAAATGTCAGTCACTATTTCCAATTGCTAAATGATAAAAAAATAAAAATTAATATAATTAACCTGTGTAAATTATTAAATGAAAAGAAAATATAATTTACAAATGTGATTTAGTTTAATAATATATTTAAAATTTTAAAAATGAAAGTTAATTTACATAAATATAAAATTATTTGTTTTATATTAATAAATTTTGAAAAATAATTAATATGACCATTTAAGTTAATATATATAGGTTATGTATATGGACATGAAAAATAATTTTAGTGTATTTAAAAAAATTTATTTTTAAAATAAAAAATATTAAATATTATTTTTATTTTGTCAACTAAGAATAGCATAGCATTTTGCAAACATGTATTTTGTTTTTATAGTGAGTCTTCTAAAGATGTTTTGAATTTATAGCTATATTCTAGGAATTGAAATGATAGTAATGATTAAGCATTTTAAAATATTTTATACTTTTAGTTGTATTTTTAGTCTGTTTAATTTAAATTATGTGAAATTGTGATGTTGAAGTTTTTTTTCAAGTCAATTGAGTCTATTTATTTTTAAAAAAAGTAAACTTTAATTTTTTGTATTTAAATTTCTCATATTTTTATTTTTTATCCAAATAATAATGGGGTTTATTGATAAATTTTGATCTTATCTACCATGGTTGCCCGCTCAGATCCAACCGAATATGATTAGATCCACTCTGATCTGCTGTGATCCAATCTGCCGCATGCTCCGATCCGCTCTAATCCCCTTTCGGTCTGGTCACATTTGCTTGTCATTCAAGTAAATTAAATAGTCTTTTATTGTTTGTCATTAATAATGGTTAATTTTAAGACTTTTATACGACATAGTTTGTTATTTAGTGTAGTTTTTCCAAATTTAATTTTATTATAGTATGTTAAGAAAACAATTGTTTCTTCTTTGAGAATTAATACTAGTATAGATAAAAGATTTGTTTGTTTAAACAATTTATTGTACCTAGTTAACATAAATTGTTGGCGATAATCAAGACTAAAGTGAGGAGTAGAATTATTTATAATATATTACCTGAAACTGAGCAAGAGACTCCATACCAAGATGATGACTTTGTTGGGCTTCAAGTAGTGTTGCATATTGACCAAGATTTCATTAACGATTTTTTTGTTGATATTCATGATAGTGGAATAGAAGTAGATAAACAATTATTAGATCAAATAGACTTTAACGAACCAAACGAGGATGTATACATATCAAGTGAGGGTGACATTAAGGATGATTTTAATGATACAAATACATGTTACGTAATTAATACATTAAGATGAACTACATTTGTTGTGTTAATTCCTTTCTGTATCACCATTGTTTGTAATTATTACTTGTAGCGATTATGATGGAAAAGATAAGTGACACATTTTGGTATAGAAAAAACGACCAGGTTTGACTTTTATCTCACAAGTTCGATTACTTTCTTTTTTTACTAAACATATAATATTTCAATTTGTCTATTAATCTTCCCTCCAAATTGTCATATATGTGACAATTTCTACATACAGACGGCAGATAGAGGTATAAGTGATGGTTGTAGACAACAAATGCAACTTATTTTACAACACTGGCAACTTAACTCACTTATGCCAAACCCCACTCCACCAGATACTAATGAGGACCATGATGACGATGCTTAGGATAGTTATCTTCAACATGCACTAAAGGATGACGTTGACAGTATTTAGGATGATTATGTTTATGCTTATTTTTATCTTCAAATACTATATTTTTTGTTGATACTTTTAATCATTAATACTTTTATGTATAATTATCTATTTAGAATTTATTTACTCTTTGGTATTTATATAGTAACTAAGCTTTTAATTATTTATAATTATTTGACAGATTAATATTATATATTACCTATTATAAATATAAATTAAAAAAGTATCAAAATTAGCAACCGATTTTTTCGGTCGCTAAACTTACATAGTTTTCATTGAAGAACAGCAACTCCGTTTTTTCATATATATAGCGATTGATTGGAATTTTTTCAAAAAATGGGGACCAATTTAGTGATGGAGTTGGATTTTTTTAACAAACCTTTGGTGACCAAAAAATATTTATTTTAATACATTGTTTTAGCAATCAAAATAGTGATTGAAAATCGAACAAAGTGTTCAATAGTAAATCAGACACCAAACAAAAATCAGTCGCTGAATAGTTTAGTGATTGGGTTTTTGCGACAATTTCGAATGAGTCACTAATTCATTTAGCGACCAATTTGATCAAAATAGCAATCAATATACATGTTTGCTAAACAACAATTTTTTTTTTAGTGATCTAATTTTAAATAGTGACGAGAATTAAATTAATTTCATTAACATCAACCTATTTAGTTGTGCAAAAAAGGTGAGGATGAGATAGAGAGAATCTACTGAAAACTGCAAAATTAAAATTTGAGTGAAAAAGCAACCAGAAAGCGATGAGTACTCTTTTAGAAACTAGGTAGATATTCTAATGTTTTAGAAGTTGTATCTTTATAGGAAGCATCCAAAACCCGATGGGACGCCATAGATGAAGAAAAGACAAATTGTATAGACAACAATACGGATGGTCGTGGCAACATTGCATGAGCAATCTTTTGGTTCTACGTACACTATATCTAATTAGTGTTGTTAATTATGTTGTCATTGATATTTAGTCGGTAAAATCAATAGTATAACTTAAGGGATTTTCGATTAATTTCCTCATCATATAGTCAGCACAATTTAGATCTATAATAAAGTCACGACTCATCCACATCTAATTTTGCAATGCTGTACGTACTAGGGAAAACCAAGAGTAGGTTGGACCACTCTTCCGTCCGAGAGTACGACGCGCACCAAAAACTCACATTTACATTTAATTATATTGTCCTTAACACTTACTTCTCTTTCCCAGATCATCAAAAACTCACTTTTACATTTACATCAAATGACAATTTGGATCTCCCATTTCTTCAAATATTCAACATCAACATATATAACAAAGTGTAGATATTTAGACAGCTGAAAAACTCGAATAACTTAAAATGTTGAGCTAGCTAGCATGCAATGCTGACAATTAAACTGTAGTTGAAAAACAAGCATCCAGAAGACATGCAGAAAACATATATAACGAACGAGCAGGAATGTGTTTTATTGAACATAAGAGGGGCAGAATATGGTTGTTTGATCGATCTCAGAAAAAACAAAAATGAAATTATACAAAAGAATAGTCGTGGCATATAAATATATCCAACAAGCATTTAACTCCTAGCTTACCCATATTATAAGTATATATTTGGAGAAGATGAATTAATTGAATGAGACGGTGCGAAGAATGATTTCAATGATCCAATTAGAATGAAATGGCGACTATCTATATTCCCAAACTAGTTGTTGTCGTTCCAAGATTGCTTTTGAAGATAATCAATTACTTTCTTGTCAACTTGGAATGCTTTAGTGAGAAGCTCTGAGGAAATAGGAGGAGTGGCTTTAAACAAGGCTTTGGCAACAGTGATAGTTCCTGGATTTTGACTGCTGAGGCCAGCAATGGCAACTGCCTTTCCATATCCCACATTCAATTGAAAATGAATGAGACCAATTGGAAACACAAACACATCACCCTTGTTCAACACTTTGGTGAAGAGACGGTTATTGTCTTGGTTGGATGTCACAAATCCAACATAGAGAGTGCCTTCAAGGACTATCAAAATTTCTGTGCCTCGAGGATGAGTGTGAGGAGGGTTTAAACCCTTAGGTGCAAAATCTATGCGAGCCAGAGATATTCCAAGTGTATTTAGTCCTGGTAGTTGATCAACGAATACCGGAGTTACATGCGAGCCAAGTGGGTTAGCAGTATTCCCAGCTTCCACATGTTTGAAAAAAAATCTTCAGCTTTAACGAGTTTGGGGTCTTTGCAGAATTTACCGTTCACAAATGCTGCAAAGTTTTAATCAGAAAAATCAATTGCCATGATTCTAGACATGATCTAAATGAGAAACTAATATAGTGAGGAATTAATGTTTGTATTCTTACCACCATATTTGGTGCCATTGACTGCCACACAAAAATCTTGGAGAGGACTGGGGTCATAGGCAGAGGCAACAGAGGATGCCAAAGCTAAGACGGCAACAAGGAAGTACATAACTTTCATTTTTCTCTCACCGCTACTCTTTAATGATTATGATCGAGTATCAAATTGTTTGCAAGCTGTGAGAATTTGTATTTTCTTGCCTATTTATAGGGATCAACCATGCATTGAACTGGTTTGCACTGTAATTAATTCTTTATTTCGTGGTGAACCATTCCTTAAAATCTACATCTATGCGTGCTTGATCAAAGTGTATGTATTAAGAATGCTTCAGTATTATCTTGTCAACCATGACCTTCTACCTAGCCTACAATATTATTTTATGCATGATGGGGAAAGCCCATTAACTAAGTCAAATTTGTAATGTTTAGACTTTGTCTCAATTCATAAATCTGATAATAATTAATGCTTTAAAGAATTAGTTCAAGTCGTCAAAAGTAGTTGGTTTGTATTTACTAGGCAAAAGGAGAGACCATTTCGGATTTTTTCCTGTCAACAATTAATTAAAGGTTAAAAAGATCACTTTTAATGCTATTAATTCGAAATTATGCCTATGTTTTCTAGTAACTTGTTTTTTAATCCTGATAAAGTATTAACAGAACGATGTTAAAAGATATATACATCGGAATTTATTTAATGATGATACATCCTTTGACTGCGATTGCTTGAGGCAAAATAAGGTGGGACCATGTAGTGTGCAACGAAAATAGTTGTAAATAAATAAATAAAATATTCTAGTATCCATTTGTCAATTCATGAAAATAAATAAAAATATAATCTATCCATTATAATATAATTTTGATCTCTTTATTATATTCAAATAACTAGCGTAATAACCCATGTCCTGCACGGGTATTAAATTATAACTTAACTTCTTTATATTAATATAATTGTTTATATTATATATTTAAGTTTTATAAAGAAGTTTGATTATATTCAACTTATAAATTTTTAAATAGTTTCAATTATATTATTCAAGTCCATAAAAAATAAAAATAAAATGACATTTAATATGTGTATCCAGCAGACATACTCAGTAGCAAAACATATACTTATCAAATAGCCTTGGAGATGAAAGCTTTGAGTGAGCAAAGAGGAGACCAAGGGGTGGAGCACCTACACCATGGTCTCTTAAAGATTTGGGAAAGTAGAAAATTGTAAAAAAAACAAAACTTGGTGAGGAAGCTTGTCCGATCTAACGAAATGAACTAGTGTACTGGGGAAATTCGAGAATGACTGGGTGACCTACAGAACTCGCAACAAGTAATAGGTCATTAATGGACGAACTTATAAGTGGAGTAATTAAGAATCAATTACATAATGGTCATAATAACCATCGTAATAAAGGAGAATTACAAGAGGGTAACGAAAAGACATGTCAACAATGAGGCCAATAAAATGAATTCATCCAGAGGCTACTATTAAAGAGGAGGTGAGGGAAGAAAGAAGGTAAGCTTTCTTATAAAGAAGAAATATACTAAAATCAGGTGAGATTAACTTGAGAGTTGGAGTGTGTTTTTACTTATTATAACTTTGGATCTATTCAATCATTGTGTTGCTTTTAACCCATGTATTTCCATCATTTCTTTTTCATTATATTCACTTTTCTTTGATATGTATTTGTATTCTCTATCCCAAGCTGCAAGTATTGGAAACAACTTCCAGCTTGCAGGCTATTAGAGATGTAATTAGTTATTAGATTGTTATTAGTTAGTTACTTGCTTATTCTCTATATAAGTCATTACATGACTTAATGTATATATATATATATATATATTTGATCCATTTCTATCAATATACCATATAAAAAATTTGAGAGGAGATAAGTTGAGGAGAAATACAAGTAACCACACATAAATTTAATTAGTTAACTTGTAACATTTATTTGAGTTTTTTCTACTAATTTTAATTAACTAAGGGAAAATTGTGTGTTACAGTATTCATAGAGTCTACTCAATCTAAGGTACGAGGTGGTCTTTTATATTATTGTTACACAAAAATTATTGCCACTTGCTAGTTTGGGAGAGAAAAAAAAACACACAAAAAAAATGTACAATGAACTTTGTGTGTTACAGTAGCTCACACGTGGATAGATTTTTCAATTTTGAACTAAAACATACCTACAATATGATACAGGATATGTCCCACGGTATCTATGTGTTGGTGTTATGGTGCATACTTCTATTATCATGCATCTTTTGGAATCATGTTTGTTTAACCACACTAAAAAAGAACCATTAGTAATATTTATTTAAAACACTTACTGGTCTAGAAAGTTTTGTCATAATTAAAATCATAGGTTCTAAACCTAACGGTAAGAACACGAGTCATTCATCAATTTGTAAGTTATATTAGATAGACATCCACCAAGGTCCAATTGTAAAAAATATAGTTCAAAGTTATCAAGATTGTTTTTCTGAGTGCTTTGTAAAAAAAAATATGAAAAGATTTTTAATATTTACGATTGATCGTATGGCATTTTGGACCTCGTTAAAGTTTGATTCTAGTTAAGGTTCTCAAGTAATCGATACTCGGGACATGGCTGTCTTTTTTTTAAATTGGTTAATTTTACTTATCATTGTTTGAAACTCTCACGATAGATATGATGAGGTGTAGTTAATATTTACAAATGAGTTAGAGTATGTCATATACTCAATTAATTGAAAATCATTTTTTTCTAACCAAAATGGAATGATATTGTTATATTAAATTGAGAAGAATAATGTATGAAACGAAATAGAAGTCGAAAGAGAATAGGAAGATACATAAATATAAGAGACAGACAATTTTATTTATTACAATGAAAATATTTGTAGAAGATGAATCGCATGAAGTGATGAATTACAATGAGAATAAAATGATGATTGGCATCGGAGCGTGAAACTAGTTGTTGTCATACCAAAATTGCTTTTGAAGGTAATCAATTGTGCTCTTGTCTACTTGGAAAGCTTTGGTAAGAACCTGAGAAGAAATAGGTGGATTAGCATTAAACAATGCTTTTGCAATAGTGATAGTTCCTGGATTTTGACTGCTGAGACCAGCGATGGCAACAGCATTCCCATAGCCCACATTGAGTTGGAAATGAATGAGACCAATTGGAAACACAAAGACATCACCCTTGTTTAGCACTTTGGTGAAGAGACGATTTCCATCTTGATTGGAAGTGACAAATCCAACGTACAGAGTTCCCTCAATGACTATAAGGATTTCCGTGCCTCGTGGGTGAGTGTGGGGTGGGTTTAAACCCTTGGGTGCAAAATCTATACGAGCCAAAGATATACCAAGTGTATTTAATCCCCGTAGCTGATCAACAAAGACTTGAGTCACATTTGAACCAAGTGGGTTTGAGGTATTTCCAGCTTCCACATGTTTGAAGAAATCTTCTGCTTTCACAAGCTTAGGTCTTTACAGAATTTTCCATTCACAAATACTACAAATTAAAAAAAGACAAATTAAGTTTTTAATTAGGAAGATCAATTATATATATATAATCATGCATTTTGAGGATGATGTTAATTTGTACGTAACAAACCAAACTAAGAATTTCTATAGCAATTAAGAGTCTTGACTGTACATACCAGCATCCTTGGTGTCATTTAATGCCACACAAAAAATCTTGCAGAGGGCTGGGATCATAGGCAGTGGCAACAGAAGATGTCAAAGCCAAGATGGCCACAAGGAAATACACAACTTTCATAGTGTTTTATGATTTTGGTAAGTAATTGCTTCTCAGAATTGAATGTTGTTGCCTTTCATTAAGCTTTGCTATTTATAAGGATGAACCGTTGAACTTGCTTGCCATTAATGAATTCTTTATTTAATTTCATTATGAACCATTCTTTAGCAACGAGTAGATTACGAAGATGGTTCACGTCAAAGTGAAGCTAAATTTTCAATATTACCTCGTCCAATTGACCTAGCTTGTACCCACTAGACGTAGTTGTTCGATCTTGTAATATAATTTTTAAAATGGGAAGCCATTGGCTACATCAAACAACAGTTTAGACTTGGTCTCAATTCTTCAGATTTGATCATCGATAATTAATTAATGTTTAATTGGTCATCATAGATAGTTAGTGGAATATGGAAATTTTATAAGGAATTATTTCTAGATCGGCCCATCATTATAGATGTCTTTCAATGAATACACAATATTACCCCAACATTAACATAGTCTTTGTTACCCTCTATTAATCACCTTTTATTAAGACAGATATCCTATTAATTGCTATTTATTCCAATTATGCATTGTTTCAATTATTGGTGCAATCGTCCATTACGAGTTATAATGATCATCGATTTAGTGTAGGTCTTTAGTGGTCGAGTTAATCTTGGATTTCCCCTGTACACATGCCCCCAAATCTCAAGTTTTTTTGAACAGAAGGACTTTCCATTTTTTTTTGTTCTTATATAAATTCAGCATGTTGGTCTACTTTTAATAAATTTTCGTATAAACCTAGGAATGTTAGTCTATATTTAAAAAATCTTGAATTCTCATATAAACTTGGTATGTTCGTCTATATTTTTTTGTCATGTAGACTCGGCATGTCAGTCTATTTTTAAGAATTTTCATTTCAATTTCTCGTATAAACCTTGGTATGTTGGTCCATTTTTTAGAATCTTTAATTTTCTCACACAGAACTCGGGTTGTCGGTCTATTGTTTAGAATATTCAATTTTCTTGTATAGGCCTCGATATGTCGATTTATTTTTCAAAATCTTCAATTTTCTCATATAGACCTCAAGATGTAAATCTATTTTTGAGAATTTTCTTAATTTTTTGTATAAACCTCAAGATTTCCGTTTATTTTTTAGAATATTTTTCTCGTACAGACCTTGGAATGTTAGTCTATTTTTTAGAATATTCAAATTTCTTGTATGGACATCACGATGTCAGTCTATTTGTCATAATTTTCAATTTTTTTCATATAAACCTCAAGATGGTAGTCTATTTTCAAGAATCTTCTTTACTTTTTCGTATTGACTTATTGTCAACCTATTTTTTAGAATCTTCAATTTTCTTATATAGATTTCATGATATCGATCTATTTTTAGAATATTCAATTTTCTCCTATAGATCTATTGATATCTATCTATATTCAAATTTTATAATATCTAATTTTTTGGGATAGATATTTTGTCTTTTTTTAAGTTTCAAGTAGCACATAAATATATCAATAAAAATATAATTTTGATCTCTTAATTATATTCAAATAACTAGTGTAATAACTCATTCCCTGCACGGGTATTAAATGTAGTTGGTTTCTATTTACAAGGCAAAAAAGAGAGACCATTTCGGATTTTTCCTGTCAACAATTAATTAAAGATTAAAAGATCACTTTTAATGCAATTTATTCGAAATCATGCCTATTGTTTTCTAGTAATTTGTTTTTTTAATCCTGATATAGTATTCACAGAACGATGTTAAAAGATATATACATCGGAATTTATTTAATGTTGATACATCCTTTGACTGCGATTGCTTGAGGGAAAATAAGGTGGGAACATGTACTGTGCATTGAAAATAGTTGTAAATAAAAAATTCTAGTATCCATTTGTCAATCCATGAAAAAAAATAAAAATATAATTTATCCATTATAATATAATTTTGATCTCTTTATTATATTCAAATAACTAGGGTAATAACCCATTCCCTGCACGGGTATTAAATGCATAACAACTTCTTTATATTAATATAGTTTTTTATATTATATATTTTTAAGTTTTACAAATTCAACTTATAAATTTTTAAATTGTTTCAATTAAACTATTCAAGTGCATAAAAATAAAAATAAAATGACATTTAAATATGTGTATCCAGCAGCTCATACTCAATAGCAAAACATATACTTACCAAATAGCCTTGGAGATGAAGACTTCTGAGCAATGTGGTGACCAAGGGGTGGAACACCTACACCATGGTCTCTTAAAGCCTTGGGAAAGTAGAAAATTGTAAAAAACCAAAACATGGTGAGTGTGTTGTATTTGTTGCAATATAAATTGGAAAAGGAGAGGCGAGGAAGTTTTTATAACCAAATGACCTAGTGTATTGGGAAATCCGAAAATGACTTAGGTGACCTACATAAGTCACAACAAGTAACGGGTCATTAATTGATGAACGTGTAAGTGGAGTAATTACGAATCAATGACATAATGATCATAATAGTCGACGTAATAAAGGAGAATTACAAGAGGGTATCAAATGGCAGGTCAATAATGAAGCCAATAAAATGATTTCATCCAGAGGCTAATATAAAAGAGGAGTGAGGGAAGAAAGAAGGTAAGTTTTCTGATAGAGAAGAAATATACTAAAATTGGGTAAGATTAACTTGAGCGTTGGAGTGTTTTTTTACTTATTATAGCTTTGGATCTTTTCAATCATTATATTGCTTTTAACCTATGTATTTCCATCATTTTTTCATTGTATTCACTTTTTTTTATATATATATTTGCATTGTCTTTCTCAAGGTGCAAGTGTTGTAAACAACTTCCAGCTTGCAGGCTATTCGAGATGTAATTAGTTTAAAATTAATTAAGAGATTGTTAGTAGATAATTATTAGTTAGTTACTTGCTTATTCTCTATATAGTCATTAGATGACTTAATATACATATATATTTGATTCATTTCTATCCAAATACCATATCAAATTTAATTTGAGAGGAGATAAGTTGAGGAGAAATACAAGTAATCAGACATAAATTTAATTAATTTATTTTTTTAATTTGGTTGGGTTTTTCTACTAATTTTAATCAATTAAGTTAATTAACTTATAAGGAAAAATTGGGTGTTAAAGTTTCCATAGAATATACTCCATCTAAGGTACGAGGTGGTCTTTTATATTATTGGTACACAAAAATTATTGTCACTTGGTAGTTTGGGAGAGAAAAAAGAACACAAGAAAATAGAGTACAATGAACTTTTTGTGTAACAGTAGCTAACACGTGGATAGATTTTTCAATTTTGAACTAAAACATACCTACAATATGATATAGGATGTGACCCATGGTATCTATGTGTTGTTGTTATAGTGCATACTTTTATTATTATGCATGTTTTGGAATTATGTTCTTGTAATTATACTAAACCCGACTTGCATCAAATTCAACTTGTTTAGAAGTTCTTTTGTCTTTCCTATTACTTGGTATCCAACTCCTTACGTAGGAGAAAGAAAAGATGAATGAGTTCATATTGCTCGATGTGAGACTTGAACTATTCCACTTCTTATATAAGAAAAGGAGGTGAGACGTTGTTTAATGTGAGATTTAAGCTTTTACCATATTTAAATGACTTATTTTTCTTGATTTAATTAATTAAAATCCAACCTATATTTATCCCAAAATATTATTTATTTATTTCTAAAACAAAACACTTATTAATAATAATTAATAAAATACAATATTTACAACTAATAATAAAATAAAATAAAAAGTAGGTTATTATAACTATGATTGGATACATTTGCCTTAAGTGTTTTCTAAATCATATCAATGAGAAAAAATCATCACCCAAGACATCCAGACTCAGTGTGGGCAAGCCCACCATGAAGTTCTTTGCAACTTGCGCTTAGTATAGCTCTATTGATGAGCTACCACAGACAATGGTCCAGTTCCAAAAGATGGGTGTGTGGCATCAACACTAGCAAAGTTTAACATCGTCCTGAGATTCTACACCACTATTGAGGTGTTCGACCCCAGTTATCAAGGCTACCTCTATGACCCTCCAACCAAATTCCTTGACATGGATTTCTGGCAAGAGATCACAAGAGAGGACCCCACTTTTCATCTACGACGCTCCAGGGCTAGTGCTGCGACGTTACCCTCATATTCCTCCACATATGCGTCAACTTGGGGTTGTTAGAAATAATAATTAGAAAATAATGGGTTGTAAGATGAAGAGTTATCAATTACTCTGGATTAAGGAGCAGTTACTCTGCATTAAGAGACAATTACTCTACATTAAGGAGCAGTTATTTTGCATTAAGAGGTATTATTATTTTGTAACCACTATTTATGAGTATTTAGTGTGTTAATTAAAAGACGTTGTAATGTTATGAATTGCTCTATTATTAATAGAGTATCAACCTAGGTAGCTAGTATGCCAAGAAATAAAATTTATTTTTCTATTTTCTAAAGTCTCCTCTAGTTTGTCTAAAAAAATGGTATCAAAGCTAAGGCTCTAGTGAATTGAGAGAAATACTTAGTGAGTTGAGAGATGACAAGTGATAACTTGAACTTGTTTCAATTCCCTTGTCTTACCAATGAGAATTGTGACAATTGGTGTCATAGCATGAAAGCCTTGCTAGGTTCCAAAGATGCTTGGGAGGTTGTGGAGAAAGATTATACTCTCCCTAAAGATGAGTCTATTTTGTCACAACATGAGAAGAAAATTTTAATAAAGACGAAAAATAAGGATCAACAAGCACTTACCTTCATCTATCAAAGTTTAGATGAAGCTATGTTTGAGATGGTGTCTAATGTATCCACCTCTAAAGAAGCTTGGGAGATTTTGAAAACTTCTCTTGAAGATGTTGACAAGGTGAAGAAGGTGCACCTACAAACTCTAAGAGGAGAGTTTGAATCCTTACGTATGAAGGAGTCTGAATCAATTTCAGATTTTGGCAATAGGGTGATGACAGTAGTGAACTAAATGAAGCTTTACAGAGAGAATATGGAAAATAATTGTGTGGTAGAAAAAATTCTTCATTCTTTAACCATAAAATTTGATTTTGTGATTTGTGCAATTGAAGAGTCGAAGGATTTAGAATCGATGACAGTGGACCAATTGATGGGTTCACTTCAAGCATATGAAGAAAGGTTCAAGAGAAGACATGAGGAGCCTTTGGAGCAAGTCCTAAATGCCATAGCGTCTTTGAAAGAAAATGGAGTAGAAAAATATCAAAGAAGACGTGGACGTGGACGTAGCTAAGGAAGAGCAAGAAGAAGTAGAAGAGGAGATCATGACAACTTTTATAATACTGAAAGGAGTTACTAACCCACCAAAGGTCGTGGAAGAGGAAGAGGTTAAAGTAATTTTGGTAGAATGAATGAAAGGAGGTATGATAAATTCAATGTTGAATATTATAATTGCCATAAATATGGTCATTTTTCTTGGGAGTGTAGAACCAATATGGAAGAAAAGGAAAATCTTGTTGGTGACAAAGAAGGTGAAGAGTCACCACTGTTGCTAGCACTTAATGAAGATAGTGATGATAAGAGCCCATGGTATCTTGACAATGAAGCAAGTAATCACATGTGTGGTTATAAGGAGAAATTTGTGGAGCTTGAAGAGAAGGTGAGGGAAAATGTTTCCTTTGGTGATTCTTCCAAGGTGCAAATCCAAGGGAAAGGTACTATTTTAATTTCCTTAAAAGATGTCTCTCAAAAATTCATCAAGGATGTCTATTATGTTCCTCAATTAAAAAGTAATATTTTGAGTTTGGGACAACTTGTTGAGAAGGGGTATGAAATCCTCATGAAAGAAAATTGTTTGTGACTTAGAGATCAAAATTCTAATTTGGTTGCTAAGGTGTTTATGTCAAGAAATAGAATGTTCATGTTGAACATTAAGACCAATGAAGCAAAATGCTTAAAGGCTAGCATAAAAGAGGAAGTGTGGTGTTTGCCTATGAGGTTTGGTTGCTTAAAGGCTAACAAAATGCTTAAGGCCTTAGGAGATAAGAAGATGGTGAAGGGGATGCCTCACATCAACCATCCTAATCAATTGTGTGAAGCATGTCTCCTTGGCAAGCATGCAAGAAGAAGTTTTCCTAAAGAAGATGAATCAAGAGCAAATGAGCCTCTCCAACTTTTGCACACTGTGTGGTCCAATTGATCCTCCTTCATTTGGTAAAAATAAATATTTCTTGCTTTTTATTGATGATTTTACTAGGAAGACTTGGGTGTATTTCTTGAAGCATAAATCTGAGACATTTGTAATTTTTAAAAATTTTAAAGCTCTTGTAGAAAAAGAGAGTGGTTATGTAATTAAGGCTTTAAGATTCGATAAAGGAGGCGAATTCACATAAGAAGAATTCAATCAATTTTGTGAAAAGAATGCGATTCGTCACTCTCTAACGGTTCCTAGAACCCCACAACAAAATGGGGTAATAGAGAGAAAAAATAGAACTATTCTTAACATGGTTAGATGTATGTTGAAAGCCAAATCTATGCCCAAGGATTTTGGGCCGAAGTTGTTTCATGTACAGTTTATTTGTCTAATCGCTCTCCTACAAGCAATGTCAAAGGTCAAACACCTCAAGAACCCTGAAGTGGAGTGAAGCCAAAAGTTGACCATTTTAGAGTCTTTGGGAGCATTGCATATGCTCATGTGCCCAACCAAGGAAGATCCAAACTTCATGATAGAAGTGTGAAGCATGTGTTCATTTGTTATGATGCAAATTCAAAAGGCTACAAGTTGTATAATCCAAACAGTGGGAAGATGATTGTAAGTAAAGACATAGAATTTGATGAAGAAGAGGCATGGAATTGGGAGAAAGAAGAAGCCACTTATGATTTCCTTCCATATTTTGAAGAAGGTGATCAAGAAGTTGTAGTACCAAACGAGTTTTCTACTCCACCTCCATCACCAACTCCTTCAATACATGAAGCCTCATCTTCCAAAGGGATTCCAAGTGAAAGGACACAAAAAATGAGAAGCATTCAAGAAATATATGATGAAACTGAAATTATAAATGATTTATTTTGTCATTTTGTTGACAACTAACCTTTGATGAAGCTATGGAGGACAAAAGGTGGAGACAAGCCATAGAGGAAGAAATCAAAGCCATAAAGAATAATGACACTTGGGAGTTGTCAAATCTTCCTAAGGGTCATGAAGCAATTGGAGTCAAATGAGTGTTTAAGATCAAGAAGAATGCAAAGGGAGTGGTAGAAAGATACAAAGCAAGACTTGTTGCTAAAGAATACAAGCAACAACATGGAGTTGATTCTAATGAAGTGTTTGCACTAGTTGCTCGTATGGAAACAATTCATCTTCTTATTTCAATAGTAGCTCAAATGGGTTGGAGAATCTACAAACTTGATGTCAAATCAGCTTTCCTAAATGGCTATCTTGATGAAAATGTCTATGTTGAACAACCAATGGGCTTTGCCATCAAAAAACAAGAGGAGAAAGTCTTGAAATTGAAGTAGGCGTTGTATGGCCTAAAGCAAGCACCAAGGGCATGGAATAGTTGCATTGACAAGTACTTTCAAGACAATGAGTTTGTTCGTTGCCAACATGAGTATGCTCTTTACGTTAAAAAATTTGATAATGGTGATATTCTTTTAGTTTGTCTTTATGTGGATGATCTTATTTTTATTGGAAATAACCCAAATTTGTTTGAAGACTTCAAGAAGGTTATGTCTTGTGATTTTGACATGACAAATATAGGGCTCATGTCTTACTACTTGGGATTAGAAGTGAAGCAAATGAATAATAGCATTTTTGTTTCTCGAGAAAGCTATGCAAAGAAGGTGTTGGAGAAATTTAAAATGTTTGATTGCAATCCTATGATTACACCCATGGAAGGTTTGTTGAAATTGTCAAGGTTTGATAGTGGAGAGAAGGAAGATCCTACTTTGTTCAAAAGTCTTGTAGGAAGCTTAAGGTATGTAAAAAGTACAAGGCCAAATATTATGTATGCGGTTAGTGTAGTTTGCCGCTTTATGGAGGCTCCTACCTCTACTCATATGAAGGCAACAAAGATAATTCTTTGTTACCTTAAAGGTACACATGATTTTGGCTTATTTTACTCTTCTTCTAATGAGTTCAAACTTGTAGAATTTTGTGATAGTGATTTTGCGGGAGATGTTGATGATAGAAAAAGTATTACTGGTTTTGTGTTTTCACTTGGAACTCTAAAAACGAAGTCATTGTTACACTTTCCACTTGTGAAGTTGAGTATATGGTTGCAACTTTTTGCACGTGTCAAGCTATTTGGCTGAGAAGATTGTTAAAGGAGTTTAATAAGAACCAAGAGAAGAGTACAAAAATTCATATTGATAATAAATCTGTACAAATTCTTGTTAAGAATCTGGTGATTCATGAATGAAACAAACACATAGATACAATGTATCATTTCATTAGAGAATGCATTATGAAGAAAGAGGTAGAGCTAGTTCATGTGAAGACTCAAGATCAAGTTGCAAATATTTTTACTAAGTCCCTTAAGTTTGAAGATTTTAGAAGATTAAGAGCAAGATTTCGTGTACAGAATTTTCTAATTATGAAGGGATGTTAGAAATAATAATTAGAAAATAATAGGTTATAAGATGAAGAGTTGTCAATTACTTTGAATTAAGGAGCAGTTACTCTGCATTAAGAGACAATTACTCTACATTAAAAAACAGTTATTTTGCATTAAGAGGCATTATTGTTTTGTAATCGCTATTTATAAGTATTTAGTGTGTTAATTAAAAGACGTTGTAATGTTATGAATTGTTCTATTATTAATAGAGTATCAACTAGGTAATTGGTATGCCAAGAAATGAAATTTATTTTTCTATTTTCTAAAGTCTCCTCTAGTTTGTCTAATAGGGGTGTCCCTGCAAGCTTGCCACACTAGCCACATCATCATGGGCTCCTTTGTGACAAAACTGGCTTGTTACTTTGGCTTCGACACCCCTCTTGGTAGCTCATGTGTCCTTATTGTTGAAATAGCCCAAACCACCTTGCTCTCAATTAGGGTTTTGCGTTGAGACTCGGGGGCCAGATCGCACTCAACTAGAACTCTGATGAAGACAACGCAGCCCCAACAGCAATTGCCCAGATGAGGTTTCAGCTAAACACCCAGCACCAGCAGTACGAGGTGGTATTCCAGAGTCACCATCCTTTAACGTCGACCCATTGAATGACATCCTTCTTCGACTCAACAACCATAAGATGCGAATGGATACATTGATGCAGCAGCTGAACAAGCGACTCTACACCCAACTTCTCGGGCTGAGATTCGAGCTGATGAAGCGAAAGCCTAATCTGCAGCTATGATGGCCATACTTTAGTAGATTCAGCAACACCTTGTCCTCCACTTACCATTTCCGGTTTAGTTTTTCTTTATTACTTTTCTTCTTAATTTATTTTTGTTATTTTGCTTTCTTTTCAATTCAATAAATGTTGCATTCTCTCTGATTACACTAAAAAAAATCATTATTAATTTTTATTTAAAAACTTATTGGTCTATAAAGTTTTGTCATAATTAAAATCATAGGTTATAAACCTAACGGTAAGAACACGAGTTATTCATCAATTTGTGCAATAATAAGGAATTGCAGTACACGAGTCATTTTTCTGAAAATTTTGAAATAATATCATTCTGGTGCAGGTGTGGAACTAGCTTTGCAAGTTATATTAGATAGACATCCACCAAGGTCCAATTCTAAAAAAATTGTGAAAAGTTATTAAGATTGTTTTTCTGAGTGCTTTGTAAAAAAATGTATGAAAAGTTTTTAATATTTACAACGAAGAGTTTTGATCTTATGGCATTTTGAACCTTGTTAAAGTTTGATTCTAGTTAAGGTTCTCAAGTAATCAATATATGAGATATTTACGTTCGGTCTCCTCTTTGACTTGCAAAACAAGACTTGATATTTTTGTTTAGCTAAAATTAGTAAATTAGCCTAGGTTTGTATTTTCCTTATATTCTATTTCACTCATCTTAAAGATCTACTAAAGGGTATAAACTGTGTACTATCAATAAAATAATATGTAGTATGCATAACCTTTCCCAAATTTTTTTGGGGTAAACCTACATTTGACACCATATTGATTACCCTTTCCAACACACAGTTTAATGCATCCTCTCAAGAAGTCCATTTTGATGAGGTGTCTTCCTAATGGTATTGTTTTTGTATATCCCATGTTCCTTACAAAACCGATTAAATTCATCTTCACAAAATTCAAGATCATTATTTGTCCTCAAAGTCTTTATCTTCCTCTCACACTAATTTTCAACATGTATTTTCCATTGTACAAACGTTTAAAATCCTTCATCTTTGCTATTCAATGTTGAGATTAGCACATGCTTCTTTCATTTTCTCTGCTTGGTTAATGATAATCAACAGTATTCATCAGCATCTTTATTTGGCTAATGAAATTTACAATCTTTAGAATGTTTCAAACCCCTAGAAGTTAGCTATTATTTCTCAGAGATTGACTGAATTATGAAAAATGATAGAGCTTTTGTATGCAGTTCATAATTAATTAATGCATTATGTTCGATATATGAAAATCTTACTCAAATTAGGTTCATTTGGACGAACTTGCAAGATGATTGATTACTTTTTCATACTTTAGTCCTTTAATCAAACAGTGAAAAATTAAGCAACGATAAATGTGCTATTGTTAATTTTTGAAAAAGTTTTTCAGAATTTATTTAAATATATGTTGAAAGTTGGCAAAAAGTTCTAATTTGTTATAGAAAAGGGAACAAACAAATTTGCTCGTTTCAATAAATATTGAATCGGTTGATGATTCTATTTAGTTTAATATACTTTCCAATGGATTGGTGCCTTTTCAAGTGTCAAAAGTTTTCTTTTTTGTTTATTGTTTGAGATGAAATGTTAGCTCCTTATGTTGTTCTCCTTGGGAAAGTTTCTTATCAAAAACCACAAATTAGAACATGTCACTAGTTGAATCCATGAAGTGGGTTGTGTATTAGGCTTCACTAATAGGCTTAATATACTTGGCAAGGATACTTTGGCATGTAAATGACATTTTTATATCCATCTAGCTCATCGACTGTCCACAATTCATAGCCACTAAGAACAAAGCACGTATAATGTTCATTTAAGTAATAAGAGCAAAGGACTCCTCTTAGTTCACTTCAAGTGTTTGAGTAAACCCCTTGGGCTACAAGATATGAAATACTCAAATTGAAATATTTCATATACCTTGTTTTTCACAAGGAGTGACCAGAGGAATTGGAAAGACTTCTATTGTTAAGTTAGTTTTTCTAAACACATGATTTCATCAATGTAAAGAGCAAAGGAAAGAGAGCATTTGAAGGGTCAATAGTGGTTCTCGTCAGCCTAATGTTGGAAAGTTATCTATGATTGGTCATGGATAAGGTACCTAGGCCCAAATGGGTGATAATGGTCCTCATTAGCCCAATTTGCAAAAAGAGAAAACCATAAATTAATTGAACTGTATCATGGATCATTTAATCAAACAAGTGTTTAAGGAATGTAGACGTGAACCCGAGTGGTACGGTCATTAGACCTCTTGAGGGTTACATACAGAAGAGTTCTAGTGGTCGTGACTAATCCTATGTGCCAAACTTGATGACGCAAGTTGAGTAGTACTTGACGTGCTGCCAAAGAAATATCATGTTAGAGTAGTATGGCTAACCACAGAAGCAAAGATTAGCAAAGTTGCACCTAGCCTATTTCTTGTATTAGAGTTGACACCACATGACATACAAAGTAGTACTAGGAGTACATTTCTAACATTCATGTGCATACTTGTTTGTCATTATCTAATAATTGTGATTACTTATTGTGTGTTGATTGTGCATGTGTCTTTGTGTTGTTTGTCACTATCTAATAATTGTGATTACTTATTTTCTATTTTTATAATTAGTGGTGTTAGTGTGTGCTACTTATGGTGTACTTATACTATGAGCCTGAACAAGGTACATTTCTTACACATTTTTTGTTGTGTTCTTGTTATGTTTGGGTTAAATGCCATATTGTAGGTGACATTGAGAAAAATTGTGAGGGTTGAGTTAGGGCTACTCAGTTACTTCTTTTTTCTTTTCTTTTATTTTTAGGTTTACGCTTTGATAGGACATGTGACATGTGGCTGCTTTTTGTACTTAAGTTTGATTTACATTTTATGGAACTAAAAGTTGGCCTTTGGGGTGCTAGTAGGGACGTATGTTTGTTTCAATTACTGTATATGACTAGATTATTTGTGAATCCCTTACCAATTAATGTATGTTTTCAATTTAATTCATTTTATGTTTATTGTTTTTAGTATTTCATTAGTATGAGGGATAAAAGGTATCACAATATTCCTAAGTTAAGGGGTGATAATTATAAGGTTTGGAAGGAAACATGTCTTCAACATTTAGGTTGGATGGACATAGATTTTGCTATTAGGAAGGATGACCCACCAATTATTATTAAAACCAGCTCTTTAGAAGCTGTTGATTTTTATGAAAAATAGGAAAGGTCTAATTGCCTTTTCATGATGTTTATAAAGATCAAAATATCTACTGTGTTTGGGGTTCTATCGATCAACATGATAAAGTTAGGGATCTTATGCATGTTATTGATGAACAATTCACTATATCTAACAAGTCCCTTGCATGTACCCTTATAATGTAATTCTCATCCATGAATGGATTGGAAGTGCGTGTGATCATATCAGTGCATAAGGGTATATAATGGCTCAATTAAATTGTTGGAGGTTACCATATCAGAATCTTTCCTGGTTCACTACATTTTGTGCATCCTACCTCATTAGTATGCCCCCTTTCAAGATTTCCTACAACATAGATAAAGACAAATGGTTAATTCATAAGTTATTGACTATTCAAGAGAAGGAAAGATTGATAATGGAAGAGGGTGAGAGGGTAAGAGGATGAACTTGACCACTTATGGAAAGAAAAAGAAGAAGAAAGCAAAAAATAAAGGACAAGATTTCTACTGAGCCAGTTATGAAAAAAAAGAAGAGTCAAAATGTTTCGTTTGCAAAAAGAAGGGACACATGAAGAAAGACTATATAGAGTTTAAGAATTGGCTCGATAAGAAAGGTACTAAACTTTCATTTGTTTATTATGAATATAATATAGTTAGTGTTAATCAAGACACATGGTGGATTGATTCTAGTTCTACAATCCATGTTTCTAATACCTTGTAGGGTATGGAAAACCTCAGGAAACTAGTGGGAAGTGAGTAATACATCTATCCATGTGGAATGATGGGTTCACATATGCAAGTCATTGGGATGTGTAATTTGATTTTAAGTAGTGGTTTTATTTTAAGTTTAGAAAAAACTTTTTATGTTCTTAAGTTTTTCTAAGAATTTAACTTTTGTTTCAAGACTTGCACCTTTGGGCTTTCCTTTTAATTTATGGGACAATAGTTTTAATTTATCCAATAAAACTGAAATTATTGGTTTTGGTGCATTAGTTGATGGTCTTTATGAAATTAAATTACAAAATGTTGCTTATAATTCTATGAATGTTACCGCTGGGTTAAAATGATGTGTTACGAATGAAGAATCCTCCATGCCATGACAACGAAGATTAAAAAACATCTACATTGAGAGAATTAAGTGATTAGTAAATGAAGGGGTACTTAGTACTCTAGATTTTATTGATTTTGAAACTTGTGTAGATTGTATTAAGGGAAAATAAACTAACAAGTCTAAAAGGGGTGCAAAGAGGAGCACAAATCTTTTAGAAATCATACATATAGATATTTGTTATCCAAACATGGACGTAAGTAGTACAAAATACTTTATCACCTTTATAGATGATTATTCACACTACATGTATCTCTACTTACTTTGTTCTAAGAATGAAGCTTTGGACCTTTAAAGTTTTTACGGTTGAAGTGGAGAAGAAATATGGAAAACAAATTAAGATCATGAGATTCGATAGACGTGGAGAGTACTATGGTAGGTTTATTGAGAATGGACAAGCATCTGGATCATTTGTGAAATTTATTCAAGAACATGCGATTGTTGCTCAGTACACTTTGCCTAATTCTCTGGATCATAATGGTGTGGCAGGAAGAAGAAATGGAACTTTATTGGACATGGTAAGAAGTATGAGGAGTAATGCAAAACTTCCTCAATTCTTGTAGATTGAAGCACTAAACACAATAACATATATTAACTCGAGTTCCAACTAAGGTTGTCTTGAAGACACCTTTTCAGTTGCTCAAAGAGTGGAAACCAAGTTTGTGACATATACACATTTGGGGATGCCCATCTGAAGTGAGGATTTATAATCCACAAGAGAAGAAACTAGACCCAAGGACCATTAGTAGATATTTCATTGGATATTCTTAAAGGTCCAAAGGGTATAAATTCTATTATCCAACACACAACACTAGGATTGTGGAATCAAGAAATGTAAAATTTCTTAAAAATGACTTTATTAGTGATGATTCATATTTGAGACACCTAATAAGGACATAGGATGGGCATAGTTGACACTATTTTGTAGCTAATAATCACATATTAGTTGAGTTTCGGATTATCGAGCTTAAATGAGGAAAAATACAATTTTTGTGCTAATTTGTGGATTTTATGCTCACAAAGAGGTTTATTATCTTCTGCAGGCCATATTTGTTGAGACAAAGGTCCAACAAGGATTGTACTGGCTGACCTTCAGAGTCTCGTTCGTCTTGTTGAGTCTGAGTCCCTACTCTACTAGCCAAGACCGAGTCTTCTTGCCCATCCCTGTCGAGACCGAGTCCCTTTCAACCAACCGAGACTGAGTCCCCTTGGCTGTAGGAGACCAAAAGTCGTTAAGGCCAACTAAAGTCGTCCCAACAAACTGAAGTTGTCCTGACAAGCTGAAGTCGTCTCGACCAGATGAGTTCACTTCGCACAACTGACTTTGTCTCTAGTAGTCGTGTCAACTCCACATGTTGACTCCATTTCCATCCGTCGACTTGACTCTGCATGGCGACTCTGCATGCCAACTCTGTCTCTACCTGCTGAGTTCGTCATGGCCATTCGAATCCGTCCTGGCAGCAAGGCTTGTACTCCTGCAACTTCGAGCACATGATCATTTAGGAAGAAGTTAGGTAGTTAGTTAGGTATTTCAATTAGTTGTCAATTATTTAGTTAGTTAGTTAGTTGTTAGTTTCTAGTCAGTTAGTCGTTAGTAAAATGTGTATAAAAGGAAGAGAAGCCCGTTTGTTGACATTGGCTTGTTTCTCGTTCAGTATTGTTTGGTGTTCATGTTTAGTATTCCATCGTTGTTGAATCATTGGTTCGTTTGCACTCTCTCTGGTGTGACTTTCTCTCTGATTCTCTATCTTTCTTCCCTTTCTTTGAACGCGACGAAGTCTTCCATGGTGATGAATATGGAAGGCTAACTTTACTTTCAATTTGAGATTTGTGTCTATAGCTGGTTTGAGCTCCTCGTTCCTCACTCTCATGCAATTTCTTTTTATATGTTTTCCATTTCTCATTCTGCTTTCATGATTTTGAGCTAGATACGTTTTGGATTACATTCCCTGTAAGGTGATTAGTTGATAACCTAAATTCAACCAATGTGTGCTTGAATCTATGTTACCGCAAATGCAAACTCAATCTATACAGGCAAATGTTAGATGAATATCTGATTCTTAGGTTGGTTGATATGAAAGTGCATGATCCCTTGGGAGAGCCGTGATACTAAACTACATGACTGAATTCATGAATTGATGCTCTTTTAAATACGCTTAACTCTAATTAGTTTTGTTAATTTACTTTGTGATTCTGAATCTAAAACAAACCGCCATGTTTCCTTACTATTCCGATCCCTGCATTTCTGCATATTTGCATACTACTCTACTGCATTCTTGCATTTAGTTTCGGCTATCCATGCTTAAGCATGACAAAAATATGTCCTTGTGAGAATCGACCTAGGTTGACCCCTATGCTATTAAAATAATAGAAAATCTAGTATTTTGATGGTATGTTGACAACATTATCAATTAGTGAGAGTGATCAGTTTCAAGACATTGTTAATGAAAAGGATCACTGTAAGGCCCAACCCTTTGGATCAAGTGGTAGAATGATTTTCATTCACACCTCTCAAGTACAAACGGGTGTTAAACAACCAATAATTGAAGTTCTAGAAGTTATTGAAAATGACCATGTAGATCAAAGTGTTGATGAAGAATAATAAGATTATGTTGAACAACAATCATTTGAATAACATATTCCTTAACAAGATAATGAGGTAGCATTAAAGAAGATCTACTAGAGTAAAATAGTCAACAATTCCTAGTAATTATGTAATGTGTCTACAAGAATCAGACTATAATATTGAAGCTGAAAATGATCTTGAACCATTTTCACAAGCCATGAGTTCAAAAGAATAAAACTTGTGGTATAATGCCATGAAAGATAAGATGGATTCTATGACATCTAACCAAGTTTGGAATCTTGTTCAGTTTCCTAATAATGTAAAAGCCATTGGACGTAAATGGATTTTTAAAATAAGAAAGAATCACAAGGTAAAAACATTAGACATAAGGAAAGACTTGTTGCCAAAGGATTCACTAAAAGAGAAGGAATCGATTACACAGAGACATTTTGTCTTGTATCAAAGAAATATTCTCTTTGAATAATGTTGGAGATATTATAAATATCTGATAAGATACGATAGGTAATTCATTAAGAGGTTACAAATATCTAAATATCTCATTAGATTAAAAGGTTATAAATATCTAAATATCTCATTAGGAGATCGTGAACGTTGTAGTTTATCTACAATAATTATCTTTATTTTTATGTTATTCATATTATCTTTAAATAGTCTTTATCCTATAAAAGGGAGATTAGAAATTGTATTATTAAATTCAATCAAGACAAAGTTTCTTTTACTTTTAATTTGGTATTAGAGCTCCAGATCTTGGGAGCTCTATTTTCGCTACCTCACTTCAAGGAACTGCTACCCTCTTACAAGACTTGCATGTTGATATGAGACTAGTTAAAGTCTTCTTTGTCATTCCCAATTATCGGTGATAATGACAAAAGATAAAGTTGTTATCTTGGGGCCTAAGAAACTTCCAAATTTAAGCTTCGACAAAAAGAAAAGGGCTGCAAAAAAGCAAAGCGAGTAGTGAAAAGAGGGTGAAGGGAAAGGCAGAATCTATTTATTAGTCCCAAATTCTAACCTCCATAATCCATCCTCGGTGGCATAACCCCTGAACATGTCACTCCAATTGAATCCATACGCCACATCACCAGAGTTAGACATAGTAGTGAGCCTTGCCATCCCTTCTTCCTTGTAGTTGTGTCGTTTTCCCAAGCCGAATGAACATGGAGATTGAGATCATTAGTGACATCTTTAAGGGTCAGGAATGATAACAGCCAAAATGAACAAGAGAACAAAAGCAAGCTTGGTTGCAATACCAACCATTATGCTCTCCATGACTTGTGCTTTTATTTTATTATTTTGCTCGGCTGTTTTTGTCCTTTGATCACCAAATCACTTCCAAAAGAACCATTGCAACTCTAGATGTCACTATCTCTTCCATGACATGTGGTCTTGTTTTTATTTCTTGGCTCCAAGTTCTGTCATTTTTTTAATGGCAAGGTTGTCCAAGTTCTTGGAACTTATTAGATAATAACTTCTTTGAAGACCTTTGCAATTTTATACTGATTAAAGATGAGTAATTTTGGTACTTAGCTTGTTATTCGTTGGTGCTGGTACTTGACCCCAAATAGCATCACATCGTCATGTTTGGTTACGTAGCAATTTGAAATGGTGACATCGGTAGAGTCCATTATGACATCGATAATGTAAAATGAAGGGTAATTAGATTAGATTCTATATTATATTATCTATTTAATCTAATTAGTTTCTCTCTATATATTTATAATGTAAAATGATCTGAAAAGGATTAAGATAATATTTGAAGAAAGGGGTGTTGCGACGTAAATGAAATCTTTCAACTTTCACATAAGCAGAAGAATAACTGCTCAGCGAAGACGTCAATATATAATTATTAATTAAAGGGAGTAAAATTAGGGACACTTTCACACTAATAAATTAATCCCCACCGTCGGATAAATGATGGGCCGATCTAGAAATAATTCCTTATAAAATTTCCATATTCCACTAACTATCTATGATGACCAATTAAACATTAATTAATTATCGATGATCAAATCTGAAGAATTGAGACCAAGTCTAAACTGTTGTTTGATGTAGCCAATGGCTTCCCATTTTAAAAATTATATTACAAGATCGAACAACTACGTCTAGTGGGTACAAGGTAGGTCAATTGGACGAGGTAATATTGAAAATTTAGCTTCACTTTGACGTGAACCATCTTCGTAATCTACTCGTTGCTAAAGAATGGTTCATAATGAAATTAAATAAAGAATTCATTAATGGCAAGCAAGTTCAACGGTTCATCCTTATAAATAGCAAAGCTTAATGAAAGGCAACAACATTCAATTCTGAGAAGCAATTACTTACCAAAATCATAAAACACTATGAAAGTTGTGTATTTCCTTGTGGCCATCTTGGCTTTGACATCTTCTGTTGCCACTGCCTATGATCCCAGCCCTCTGCAAGATTTTTGTGTGGCATTAAATGACACCAAGGATGCTGGTATGTACAGTCAAGACTCTTAATTGCTATAGAAATTCTTAGTTTGGTTTGTTACGTACAAATTAACATCATCCTCAAAATGCATGATTATATATATATAATTGATCTTCCTAATTAAAAACTTAATTTGTCTTTTTAATTTGTAGTATTTGTGAATGGAAAATTCTGTAAAGACCTAAGCTTGTGAAAGCAGAAGATTTCTTCAAACATGTGGAAGCTGGAAATACCTCAAACCCACTTGGTTCAAATGTGACTCAAGTCTTTGTTGATCAGCTACGGGGATTAAATACACTTGGTATATCTTTGGCTCGTATAGATTTTGCACCCAAGGGTTTAAACCCACCCCACACTCACCCACGAGGCACGGAAATCCTTATAGTCATTGAGGGAACTCTGTACGTTGGATTTGTCACTTCCAATCAAGATGGAAATCGTCTCTTCACCAAAGTGCTAAACAAGGGTGATGTCTTTGTGTTTCCAATTGGTCTCATTCATTTCCAACTCAATGTGGGCTATGGGAATGCTGTTGCCATCGCTGGTCTCAGCAGTCAAAATCCAGGAACTATCACTATTGCAAAAGCATTGTTTAATGCTAATCCACCTATTTCTTCTCAGGTTCTTACCAAAGCTTTCCAAGTAGACAAGAGCACAATTGATTACCTTCAAAAGCAATTTTGGTATGACAACAACTAGTTTCACGCTCCGATGCCAATCATCATTTTATTCTCATTGTAATTCATCACTTCATGCGATTCATCTTCTACAAATATTTTCATTGTAATAAATAAAATTGTCTGTCTCTTATATTTATGTATTCTTCCTATTCTCTTTCGACTTCTATTTCGTTTCATACATTATTCTTCTCAATTTAATATAACAATATCATTCCATTTTGGTTAGAAAAAAATGATTTTCAATTAATTGAGTATATGACATACTCTAACTCATTTGTAAATATTAACTACACCTCATCATATCTATCGTGAGAGTTTCAAACATTGATAAGTAAAATTAACCGATTTAAAAAAGACAGCCATGTCCCGACATCGATTACCTGAGAACCTTAACTAGAATCAAACTTTAACGAGGTCGAAAATGCCATAACAACAAAGCACTCTGAAAAACAATCTTGATAACTTTTCACAATTTTTTTACAATTGGACCTTGGTGGATGTCTATCTAATATAACTAGCAAAGCAAGTTCCAGCACCTGCACCAGTATCATATTATTTCAAAATTTTCAGAAAAATGACTCGTGTACTGCAATTCCTTATTATTGCACAAATTGATGAATGACTCATGTTCTTACCGTTAGGTTGAGAACCTATGATCTGAAAGAATAAATAAATATTACTATTGATTCGTTTATAGTGTGATTAAAAGAACATGATTCCAAAAGATGCATGATATATAATGGAAGTATGCACCATAACACCAACACATAGATACCGTGGGCCACATCCTATCATATTGTAGGTATGTTTTAATTCAAAATTGAAAAATCTATCGATGTGTGAGCCACTGTTACACACAAAGTTCATTGTACTCTATTTTTTTTTTTGTTTTTTATTTTCTCTCTCAAACTGGCAAGTGGCAATAATTTTTGTGTAACAATAATATAAAAGAGCACCACGTACTTTAAATGGAGTAGATTCTATGGATACTGTAACACCCAATTTTTTTTTATAAGTTAATTAAAATTAGTAGAAAAAACCCAAATAAATTTTACAAGTTAACTAATTAAATTTATGTGTGTTCATATGGTATATTGATAGAAATGGATCAAATATGTATATTAAGTCATCTAATGACTTATATACAGAATAAGCAACTAATTGACTAATCTACTAATAAATTCTTAAATAATTTCTAACTAAATACATCTCTAATAATTTCTGCAAGTTGGAAGTTTTTTACAACACTTTCAGTTTGGGATAGACAATAGAAATGCATATCATAGCAAAGTGAAATACAATAAAAAGATGCTAGAAATACATGGGCTAAAAGCAATACAATGATTGGAAAGATCCAATGCTCAAGTCAATCTCTCCTGATTTTAGTGTATTTTTTCTCTATCAGAAAACTTACGCTATTTCTTCCCTCAACCCTATTTTGTTAGTAGCCTCTCATTGCACTTTATTGGTTCCATTATTGGCATGACTTCCATTATCCTTTGATAATTATCCTATAATTGAGTTTCATTATCCTTTGATTATTTTCTTATACTTTGATCATTATGTCATTGATTTACAATTACTCCACTTCTACGGCCTATTCATTGATGACTCGTTAATTGTTACAACTTATATCGATCATCCTGTGTCATTCTCAGATTTTCCCAATACATTAGGTCATTTGGGTATACAAGGCTCCTCACCTCTCCTTTACCCATTTCTATTGCAACAAATATAGTACACTCTCACAAAGTTTTTGTATTTTTTACAATTTTCTACTTTCCCAAAGCTTTAAGAGACCATGGTGTAGGTGCTCGACCTCTTGGTCACCTCATTACTCAAACAAACCCTTCATCTCCAACGCTATTTGGTAAGTATATGTTTTGCTATATATTGAGTATGAACTGCTGGATAAACATATTTAAATGTCATTTTCTTTTATTTTTATGGACTTGAATATTTTAACTGAAACTATTTGAAAATTTATAAGTTGAATATAATTAAAATTCTTTATAAAAATTAAATATATAATATAAAAAATTATATTAATATAAAGAAGTTAAGTTATACATTTAATACCCGTGCAGGGAATGGGTTATTACACTAGTTATTTGAATATAATTAAGAGATCAAAATTATATTTTAATTGATAGATTATATATTTATTTATTTTCATGGATTGATTAATGGATACTAGAATATTTTATTTATTTATAACTATTTTCATTGCACAGTACAAGGTCCTACCTTATTTTCCATTGTAAATACAAACCAACTACTTTTGACGATTTGAGCTAATCCTTTAAAGCATTAATTATTATCAGATTTATGAATTGAGACAAAGTCTAAACATTACAAATTTGACTTAGTTAATGGGCTTTCCCCATAATGCATAAAATAATATTATAGGCTGGGTAGAAGGTCATGGTTGACAAGATAATACTGAAGCATTCTTAATACATACACTTTGATCAAGCACGTATAGATATAGATTTTAAGGAATGGTTCACCACGAAATAAAGAATTAATTACAGTGCAAACCAGTTCAATGCATGGTTGATCCCTATAAATAGGCAAGAAAATTCAAATTCTCACAGCTTGCAAACAATTTGATACTCGATCATAATCATTAAAGAGTAGCGGTGAGAGAAAAATGAAAGTTATGTACTTCCTTTAATATATACATGGTAACAAGAAATTTCACTTGTAGTGATTGACAAAATCTGTCACTAGAAGTTAAAAAAATCTGTAAGTATATGTCAATCTGAGATTCACGAACATACGCCTAACCTGTCATTGTGGCACAAAGTAAAAGTTATTTACTCTCAACCACAATTGATGGATATATGGATGGTTCTAACCATCTCAAAGATTTGTTTTATACATCTTCATTTTTCTAGAGACAAAGATAGAAGAATAATCAAACCCTTGCAAAGGTTTGGTTATGTTGATATGACAGCATATGCCTTGAATTCTGCTGATATGGTGAATAATGAAGAACATACGACCAACAAGGAAGCCTTGGACAACGAGGACTGTGATAGATGGCACTTGGCCATGGAAGAAGAGATAGAAACGATGCATAAAAATCAGATATGAAAATTGGTCGAGAAGCCAGCGAAAGCTAAACTGGTAGGCAGCAAATGTTTATTCAAAAGGAAGGATGGTATCCTTAGAATTGAACTCCAGGCTACAAAGTCAGATTAGAGGTAAAGGGCTCACTCAAAATTCAAGTGAAGCAAAAGGTTATTTATATGCAGATTTTGCTAGAGATCGTGGAGATTATAGAAATCGTCAAAGAAGCACAGTGGTTGAGAGGTCTAGTAAATAAGTTGGGTCTTCTTCAACAAAATATTAGTGTATTTTGTGACAGTCATAGTGTCGTACATCTGCATAGAAATCACTGGTTTCACGAGAGAACAACAAATATTCATACTTCAGACAACCAGCAGATTTTATTACCAAAGTGGTCATTGTAAGAAAGTTTAAGCACTGCCTTAACCTGCTTAAGATTGAAGATGTTTTAGTTGTTTGTTGGACAAGGACACAACACATGACGATTGACCTTTGAAAGTCAATTGAAAATGTTCCAAGGTGGAGATTGTTTTTGAACACATTTTACATTTACATCAAATGACAATTAGGATCTTCCATTTCTTCAAATATTTTACACCAACATATATAACAAAGTGTAGATATTTAGACAGCTGAAAAACTCGAATAACTTAAAATGTTGAGCTAGCTAGCATGCAATGCTGACAATTAAACTGTAGTTGAAAAACAAGCATCCAGAAGACATGCAGAAAACATATATAACGAACGAGCAGGAATGTGTTTTATTGAACATAAGAGGGGCAGAATATGGTTGTTTGATCGATCTCAGAAAAAACAAAAATGAAATTATACAAAAGAATAGTCGTGGCATATAAATATATCCAACAAGCATTTAACTCCTAGCTTACCCATATTATAAGTATATATTTGGAGAAGATGAATTAATTGAATGAGACGGTGCGAAGAATGATTTCAATGATCCAATTAGAATGAAATGGCGACTATCTATATTCCCAAACTAGTTGTTGTCGTTCCAAGATTGCTTTTGAAGATAATCAATTACTTTCTTGTCAACTTGGAATGCTTTAGTGAGAAGCTCTGAGGAAATAGGAGGAGTGGCTTTAAACAAGGCTTTGGCAACAGTGATAGTTCCTGGATTTTGACTGCTGAGGCCAGCAATGGCAACTGCCTTTCCATATCCCACATTCAATTGAAAATGAATGAGACCAATTGGAAACACAAACACATCACCCTTGTTCAACACTTTGGTGAAGAGACGGTTATTGTCTTGGTTGGATGTCACAAATCCAACATAGAGAGTGCCTTCAAGGACTATCAAAATTTCTGTGCCTCGAGGATGAGTGTGAGGAGGGTTTAAACCCTTAGGTGCAAAATCTATGCGAGCCAGAGATATTCCAAGTGTATTTAGTCCTGGTAGTTGATCAACGAATACCGGAGTTACATGCGAGCCAAGTGGGTTAGCAGTATTCCCAGCTTCCACATGTTTGAAAAAATCTTCAGCTTTAACGAGTTTGGGGTCTTTGCAGAATTTACCGTTCACAAATGCTGCAAAGTTTTAATCAGAAAAATCAATTGCCATGATTCTAGACATGATCTAAATGAGAAACTAATATAGTGAGGAATTAATGTTTGTATTCTTACCACCATATTTGGTGCCATTGACTGCCACACAAAAATCTTGGAGAGGACTGGGGTCATAGGCAGAGGCAACAGAGGATGCCAAAGCTAAGACGGCAACAAGGAAGTACATAACTTTCATTTTTCTCTCACCGCTACTCTTTAATGATTATGATCGAGTATCAAATTGTTTGCAAGCTGTGAGAATTTGTATTTTCTTGCCTATTTATAGGGATCAACCATGCATTGAACTGGTTTGCACTGTAATTAATTCTTTATTTCGTGGTGAACCATTCCTTAAAATCTACATCTATACGTGCTTGATCAAAGTGTATGTATTAGGATTGCTTCAGTATTATCTTGTCAACCATGACCTTCTACCCAGCCTATAATATTATTTTATGCATGATGGGGAAAGCCCATTAATTAAGTCAAATTTATAATGCTTTAGACTCTGTCTCAATTCATAAATCTGATAATAATTAATGCTTTAAAGGATTAGCTCAAGTCGTCAAAAGTAGTTGGTTTGTATTTACTAGGCAAAAAGGAGAGACCATTTCGGATTTTTCCTGTCAACAATTAATTAAATATTAAAAAGATCACTTTTAATGCTATTAATTCGAAATTATGCCTATGTTTTCTAGTAACTTGTTTTTTTAATCCTGATAAAGTATTAACAGAACGATGTTAAAAGATATATACATCGGAATTTATTTAATGATGATACATCCTTTGACTGCGATTGCTTGAGGCAAAATAAGGTGGGACCATGTACTGTGCAACGAAAATAGTTGTAAATAAATAAATAAAATATTCTAGTATCCATTTGTCAATTCATGAAAATAAATAAAAATATAATCTATCCATTATAATATAATTTTGATCTCTTTGTTATATTCAAATAACTAGCGTAATAACCCATGTCCTGCACGGGTATTAAATTATAACTTAACTTCTTTATATTAATATAATTGTTTATATTATATATTTAAGTTTTATAAAGAAGTTTGATTATATTCAACTTATAAATTTTTAAATAGTTTCAATTATATTATTCAAGTCCATAAAAAATAAAAATAAAATGACATTTAATATGTGTATCCAGCAGACACACTCAATAGCAAAACATATACTTATCAAATAGCCTTGGAGATGAAAGCTTTGAGTGAGCAAAGAGGTGACCAAGGGGTGGAGCACCTACACCATGGTCTCTTAAAGATTTGGGAAAGTAGAAAATTGTAAAAAAAACAAAACTTGGTGAGGAAGCTTGTCCGATCTAACGAAATGAACTAGTGTATTGGGGAAATTCGAGAATGACTGGGTGACCTACATAACTCGCAACAAGTAACAGGTCATTAATGGATGAACGTATAAGTGGAGTAATTACGAATCAATTACATAATGGTCATAATAACCATCGTAATAAAAGAGAATTACAAAAGGGTAACGAAAGACATGTCAACAATGAAGCCAATAAAATGAATTCATCGAGAGGCTACTATAAAAGAGGGGGTAAGCGAAGAAAGAAGGTAAGTTTTCTTATAAAGAAGAAATATACTAAAATCAGGTGAGATTAACTTGAGAGTTGGAGTGTGTTTTTACTTATTATAGCTTTGGATCTATTCAATCATTGTGTTGCTTTTAACCCATGTATTTCCATCAATTTTTTTCATTATATTCACTTTTCTTTGATATGTATTTGTATTGTCTATCCCAAGCTGCAAGTATTGTAAACAACTTCCAGCTTGCAGGCTATTAGAGATGTAATTAGTTATTAGATTGTTATTAGTTAGTTACTTGCTTATTCTCTATATAAGTCATTAGATGACTTAATATATATATATATATATATATATATTTGATCCATTTCTATCAATATACCATATAAAAAATTTGAGAGGAGATAAGTTGAGGAGAAATACAAATAACCACACATAAATTTAATTAGTTAACTTGTAAAATTTATTTGAGTTTTTTCTACTAATTTTATATTATTGTTACACAAAAATTATTGCCACTTGCTAGTTTGGGAGAGAAAAAAAAAACACAAAAAAATGTACAATGAACTTTGTGTGTAACAGTAGCTCACACGTGGATAGATTTTTCAATTTTGAACTAAAACATACTTACAATATGATACAGGATATGTCCCACGGTATCTATGTGTTGGTGTTATGGTGCATACTTATATTATCATGCATCTTTTGGAATCATGTTTGTTTAACCACACTAAAAAAGAACCATTAGTAATATTTATTTAAAACACTTACTGGTCTAGAAAGTTTGTCATAATTAAAATCATAGGTTCTAAACCTAACGGTAAGAACACGAGTCATTCATCAATTTGTGCAATAATAAGGAATTGCAGTACACGAGTCATTTTTCTGAAAATTTTGAAATAATATGATTCTGGTGCAGGTGCTGGAACTAGCTTTGCAAGTTATATTAGATAGACATCCACCAAGGTCCAATTGTAAAAAAAATTGTTCAAAGTTATCAAGATTGTTTTTCTGAGTGCTTTGTAAAAAAAAATATGAAAAGTTTTTTAATATTTATGACGGAGAGTTTTGATCTTATGGCATTTTGGACCTCGTTAAAGTTTGATGCTAGTTAAGGTTCTCAAGTAATCGATACTCGGGACATGGGTGTCTTTTTTAAATTGGTTAATTTTACTTATCATTGTTTGAAACTCTCACGATAGATATGATGAGGTGTAGTTAATATTTACAAATGAGTTAGAGTATGTCATATACTCAATTAATTGAAAATCATTTTTTTCTAACCAAAATGGAATGATATTGTTATATTAAATTGAGAAGAATAATGTATGAAACGAAATAGAAGTCGAAAGAGAATAGGAAGATACATAAATATAAGAGACAGACAATTTTATTTATTACAATGAAAATATTTGTAGAAGATGAATCATGAAGTGATGAATTACAATGAGAATAAAATGATGATTGGCATCGGAGCGTGAAACTAGTTGTTGTCATACCAAAATTGCTTTTGAAGGTAATCAATTGTGCTCTTGTCTACTTGGAAAGCTTTGGTAAGAACCTGAGAAGAAATAGGTGGATTAGCATTAAACAATGCTTTTGCAATAGTGATAGTTCCTGGATTTTGACTGCTGAGACCAGCGATGGCAACAGCATTCCCATAGCCCACATTGAGTTGGAAATGAATGAGACCAATTGGAAACACAAAGACATCACCCTTGTTTAGCACTTTGGTGAAGAGACGATTTCCATCTTGATTGGAAGTGACAAATCCAACGTACAGAGTTCCCTCAATGACTATAAGGATTTCCGTGCCTCGTGGGTGAGTGTGGGGTGGGTTTAAACCCTTGGGTGCAAAATCTATACGAGCCAAAGATATACCAAGTGTATTTAATCCCCGTAGCTGATCAACAAAGACTTGAGTCACATTTGAACCAAGTGGGTTTGAGGTATTTCCAGCTTCCACATGTTTGAAGAAATCTTCTGCTTTCACAAGCTTAGGGTCTTTACAGAATTTTCCATTCACAAATACTACAAATTAAAAAGACAAATTAAGTTTTTAATTAGGAAGATCAATTATATATATATAATCATGCATTTTGAGGATGATGTTAATTTGTACGTAACAAACCAAACTAAGAATTTCTATAGCAATTAAGAGTCTTGACTGTACATACCAGCATCCTTGGTGTCATTTAATGCCACACAAAAATCTTGCAGAGGGCTGGGATCATAGGCAGTGGCAACAGAAGATGTCAAAGCCAAGATGGCCACAAGGAAATACACAACTTTCATAGTGTTTTATGATTTTGGTAAGTAATTGCTTCTCAGAATTGAATGTTGTTGCCTTTCATTAAGCTTTGCTATTTATAAGGATGAACCGTTGAACTTGCTTGCCATTAATGAATTCTTTATTTAATTTCATTATGAACCATTCTTTAGCAACGAGTAGATTACGAAGATGGTTCACGTCAAAGTGAAGCTAAATTTTCAATATTACCTCGTCCAATTGACCTAGCTTGTACCCACTAGACGTAGTTGTTCGATCTTGTAATATAATTTTTAAAATGGGAAGCCATTGGCTACATCAAACAACAGTTTAGACTTGGTCTCAATTCTTCAGATTTGATCATCGATAATTAATTAATGTTTAATTGGTCATCATAGATAGTTAGTGGAATATGGAAATTTTATAAGGAATTATTTCTAGATCGGCCCATCATTTATCCGACGGTGGGGATTAATTTATTAGTGTGAAAGTGTCCCTAATTTTACTCCCTTTAATTAATAATTATATATTGACGTCTTCGCTGAGCAGTTATTCTTCTCCTTATGTGAAAGTTGAAAGATTTCATTTACGTCGCAACACCCCTTTCTTCAAATATTATCTTAATCCTTTTCAGATCATTTTATATTATAAATATATAGAGAGAAACTAATTAGATTAAATAGATAATATAATATAGAATCTAATCTAATTACATTTCATTTTACATTATTATCAATGTCATAATGGACTCTACCGATGTCACCATTTCAAATTGCCATGTAACCAAACATGACGATGTGATGCTATTTGGGGTCAAGTACCAGCACCAACGAATAACGAGCTAAGTACCAAAATTACTCATCTTTAATCAGTATAAAATTGCAAAGGTCTTTAAAGAAGTTATTATCTAATAAGTTCCAAGAACTTGGACAACCTTGCCATTAAAAAAATGACAGAACTTGGAGCCAAGAAATAAAAACAAGACCACATGTCATGGAAGGGATAGTGACATCTAGAGTTACAATGGTTCTTCTGGAAGGGATATTGGTGATCAAAGGACAAAAACAGCCGAGCAAAATAACAAAATAAAAGCAAGAATCATGGAGAGCATAATGGTTGGTATTGCGACCAAGCTTGCTTTTGTTCTCTTGTTCATTTTGACTGTTATCATTCCATGCCTCAAGATTAGCATTGATGAGTTTGATAATTTTCTAAAAGCGCAAGCCGAGGAAGCCTACAAAATTGCTTTCAATGCCTATGTCCTGACCCTTAAAGATGTCACTAATGAGCTCAATCTCCATGTTCATTCGGCATGGGAAAATGACACAACTACAAGGAAGAAGGGATGGCAAGGCTCACTACTATGTCTAACTGTGGTGATGTGGCGTATGGATTCAATTGGAGTGGCACGATCAGGGGTTATGCCACCGAGGATGGATTATGGAGGTTAGAATTTGGGACTAATAAATGGATTCTACCTTTCCCTTCACCCTCTTTTCACTACTCGCATTGCTTTTTTGTAGCCCTTTTCTTTTTGTCCAAGCTTAAATTTGGAAGTTTCTTAGGTCCCAAGATAACAACTTTATCTTCTATCCTTATCACCGATAATTGGGAATGACAAAGAAGACTTTAACTAGTCTCACATCAACGTGCAAGTTTTGTAAGAGGGTAGCAGTTCCTTGAAGTGAGGTAGTGAAAATAGAGCTCCCAAGATCTGGAGTTCTAATACCAAATTAAAAGTAAAAGAAACTTTGTATTGATTGAATTTAATAATACAATTTCTAATCTTCCTTTTATAGGGTAAAGACTACTTAAAGATAATATGAATAACAGAAAAATAGAGATAATTATTGTAGATAAACTACAATGTTCACGATCTCCTAATGAGATATTTAGATATTCATAACCTTTTAATCTAATGAGATATTTAGATATTTGTAACCTCTTAATGAGTTACCTATCGTATCTTATCAGATATATATAATATCTCCAACATTATTCAAAGAGAATATTTCTTTGATACAAGACAAAATGTCTCTATGTAATCGATTCCTTCTCTTTTAGTGAATCCTTTGGCAACAAGTTTTTCCTTATGTCTAATGTTGTTGCCTTGTGAGTCTTTCTTATTTTAAAAATCCATTTACCTCCAATGGATTTTACACTATTAGGAAACTTAACAAGATTCCAAACTTGGTTAGATGCCATAGAATCTATCTTATCTTTCATGGCATTATACCACAAGTTTTATTCTTTCAAACTCATGGCTTGTGAAAATGGTTCAAGATCATTTTCAGCTTCAATATTATAGTCTGATTCTTGTAGATACACTACGTAATCACTAGGAATTGTTGACTATTTTACTCTAGTAGATCTTTAATGCTACCTCATTATCTTGTTAAGGAACATATTATCCAAACGATTGTTGTTCAACATAATCTTATTATTCCTCATCAACACCTTGATCTACATGGTCATTTTCAACAACTTCTGAAACTTCAATTATTGGTTGTTTAACACCTATTTGTACTTGAGAGGTGTGAATGAAAATCATTCTATCACTTGATCCAAAGGGTTGGGCCATACAGTGATCCTTTTCATTAATAATGTCTTGAAACTAATCACTCTCACTAATTGATAATGTTGTCGACACACCATCAAAATACTAGATTTCCTATGATTTTAACAGCATAGGGGTCAACCTAGATCGATTCTCACAAGAACACATTTTTGTCATGCCTAAGCATGGATAGCCGAAACTAAATGCAGGAATGTAGCAGAGTAATATGCAGATATGCAGAAATGCAGGGATCTGAATAGTAAGGAAACATGGGGGTTTGTTTTAGAGTCGGAATCACAAAGTAAATTGACAAAACTAATTGGAGTTAAGCATATTTAAAAGAGCATCAATTTAGGAATTCAGTCATGTAGTTTAGTATCATGGCTCTCCCAAGGGATCATGCACTTTCATATCAACCAATCTAAGAATCAGATATTCATCTTACATTTGCCTATATAGATTGAGTTTGCAATTGTGGTCCTTAAGTAACATACATTCAAGCGCACATTGGTTGAATTTAGGTTATCAACTAATCACCTTACGGGGAATGTAATCCAAAACGTATCTAGCTCAAAATCATGAAAGCCGAATGAGAAATGGAAAACATAACAAAAGAAATTGCACGAGAGTGAGGAACGAGGAGCTCAAACCAGCTACAGACACGAATCCCAAATTGAAACTAAAGTTAGCCTTCCATGTTCATCACCATGGAAGACTTCGTCGCATTCGAAGAAAGAGAAGAAAGATAGAGAATCAAAGACAAAGTCACACCAGAGAGAGTGCAAACGAACCAATGATTCAACAATGATGGTTTACTGAATATGAACACCAAATAGTATTGAACAAGAAACTAGCCAACGTCAACAAACGGGCTTCTCTTCCTTTTATACACATTTTACTAACGACTAACTAACTAGAAACTAACAACTAACTAACTAGCAAACTAAATAACTGACAACTAATTTAAATACCTAACTAATTACCTAACTTCTTCCTAAATGATCATGTGCTTGAAGTTGCAGGAGTACAGTTCACTTAGCCTTGCTGCCAGGACGGATTCGAATGGCCATGACGAACTCGGGAGGCAGAGACATAGTTGGCATGTGGAGTCGCCATGTGGAGTCAAGTCGACAGATGGAAATGGAGTCAGCATGTGGAGTGGACTCGACTACTAGAGACGGAGTCGGTCGTTCGGAGTGAACTCATCTGGCCGGGACGACTTCAGTTTATTAGGATGACTTTAGTTGGCTGTAACGACTTTTGGTCTCCTATAGCCAAGGGGACTCGGTCTCGGTTGGTTGAAGGGACTTGGTCTCGACTGGGATGGGCAAGAAGACTCAGCCACGGCTAGCAAAGTAGGGACTCGGACTCGACAAGACAAGCAAGACTCTAAGAGTTAGCCAATACAATCCTTATTGGACCTCTGTCTTAACAGATATGGCCTGCACAAGATAATAAACCTTTTTGTGAGCATAAAATCCACAAATTAGCAAAAAATTGTATTTTCCCTCATTTAAACTCGATAATCTGAAACTCAACTAATATGTGATTATTAGCTACAAAATAGTGTCAACTATGCTCATCCTAAGTCCTTATTAGGTGTCTCAAATATGAATCATCACTAATCAAGTCATTTTCAAGAAATTTTTCATTTCTTGATTCCACAATCCTAGTGTTGTGTGTTGGATAATAGAATTTATACCCTTTGGACCTTTAAGAATATCCAATGAAATATCTACTAATACTCCTTGGGTCTAGTTTCTTCTCTTGTGGATTATAAATCCTCACTTCAGATGGGCATCCCGAAATGCATATATGTCGCAAACTTGGTTTCCACTCTTTGAGCAACTGAAAAGGTGTCTTCAAGACAACCTTGGTTGGAACTCGAGTTAATATATGTTATCGTGTTTAGTGCTTCAATCTACAAGAATTGAGAAAGTTTTGCATTACTCCTCATACTTCTTACCATGTCCAATAAAGTTCCATTTCTTCTTCCTGCCACACCATTCTGATCTGGAGAATTAGGCAAAGTGTATTGAGCAACAATCCCATGTTCTTGAAGAAATTTCACAAATGATCCAAATGCTTGTCCAATCTCAATGAACTTACCATAGTACTTTCCACCTCTATCAAATCTCATGATCTTAATTTTTTTCCATATTGCTTCTCCACTTCAACCATAAAAACTTTAAAGGTTCAAAGCTTCATCCTTAGAGCAAAGTAAGTAGAGATACATGTAGTGTGAATAATCATCTATAAAGGTGATAAAGTATTTTGTACTACTTAGTCAATGTTTGGATAACAAATATTTGTATGTATGATTTCTAAAAGATTTGTGCTCCTCTTTGCACCCCTTTTAGACTTGTTAGTTTATTTTCCCTTAATACAATCTACACAAGTTTCAAAATCAATAAAATCTAGAGTACTAAGTACCCCTTCATTTACTAATCACTTAATTCTCTTAATGAAGATGTGTTTTAATATTCGGTGTCATGGCATGGAGGTTGTTGAGCCAAAAATAGTGCCAAAACTAAGTTTGAGCCGAACCCCGAGTTTGTGGAATGCTATGTTTGTTTTTAAATTATAAGGTCTGTCTTTTGTCTGAGTCGTCTGGGTATACCGAGTCTGTTTTTTTCTTACTGCAGCTTATCCTTTCTGCATTCTATTTTTCTACATTCTATTCTGCATTTTGTCTTGCATTTTACTTCTTTCTGCATAAATGAAGTTCTCCATGATGCATGACTAGAAGTAGTTCTGAGTCATTGCATGCTTTTGATCCTAAGATAGAGAGAACTTTGCATCTTAAGGAAAGTTAGGCATATTGTAACACCTGATACCAATAGTTCTAATTCTATTTGGGATTCTGAGAATAGTAATTTTACTACTGAAGAATCTAACTTTTCTGAGCACCAAAAGGCAAGATCAATGGAAAATAATGAAGGAGTTGGCCACATCAGATGTGGTGTATCAACCATGGTGCATTCAATGTCCACCACTGGAGCCAGCTCAAAGCTATGAATTAAAGTCCAGTCTAATTCATTTATTGCCTAAGTTTCATGGTCTTGCAGGTGAAGATCCTCACAAGCACTTAAAGGAGTTCCATGTGGTTTGTTCCACGATGAGGGCCGTAGGGGATACAGAAGAACACATCAAGATGAAAGCGTTTCCATTCCCCTTGATGGAGTTGTAAAAGATTGGCTGTATCTGTAGCTGGTTCTCTTCAATACCTGGGGGGATATGAAAAGCATGTTCCTAGAGAAATTCTTCTCGGCATCCAGAACAACGACCATAAGGAAGGAGATTTGTGGGATCAGGAAACACTCTGGCGAGACACTACATGAATACTGGGAGAGGTTCAACAAGCTTTCTGCCACATGTACACATCACCAGATCAACGAGCAGTTACTGATTTAATACTTCTATGAAGGTTTGATGATGATGGACCGAAGCATGATTGACGCTGCAAGTGGAGGAGCCCCGATGAACAAGACGTCGACAATAGCATGACATCTGATCTCGAACATAGCCAGCAACATGCAATAGTTCGGAACCAGAGGAACCATAGCACACAGAATGGTGAATGAAGTAGGTACCATTGACAATCCGAGATTGGAGAATTAGTTGACTGAGCTGACATCATTGGTGAGACAGCTTGTCATCAACCAACACCAACCCATTGTAGTAGTAAAAGCATGTGGTATATGTACTTCAGTGGAGCACCCTACCAACATATGCCCCACATTGCAAGAAACTGAGCAAAACCATCCTGAAAGTGTTGGATCAATAGGTGGCTACCAGTATGGGAAGCAGTCATATGCAAACTGGCCGTTAAGGGCCAACAATTCGAATGACCACCATACCAACTGAATCCAAATCAAGGGTCGTATGTAGCTCAAGGATTTAGTTCAAACCGGAGCATGCCTCAGAGCCAAGGCAACTATCAACAACCGAATCCAAGATGCCAGGTGCCACCGTTCCAACAACAGCAGCAGCAGTAGAAAACGCCACCACCAGGTGACTCACCATCTTTGGATGATTTCATGAAGCAGTTAGCAGCAAGCAACCTGGAGTTCCAACAAAATATGAGCGCCATTGTTCAAGATCTCAAGAAGCAAGTAGGATAGCTAGCTGACTCTATAAGTCAGTTATAGTCAGCCGGATCCGGGAACCTCCCCTCGCAAACAATTCCAAATCCAAGAGGGAATGCAAGCATAGTATCACTAAGAAGCGGTAGAGAATTACAAACAGCACCACAGTAGAAACCGAGATCAACCGGCACCGAGTCCAAACCGGATGCCGACTCCCAAGTACCACAGCAGGCTAGACTCGTCCCGGTGCCGTTTCTAAGTCGGACAATCTCAGCAAGGAAGGTCAAATCTGATGAAGAGTTGTTGAAGATGTTCCGGAAGTTGGAGATCAATATCCCACTCCTGGATGCCATAAAGCAGATCCCAAGTACGTAAAATTCCTTAAGGAGTTATGTGTGCACAAGAGGAAAAAGATGAAGGGAGGAGTGGAACTAAGAGGGATAGTGTTGGTATTGACCAAAAATGACGATCTCATTGTTGGCACGAGACAAGCCCTACCAAAGAAATGTCGAGACCCCGGAATCTTTTCGGCCCTATGCACCATTGGCGATTGTACCTTTGCCGATGCCATGCTAGACTTAGGAGCTTCTGTTAGGATCATGAAAATATGTAATTCAGGTAACTAAGCAAGAAATATGCTGGAATCAAGGAATCAATGATTCTGTAGGATTAGATTTAGATTTAGCCAGCTTGTGCATAAATAAAGCATGCCAAGCCACGTCTTTGGGGTGGAAAAATAGTGGAATTCTAAATCGGCACACCTTGAGCAACAAGACAACAAACCCCCTCTATATTCCTGTCATGCATTAAGGACAATGCATAATTCAAGTGTGGGGGGTGTTCAGTAGTAGGGTGTTTGTTTCTGTTTTTCGTCATTCTCTATGTTTCGTTTGTTTCTGATTTTTTTGCTATTCTCTATTATTTCAATTTTCTAAAAGCTTTCCAGCCGACTCCGGTTCCATCTCGACCAAATCCGGATTGACTTCGACCATATTTCATATCTTACTTTTAATTCTGATTTCTAATTACCAAGAAAAATGTTTGAAAAAAAAGGATTTCCTTTTGAATTAGATGAAACAGTAAAAGGTATGCATGACCCTCGAGAGAAGATTTTTCAAACTTGACAGGGAATGAAATTTCTACATCTTTGGGCATTGAGTGATTGAAAAACTAAAAAAGAGGATCCTTCAGTGATTGAACAACCATTCGTGTGAGAATTTTCGAGCCTTCCATAAATAATGGCTTTACATCTTGCCATTCCTTCCTTTCTTGTGTGATATTTGCATTCATGATGACTGGTTACTCTAGATTTTTCCTTGACTCTATGGATACATCTCGTTTCACATGCAGAAGTAATATGATCTAGGCCATGTTTCTATTAAGCCCCGAGCCAAACAGACGTACCTTGCAAACTTTATCCCTTGTTTATCCTCTTTGGGCCTGAATAACCATTTTTTCTAATATGATAGCTCATTACAAGCCAAAGCCGAAAAACCGTGATCAACCTCAACCTTAGCGGGACAGAGGAGCTTTGGAATTGTTTTGGGAGTGGGTCTCGTTCAAGTGTGCGGGAGACACCCAGGGACATAGCAAGAATAGTACATCCAAAAGGGGTTGAAAAAGAAAAGAAAGAAGAACAAATGCAGGATGAAACAAATGAAGGGAAAGCAGCCAAAAGTTATAAGTTGCAGCAAAAATACAACACAAGGGTGTAAAACAAGAAGTGAGAAAAAGGAGAAAAGAAAAGTGGAAAAAGGGAAAGAAAAAAATGAGCAAGAATGCTCTTAATAAAACCACAATGTCTTGGGGGATTCCCTCTATGCTGGGAACTCATTCCCCATTGCTCCTCTCTTCCCTATGGTTACTAAAGCTCACTTACCATCCTGTATCCTACCCTTACCTTGGCCACGTTACAAGCCGACAAAAAGTCCTAATGATCATGATTGCTTGTGATTTTGAAGGTGCAGAAGAAGAGGCTAGTCAAAGTTTGGTAGTGTCGGTTGCATGGGATGTTTGAGTGTATACACAATCCTAAACACTTGAGAAATTGAGAGAATATGTCTTGAGAGAGAGCTCGGTCACTTCTTGGTTACTCTTTAATGTTTGCATGTTTCTTATTTGCTTTGGGTGTGTAGAAAGTAACTCTCACAGATTGTTTGAAAATCTAGATTCTGGGATGATTGCATGCTTGATCTGTTTGTCAAACTTGAAAAATTCATTTGAAAATATATTTCCTCTTTCAATTTCCTTGAACGATCAAATCTGATTTTGCCCAGGAGTTCAAAAGTATAAGTGTGGGGGTCTGATAAGTCATATTTTATACACCTCACAAGGGCTTAAGATTGGTATTATTAAGATTGTTTAGTGATTAAGCATCCTATCTTAGCTAAGATTCAAATTACAGGCTTAGAAATAGGAAAAATATAAATATGTGCTAAAATAAGGATTTTAACTAATAAAAGATTGGACTTGTTTTGCAAGCCTAAAAGCCGAGAGCATCTCGGTCCAAAAGGAGCATCTCGGCCTAGTGGAGAAAGCCAGTAAAAGCTGAGAGCATCCCGGCCCAAGCCGACTTCAGAGGCTAAAATCGCTTCGGCAAGAATGCAGATTTGATTATCGTAGAATTAAGGAATTTGTAATACAGATATGATTATGCTAGAATCAAGGAATTTGTAATCTCCTAGGATTGAGAAATCTGTAATTCAAATTTGTAATCTGTTAGGATCAGGAAAATATGTAATTTGGGTAACTAAGTAAGAAATCTGCTGGAATCAAGGAATCAGTGATTCTGTACGATTAGATTTAGATTTAGCCACCTTGTGTATAAATAAAGCATGCCAGGCCACATCTTCAGGATGGAAAAATAGTGGAATTCTAGACCTAGCGCCGTCAACAACTACAGACATTCCAAGCTAGCAGGGTGGTACACGAAGCTTTAGTAAGGTGTCTCTCTCGATCGAAGAGGTACAGGACCAAGATTTGGGAAGCTGGAAGCTGTCGGAGGTGATCGCTTGGTATAGCCGATGCACTCTGGTGGATGGAAACCTCAACGCTTGGCCATCACGGGTGCACTACTGTCATCCTTCCATTGGCGAACGTCATGGAAAGCAGAGTCTTTGGAGAACGTTGAATTTCCACCTTTGTCTACAATTCTATTTTCAATATCATAACTGGTTTGCAATTCTGTCTCTTGATTATAATTTCTACGCTTTAATCTACTCTTAACTTTGCCGCAATTGCACATTTTTAGAGGTAGATCACGTTAGACCATGACCGATTGGAACTAGTTTAACAATCTGATTAGGTAGAGAACCTAAAATCAACTAAGTACATACTCCCTGTCAACTAATGAGGTAGTGATTGTGTAAATCCTCGGTATGGCAATGGACAAACGTTCGGCGATTGTCGTAAGAATCTAAGGTTGATTCGGAGTATAATTCTAAGTAATAATGGCAACCTGTTGTGTATTCATTTCTGAATTGGTACAGTAGTTAGCATAGATTAGTTTAGCGTAGTTTAGTTTACTTTCAATACTTAGTTTATTTTTTTGCATTTAAACACAAACCCCCCTTATTTACTGTTTTTCCAGAGTCCGAGATCGAGTCAATCTGACTTTGTCGCGTCTATCCGAAACCGAGTCAGTCCGACTTTGTTGCGTCCGAGTTTGTGCTTAGCCAAGACCGTGTTAGATTCGTCTCTGCCAAGAACAAATCGAATCAGTCTTTACCGAGAGTGATTCGACATTCTATGCTTGACGTTCTGCATAAAACTTTGATTTCTACAATTAGTCACAATTTAACACACTATGTCCTTGAGAGAATCGACCTAGGGTTAGCTATACTATAGTTAGCTTTAGTATTTATTTGAGGCGTTGATAAGTGAGTTTTTAGTCGTCTTACACGCCTCAAATAAATACTAAAGCTAACTATAGTATTGCTAACCCTAGGTGGATTCTCTCAAGGACATAGTATGTTAAATTGTGACTAAGTTTAGAAATTAGAGTTTTGTGCAGAAACGTCAAGTGTAGAATGCCGACTCACTCTTGGCAAAGACTGGTCCGATTTAGTCTCGGTAGAGGGCAGACTCGGACACAATAGAGTCGAACTGACTCGGTTCTGGATGGACGCGACAGAGTCGGACTGACTCAGTCTCGGACTCTGGAAAAATAGTAAATACGGGGGGTTTTGTGTTTAAGTGCAGAAAATAAACTAAGTTTAGAAAAATAAGCTAAACTAATATATACTAACTACTGTACTAATTCGGAAATCAATACACAACAGTTTACCATTCTTACTTAGAATTATAGTCTGAATCAACCTTAGATTCTTACGACAATCGTCGAATGTTTGTCCGTTGCCATACCAAGGATTTACACAATCACTACCTCATCAGTTAGCAGGGAGTATGTACTTGGTTGATTTTAGGTTCTCTACCTAATCAGATTATTAAACCAGTTCCAATCAGCCCTAGTCTAACGTGATCTACCCCTAACAATGTGCAATCGCGGCAAAGTTAAAAGCAAATTAAAGCACAGGAATTATAATCAAGAGATAAAATTGCAAACCAGTCATAATATTAAAAATAGAATTGAATACAAAGGTGGGAATTTAGTGTTCTCTAGAGAGTCTGTCTTCCACAACGATTGCCATTGGAAGGACGGCAGTGGTGCACTAGTGATGGCCAAGCGTTGAGGTTTCCGTCCACTGGAGTGCGTCGTCTATACCGAGCGATCACCTCTGACAGCTTCCAGCTTCCCAAATCCTGGTCCTGTACCTCCTCGATCGAGAGAGACACATTACTAAAGCTTCGTGTACCACCGTGCTAGCTTGGAATGTCTGTAGTTGCTGACGGCGCTAGGTCTAGAATTCCACTATTTTTCCACACCGAAGACATGGGCTAGCATGTTTTATTTATACACAAGCTGGCTAAATCTAAATCTAATCCTACAGAATCGCCGATTCCTTGATCCTAGCAGATTTCTTGCTCAATTACCTAAATTACATATTTTCCTGATCCTAACAAATTAAAAATTTGAATTACTGATTACAAATTCTCAATCTTAGGAGATTACAAATTCCTTGATTCTAGCATAATCATATCTTCCTTAAAGATTCCTTAATTCTAGGAAAATTAAATATGTATTACATATTCCTTAATTCTAGGAAAATCAAATTTGTATTACAGATTCCTTAATTTTAGCATAATCATATCTGCATTCTTGCCTGAGTGATTTTGGTCATTGATGTCAGCTTGGGCCAGGATGCTCTCGGCTTCTACTAGGCGGAGATGCTCTTGACTTTGAGGCCTGTAAAACAAGTCCAATCTTTTATCAGTTAAAATCCTTATTTTAGCACAAATTTATATTTTTCCTATTTCTAGGCTCATAATTCGAAACTTAGCTAAGACAAGACTCTTAATCATTAAATAGTCTTAATAATACCCATTTTAAGCCCTTGTGAGGTGTATAAAATATGAGTTATCAGGTGTGTAAGACGACTAAAAACCCGCTTATCAGTTGGATTTGACTTAGGTTCCCTACACTAAGGTAGGCTTCGACACGAAGTTGGATTTGAATAAGATTCACTACACTAAGGTATGCTTCAAGATTCACTACACTAAGGTAGGCTTCAACACGGAGTCAAATTTGAATAAGATTCACTATGCTAAGGTAGGCTTCGGCATGGAGTCGGATTTGAATAAGATTCACTACACTAAGGTAGGCTTCGGCACAGAGTCAGATTTGAATAAGATTCACTACACTATGGTAGGCTTCGGGACGGAGTCAGATTTAAATAAGATTCACTACACTAAGGTAGGCTTCAGCACAGAGTCCAATTTGAATAAGATTCACTACACTAAGGTAGGCTTCGACACAGAGTCAGATTTGAATAAGATTCACTACACTAAGGTAGGCTTCGACACGGAGTCGGATTTGAATAAGATTCACTACACTAAGCTAGGCTTCGACACGGAGTCGGATTTGAATAAGATTCACTACACTAAGGTAGGCTTTGACACAGAGTCAGATTCGAATAAGATTCACTACACTAAGGTAGGCTTCAACACGGAGTCGGATTTGAATAAGATTCACTATACTAAGGTAGGCTTCGGCACGGAGTTGAATTTGAATAAGATTCACTACACTAAGGTAGGCTTCGACACGGAGTCGGATTTGAATAAGATTATGACTATGCATGTGTGCATGTATGCATGGGGTGTTTCCAATCCTCGCTTTGTATGCATGTTTTTTTATGGGTGCATGGATGCCTCTTGTCCCATTTCATGTGCGCGTGGATTGCCCTGTCGGCTGCACGCCTTTCTGATCTACAATGGCTTCGGGGGAGGGTTGTCGTTCACGTTGGGGTGGTCCCAATTTGAGCCTGGGCTTCGCGAGTTTCACCCATGGTAGCGAAGTTTTCGAATTTTGGCTTGGCCTTATGCATCTTCCTTACCGGTCTTAGGAATTGCGTGTTTACGAATTAGGATATTATTTTTATTAAGAATACATGATATAATGACGGATCCTCGCTGGGGTATCTGCGGGCTGTTTAAGGTGTACAAATTAAGACCAACTGTGGGCCATGTGGATATTGTCGGCATATATCTGGCACTTCACACATTTTTTCACATGTTGGCAATAGTCTGACTCCATCTTGGACCAGTAATATCTAGCACAAAAGATTTTGCGGGCAAGGGCATGGCCATTGGCATGAGTGTCGAAGGCTCTCCCGTTCAATTCTTCCATTATTTCTCGTGATTCACAGTCATCTATGCAACGTAGGAAGGTCGAATCAGCGCTTCTTTTGTAGAGGATTACTCCACATAGGAGGAAGCCCACTGCTAGCCTCCTTAGTGTCCTCTTGTCATTTTCAATTGCTTTCGAAGGATAGACACCTTTCTTTAAGTACTCCCTGATGTCATGATACCAAGGTTTGCCATCAATTTCTGCCTCGCCTACTTGTTGGCAATGGGCCATCTTAGTTTGTTGCCGGACATGTATCGTCATTTCTTTGCCACGATTTTCTTGGAGCATGGCTGACAGGGTTGCCAAGGCGTTGGCCATTTGATTTTCATCCTATGGGACGTAGTGAAAGGAGAACTCATCAAAATGCTCCTTTAGTGCCATTAACTATGCATGGTAAGGGACCAGCTTGGCGTCTCGTGTTTCCCACTCTCTGTGGAGTTGGTAGATCATTAACGTCGAATCATCAAAAACCTTAAGCCTACTAACTTGGTGTTTGATGGCCATTGTGATTCCCATGGCGTAAGCCTCGTATTTTGCCATATTGTTGGTGCAATCGAAACCCAACCTTGCCAAGAAGGGAAAATACTGACCTTTTGGAGATGCCAGTACGGCTCTTATCTCGTTTCCTAGCAAATTTGAAGCTCCATCGAACCAAAGTTTCCACTTGTATGATTCAACCTCCTGTTCATCTTTTTTCGCTACCATAATATACTCATCTGCGAATTCATGCAATAAGGGATGGTATTCATCTAAAGGGTGATAGGCTAGCTGCTCCACCAGAGCACTTCCTTTAATGGCTTTCTAACTTGTATAAACTATGTTGTATTCCTACAGAGCCATTTGTCATCGTGCTATTCGCCCTGTTAGTGCTGGCTTTTCGAAAATATACTTGAGAGGGTCCATTTTAGCAATCAGTCGTGTGGTGTGAGCCAGCATGTATTGCCTTAACCTCTTTGCGGCCCAAACCAAAGTGCAACATGTTCGCTCTAGTGTCGAGTACCTTTGTTCACATTCCATTAACTTCTTACTGAGGTAATATATGGCTTGTTCTTTCCCGAAATCATTTTGCTGTCCTAGGATGCCCCCCATAGATTCCTTCAACACCGTCAAGTACAATATTAGGGGTTTGTCGGGTATTGCTAGAACGAGAACAGGAGGTGACTCTAGGTACTGCTTGACTTTTTCGAAGGCTTCTTGGCATTCTTGATTCCATTCCACCTTTTGATTCTTCCATAGGAGTTTGAATAATGGGCTGTAGGTAGCCGTCAACTGAGAGATGAATCGGGCTATGTAGTTGACACTTCCCAAGAAGCTTCTTACTTCCATTTCGGTTTTTGGGGCCAACATGTCATGGATGGCCTTGACTTTATCCAGATTTAGTTTGATCCCTCTTTCGTTGACTATAAATCCCAATAACTTCCCCGTTTTGACTCCAAAAGTGCACTTGGCAGGGTTTAGCTTGAGTCGGTATTTTTGCAACCTTTCGAAAAGTTTTCATAGGTCGTCAATGTGTTGCCCTGGTATTTTTGACTTAGAAATCATATCGTCCACATAGACTTCCACTTCTTTATGCATCATGTCGTGGAAGAGGGTGACCATGGCCCTTTGATAAGTTGCCCCAGCATTTTTGAGTCTGAATGGCATGACCTTGTAACAAAAACGTTCCCACGTGGTGATGAAAGTGGTTTTCTCCTTGTCCTCAAGGGCCATCCGGATTTGGTTGTATCCAGAGAATCCTTCCATGAAGTAATAACAGGAGTGTTGAGCAGTGTTATCCACCAATACGTCAATGTGGGGTAGAGGAAAATTATCCTTTGGGCTTGCTCTATTGAGATCCCTATAGTCAACGCACATTCACACTTTCCCATCCTTCTTAGGGACTGGCACGATGTTGGCCACCCATTGGGGGTATTCTGCCACTGCCAAGAAACCGACCTTCCACTGTTTTTTTACTTTTTCTTTGATTTTCAAGGCCACCTCTGGCTTCATTCTCCTCAATTATTTCCGCACTGGGATGGCGTTGGGGATTAAGGGCAGCTTGTGTTTGACGATGGCAGTGTCTAGTCCTGGTATATCTCGATAAGACCATGCAAAAATACCCTTATATTCTCTTAAAAGCTCTATCAACCTTTGCTTGAAATCCGACAGGATTAGTTTGCCTATCCATTTTTCTCTGGTTTCCTCTCCTTTGCCGAGATTAATGATCTCTAGCTCTTCAGTGCCGGACTAGAGCTTTGGCCTTTCTTGTTCTAACAACCTTTCCAGCTCTCTTAGGGCCTCTTCCTTCGTCTCTTCCCCTTCGTCTTGCCTACTGGACTTGTCAACATCGTCGGGCGCAAGGGCAACGTTATTGATTTGGGGGAAGGTTTCTGTGTTTGGACTAATTATTATTTTGACAATATTTTAAAAGAAAGCAGGAAAAAAAACATGCTTCAAACGTGGCTCTAATGCAAATGAAAATGAAAAAGGAAAGACAAACGACTATGCAAGAATGTAAATGGAATACACAACTTTTATTATTTTTTGGAATTGTTCGTAAGTGGCCTCAAGGCCCTCTTTTTTACATGTTTTTCATTACATTTTCCAAAAGGCTAGTTCGGGCAACGCTTCGGCAGTCCAATTCTCCAACTCTCATGCCATGGGGTACACCCACTCTGCCAGCTCTGTCGGTTGGTCGTCTATCATTGCTACGTGTCCTAGAGTCACGATGCCCCCACTAATGAAGTGGTAGTAGAGGTTAGCCTTTGCTTATTGCTTGCCTTGGACCTTCCTCCCCGACTTTGCTTTTCTTACAGCCCTGCTATAGCCGAATCCAGCTCGTCCTGGATTTTCTTGTACTGCCATTGGGTCGGCCATGCCATCGAGTCTTCTTCCTAACCCTTTTCCAGGTTCGAATTTGCTACCATAATCGCAGCTTTGGATGGCTTAATGTCACCCCTTCCTATTTCGACGTTGGTTATACCTACTATTTCAAGTGCTTGAAAAGAGGTTTCCAAAGCTTCTTCATCTTCTTCTATGACCATTATTTCTTTCTCCCACATGACGCTGATCAGCTGCCCATCGGCTATGAATTTGACTTTTTGGTGCAGCGATGAAGGGATTGCCCCTGCGGCATGTATCCATAGTCAACCTAGCAAGCAACTATACTCTGACCGGATACCCATCACCTAGAAGGTGATGTCAAAGGTTTTTGGCCCTATGAGTATTGGGAGAGTGATTTCTCCCATCACTTCCCCTTTGAAATATCGAAAAGCCCTGACCATAACTGGACTGTTTCTCAAGATGGCGCCAGGGCAGTAGAGTTTGTCCAATGTGGTTTTTGGCATGACATTGAGCGAGGATCTGTTGTCTATTAGCACCCTTGCTATCATGTAATTTCCACACTTGACTGCAATATGAAGGGGTTGATTGTGGTTTTTTCCCTCATTCGGGACCTCTTCTTCGGAGAATGACAAATGGCTGCTCATAGTGATGTTGTTGATGATACCTCTAAACTTTGTGGGCATAATATCTTGATGTACATGGGCTTCATTCATCATTTTTAGGAGAAGTTCACGATGGCTCTCTGAGTTGATCAACAGCAAGAGGAGCGAAATATGCGTGGGTGTTTTGTGCAATTGGTCCAGCATCTTGTATTCGCTATGCTGGATTACTTTAAGAAACTCCCGAGCCTCTTCTTCCGTCACCATTCTTTTGGGTGACTCTATTGTTTTTTCTTTTTTACGGGAGCCGGTTCTTTATTTCTCAGGGCGTTAGGGGAGAATATCCTCCCACTTCGTGTCATGCCCCATGTTTTGACTATATTGGTGATTTCGGGGGCTATAGTCTCTTCTTTTATTTGAGGTGTCGGATACCTCCATGGTACCGCATTATTATTATAAATAGGCTTGGTCGCAACCTATATGATAAAAGGCGCAAGTTTGGGAGCCGAGTTATATTGAATAATTAACGGTTTGGGGCGAGGGTTATCGTTTCCCTCAATATATGCAACTACGGTGACATTATTTGACTGATACAGGTGGGACCTCCACTTGGTTAGCTGGATCTACGGTTTGTCTAGGTTCTTTGTCTTTTCTCCTAGGACTCACAACTCTCTCATCCATGTGACTTATGGCATTGACTGTCGTAGTACTATGGGCCAAAAAAGGATTATTATGCACGTTGGATCCCTTGTCTTCAAGCCCAAGGAGTCCATCGTCTAAAAGATCCTAGACCTTATGCTTCAAACTCCAGCATCTTTCGGTGGATGTCTTCTGGCTCCGCCATGGTAGTCGCACCTGGCATTAGGGTCATAACTCCTTGGGTATAGGGGTTCCAGAGGCTTCAAGGGAACTACCTCTATTAGTTTTTGTTCCAGTAGTAGGGGAAAAAGCTTGGTATAGGTCATGGGGATCGGTGTCAGCACCCTAGGTGACCTTCTCGCGGCTTGCTGTGATGGCCCAGCATTGGCAATAACCCCTGTGTCCGTTCGTGGTTGGCTTGGTGGAATGTATGGTGTTGGTTGTGTCATTGCTAGCCGAGATCCCGCTTGAGTAGGGTATGAGGAAGTGTTTATCTTGGTCCGAGGGAAGGTGGGCTCGATTAGCACGACGTTGATCTCGCCCTTCTTCTTTTCTGACATCGTCTTCTTGGCGAAGTCAGCGGCGTTGCTGGTTTGGGCGAACTTTCCTCGTCGGATACCCACCTATATTCTTTTGCCTACCACCACAAGGTCAGCAAAATTAGAAGCCATATTCCCGACCACCTTATCGTAGTACGGGGAAGGAAGGGTGTCAATAAACATAGTGACCATTTCTCTTTCTGTGATGGGTGGTTGAACCTGAGCCCGCTGAGCGTATTCTTTGAAGCCTTCTTATTCTTTTTTGACCATATTCTAGAGACGAGATCGGTCAGGCGCCATGTCTTTGTTGTATTTATATTGCTTCAAGAAGGCTTTCGCGAGATCTCGCCAAGTCTTGATGCGTCCCTGCTCCAGGTCGACATACCAGCTTAGTGCCGCTCTAGTTAGACTGTCCTAGAAACAGTGAATCAAGACCTTGTCATCATAGATGTATGCCGCCATCTTTCGGTAATACATAGCTAGATGCACGCGGGGGCAGGAACTCCCCTTGTATTTATCAAACTCAAGGGTCTTAAAGTCTGTCGGGAGACCCACATCCGAAACTAAGCGTAAGTCTACAGCCTCCAACCCGTACTTGTCTCCTCCTTCTATGGCACAGAGACGTTCCTCCAAAGACTGCCATTTTTCTTCCATCTAGGAAGCTTGTCTGTGAACCATGAAGGGAGGGGGATTCCCCGAGGTTTGGTGCTGGGCCCTTGAATCCTCCTTTGGATTTGGGCTGGCTCCCGAGCTGGCATTGAACACTGGCCAATTATTCACAGCATTTTGCTATTTCTAGTCCTCGTTGGCAGCATTTTCGGTGTTCCATCCCTATGGCATTCCATATGGCAGATCCCTGATGTTGCGGGCATAGCCATTCTATGCGTACCCGGCGGCATTCGTGTTAACCAAGGTTGTGACAGCTGCATTGGTCTGGATGAGTATTTGGAACATTTGGGCCATTTGCTCCCGTAGTTGGCCAACCTCACCTTTGAGATCTTGATTTTGTTGTTCCAATGCGTCCACCTTGCTTTCCATAACCTTGGACTTTAGTCACATGGTGTATTTGTGTTGGTGCGTGGACTGCTTCTCTTTTCTGGTATCCAGTGCACATGGCGTTGAGCGTATTTATTATGAGATGCATGTTATGCATGAAAACAAAAAGAAAACTATGCATGTTATGACTCAATCATGAAACATTCAGACATGGTGGAAGGAAAACTTGTCATTCTTATGTACTGTTACGAAGGTGCCTCAAGGAGGCAAAGACAATGTCTTTATTTTGTCGTAATGATTTTGACATAAGCCTAGGAATTGAGTGATTTCTATGGGTGTATGGGGCAGGTTAACCATTTCTTCCACCATACGGAGGCTCCTAGGTATACTTCTTATGGCTTGGTTGGCTATCCAGGCTAACTTGATAAACCTATCTTTCCAGAACCTAGCCTCCTCCTGAACTTCCCGTGCTGCCTCCTCGACGCAGGCTTCCGTCTCCAAGTGTTAATAGGCTTGCTCCTTTAATCTTTGGATTGCGGTGTTGGCCTGTAAGCCCCAATCAGCGGCTTTCCTTTTTTCCTCAGTGAGCTCCGCCAGCCTTTGCCGCCTTCGTTTCTCCAGATATTCATTGTGGAGTTTGTACTTAACCACCTCCGTTTTCAACAGGCTTATCTGCTCTTGGAGTTGGCGAAGGTGGCCTCTAGCGTCTTCCTCCTTTGACCTAACTTCTGCCAAGGCCGCTATCAGCTCCTCTTCTTCTAGTAAGGCTTGACTCCACTCCAGTTCCCTCAGTCCCTTTTCCTAGGCAGCAATTCGGAACCAGTGTTCCACTTTAGGAGTTTCCCGACTCTTCTCATCTTCGCGGGAATCAAGTTCTTTTCGCTTCCTCTTTGATTGCCTTTGTAGACCTGCTAGTTCGATTTCCACGGTTTCGATCCGCAAGTCATCGAATGTCAAGAAAATGGACTCTGCTCTATGCTACAGCCAAGACTTGTAGCTGGATGAGGCTCCGTAGCTCTATAGTCCCCATTCGGGTCCCTTTCAGATGGTCTTTTTCCAGGCTTGACGAATCTTCTTCAAGTGCTCTCCTTCTTGTATCCCTAAACAGTGGAGGATGAAGGATTTCACCGCCTCCTCCAACGGAGGTAAGACCATGGGATATCCGGCTTGGCGGAGTGTCAATATGGTATTACAGTTGATGGCTCATTGGGTACCCATTAAAGGGACGTTTGCGAATCCTCCGCAATGGATAACCACGTCATCTCTTTCATTCCACTGTGGGTACCACTAGATTAATCTCTCTGTGGCCTCGTCCAAGCGTGCAGTCCATTCCACCTTCGTCAGGAGCTTGACACAACTCCAATAGTGGTCTTCTATGGGGCACCTCATCTTCTTGCTACTATGGAACAAGTGCGCGGTTAACCACAAGAAGAGCAGTGTAGTGCAGCATCTCAACCCTTTTCCATTTCTCATACTACAATAGTCCAAAGTATAGTATATGTTGGCCAAGACTGCCACAACAGGGTATTCTCCCTGATCTTGTCTTCCGAGAAAAGCATCTATGGCGGCTAAATCAACGTAACATTTTATTTGAGGGAAGAGCATTATGCCATAAATCAAGAGCCCGTACACATCTACAAAGGTCGGTCAGTCTTCTTCCTCCTAAAGTTGTTGGAGCCTTTCTTCTAAGGCCGCTTTTGGGATCCCTTCCACTCCATTCCAATTTTGATTCAACCTTAATATTTCTGACTCGGGCACCTTGAGTACTTTGGCCATTGAAGCCCAAGAGGGGTAATTCCCCCTAAAGAGGTAGGGAGGGGATTTATCATAGGGTACTCCTATCAGCCTTTCATACTCTTCTAGTATGGGGCGAGTTGAAAGTCATGAAAAGTGAAGCACTTGAGAGGCGGATCATAATATTGAGTGAGCATTGACAAGGCCGCGGGCTGTACTTCTATATTGACCATGCCCAAGAGATTCCCATACTTCCTTTCGAAGGCTCTTCACCATTGACCTTTGAGCTGTCCGCCCCAGTGCCACAGGGATTGAATATTGGGGGTCTTGGTTGGGACGGGTCGTAACTTTTGAACACAATGACGGGTATTTCCTTCCATGTCTGAAATTATTCACGATTAGTATGCTGATGTTATGCATGTTTCTATTTTCTCTCCCTCTTACTTTTATCCCTTTTTTGATTTTTTTTTTGCACGCATGCAATATGCATCTGATCGTCGGGCGTGAGAGGTTGGGGGGTTGAACTTGTGGTCCCTGTCCATTCCTAGGTTGGTTAGGGGGTATCCCTGAGTCCTAGGGCTTTTACGGGTTCCTTTCGTGGCTCTACACACTGCTCACATAGGTCACTAAAGCTTAAGACCCTTGTTAGGAATATTCCACAGGCGAGAGTATCTCCCAGAATGTGGTCATCCTTTAAAGGCCATACCTTAGCTGGATTATCATAGTCACCAGTCTAGGGATGTACCCAAAGATGATTACCACTACACATCCATCACTCACTTACTCACAGGTCTGGGAATAGGACCCACTCAAGAATCAAGACAAGTGCCTTTCGCTTTTTCAAATTCTGCCCCAACAAGCTCCCCAAAACAAAGAAACAAGGCAACCAACATAATCGCATGCAATATTATGGGGAAAGTAGAAGATTGTGCTATTTTATGCAAGTCGTCTTAACTGGGCTCGACCCTATCTTTTACACAAATATCCCTAGTGGAGTCGCCATCTAAGGCGACATAAATCGCGTTGTGCGGCATTTTTGCTTTTATTGGTTTAAAATTTTTTGGAATATCTTTTTTTCGAGTATAGGTAAGCTGGGGACCAGATTCGCTCAGCGACTCGGCGTCGAGTCGGTACTGATTCAATCAACCCTGGGGGAATTGATTGAATCGGTACTAACTCGAATTGAAGTCGCCACCAATGTTTTAATGGTACATTGGAAACCTAAAATGGATATGGCAGTCAAGTGAATCTGAGGTCCAGGTAAGGGATCATTTACGCATGGGATTGGCATACCATCCCATCTGTCTACCACCTGGTAGTTACCGAACGACTTGTATATGTAGCACAACCTTCACTACCCAAAGTTTGACCTAGATTAAAATAAGTGAAATAATTATGTGGATGATTTTTGACTTGACGAGAGTGTACCTCTCGTTCCTACGTACCCCTCCTAGCCTGGAGGAATCAAAGTCGACGTAGTTCTATGAGTGCGTGTAGGGTTAGACTTTCCACTTGGCATCTTTCCCTAGGAAATCAATCGTGTTACTACTGGTGAGAGGGGACTTTCACTTAGGCGTCCCCAACACGATAGGGTCTGAATCTGTGGATGCACGACTCGGCAACCTAAGTGTTAGAGCTGGACTATCCCTTAGGCGTCCTCTAGCTAACTGAGACTCAGCTAGGATGATTCAGACAATGCATGAATTGACCCCAAACGTGTGAGATATTCTGGGCTTGGTTGTCTGGACTTGAGGTTTGGCTATAGGCCATCCCATGAGCTGGCATGTGCGGCTAGGCAGTGGTATGTTGATCATATGGGGTGTAATGTATGCTTTCTAGACAGTCAATGAGGCTTACCGGCCATCTGGAGTGTAATATACAGTGTGAAATGAATGAAAATGGCTCGCCGGCCATCTAGAGTGTAATGCAGTGTTTATAAGATGAATGACAGCTCGCTGGCCATCTAAAGTGTAAGTGCAATGTTTATAAGATGAATGACGGCTCGCCGGCCATCTGAAGTGTAATACGTAGTGTTTATGGAATGAATGAGGATTTTTTGGATGATGCATAAGATTCGGCCAAGAACCTTAACTGGTATCCAGAGAGACGGTTGGTGTAGGTAACTGAGAACTTGCACAGGTGTCTTACTGATTTCTTCTAATAGTGTTTCTTCAGCAGTTATCTTTGATACTCAATGATTCTTGGCCCTAAGCTCTTCGTGATGAGCCCTTTTATAGCCTTTAGGGAGGCGCTGAGGGTGTGTCTAATTTCGCCACCTGGCCCTTTCCCAACCTGTTGATGCAATTTGTTATTGCCAGAATCCCAAGGTTGATCTTCATGGGGCTCTGCACTCAATCGTGCCACGATCTTTCATGATTCTCGACGCATTTCATGGGTAGTGGTTGAGCTAACACTCCTGTGTGTTGTGATTGGCGAGAATTGTTTAGTCTGTTGAGACTTGCTATTCTGACATGGCTGGATTAGGGGCTGTGTTTCCTTGTGTAGCCTCACGGCCTGGATGCTCCGAGTATGGTGGGACCACGTCTTTTCTGCTGAGGTGGCAAACCCTGCTAGCGTTGGGCTAGGCTCTTGGATCCTAGTTGGTCCAATTCCTATTCTAACTTGGTCAATTCTCCTTTCTTGTGGTGATCTAGGACAAGCCCCGCATTATTCCCATGGGTCGCGGACCCTTCTCCACTAATGTGTTCTCCTGAGTCAGACACTTTTGGGGTCTTACACTAACTATGCAATATTATAGATAATCTTTAGATAATTTACGTCAACCATGAGCTTAATCCCTGCTAACTCGAGGCTACGGTTGCGTAAGCCCTCAGTCGGTAACGGACGAACGTTAGGCGGTCACCTTAAGAAATAGGTTGGCGAGGAACCACTTGCATGCTAGGACTCTAAACTAGAAGCATTCCTTGATCCTTTAGTATTCGGTATGCAAAATATATGTTTCGAGTAGTTGTAGTTAGATATAGTTGCCTTTAGTTTCCTAGATAGCCATTTAACTTCCCGCACTTTACTTTTCCTGTACTTTAGTCACCAGCAAAACCCCCCCTGTTTTACGTTTACTTTCTAAGTCCACACTCTACAGCCCTCTGTTCTGCATACATCTCAGCCTTGTACCCTAGTAAATACAAGAACCACATGTCCTTGAGAAGAATGACCTAGGTTGACCTTGTGCTACTTAACATAGGAAAAATCTAGTATTTTTATAGGAGAAGTGATGACATTCTTTACAGCTTATCAATCATCCCCAAGACAATACAAGTCACCCAAAACTAATGCAAAACAATACAAGACAAGTAAGGTCCACTTTGTCTCCTTTCCTTTCTCAATTTCCAAACTATCAAGGTACCACTTGCAAAGTCTTGGAGTATCACCCCCATACTTATTTAGAACCTATTCCCAAAATAATTCCAAAGCTCCTTTAACCCCTAAAGTTAGGGTGATCATGGTTTTCCACTTTAGGCTTGTAATGAGCTATAATATCAAAGAAAGTGTTAGATAGGCTCAAAAGGGGGTAAGCAATGGATTTAATGCAAGATAAGTCCATTTGGCAAGTGGGCTATAAAGAAAGATAGTCTAAATCATATCACCAATGCATATGAGACAATAAGCACAAAAAGAGAATCGATGAAAACCTAGAGTAACTAATAACACATGTGCAAATCACATAAGAAAGAAGATAATGGCAAGATGTAAACCATCAACAAACAAGGCTCAAAATCTCACAAGGATAAATGTTTTATCACCAATTATTCAAACTTTAATTTCCAAGTCACTCATTACACTAAAGATGCAAAAACGGTTTTGTATCAAGTTGTGAGACCTCTTAATCAAGAATGATGTAAGTATTCATAATTTATACAACCTAGAAATCCATTAAAAAGTGCTAAAAACTACAAAATATAACTTTTTTCTTTTTTTCGTTTTAGCAAAAATGAATTTGACGACAAATGGAAAAATTGAAAACAACAGAAAACAACAAAAACAATGGAAAACAACAAAAACAGAAAATAGAAAACAACAAAACAGCAAACATAAAACAAAAAACAACAAATAGAAAATAGAAAACAACAACAAAAATTTTTTACAACAAAAACAATAAATATAAGTAGAAAAATAGAAATACAATAATAGTAAAACAGTAAAACACCCTCCCCCCCCCACACACACACTTAAAATGAGCATTGTCCTCAATGTAAGCATATATAAACACAATACATGCATTAATAACCACAAAGGAAAGGGGGTAAAAGTCTCTCAAGGTGCAATTATTTGCATTTTCGATAGGGTAGGCTTGACCAAAGAGACATCCACCACATCACCCTCCATCATTGTTGGACACTCATGGAATAGCTTGAGTTGGTGCCTATTGACTTTAAAGGTCTTGCCAGTAGCTTCATTTCTTATTTCAACTACACCATAAGGAAAGACATTAGTAATGACAAAAGGTCCATCTCATTTAGAACAAAGCTTACCCGGTATTAGCTTAATGCGAGAGTTCAACAAAAGAACTTTTTGGCCCATTTTGAACTCCTTTCTCAAGATCATGTTATCATGAAAGCGCTTTACCTTTTCTTTGTAAATCTTAGAGTTCTTATAGGCCTCCAAGCAAAGCTCCTCAAGTTCTTGCAATTGAAGCTTTCTTTCCTTGCTCGCTTAGTCAAAGGCCAAGTTACACCTTTTCACTACCCAATATGCATGATGCTCTATTTCTACCGAACGGATGCCTTACCAAAAACTATCCGATAATGGGACATTCCTAACAGTATTCGATAAGTCGTCTTATGAGCCCGAAGAGCATCCTCTAGTAACTGGCTCCAATCTTTTCTATTGGGATGCGCTACCTTTTGCAAAATTTATTTGATCTCTTCTCATCCTCCCCATTGGTTTGGGGATGATAAGCAGTAGCCACCCTATGCACCACCCCATACTTCTCAAGCAAGGTGGACATGGTCTTATTGCATAAATGACTCCCCTGGTCACTAACGAGAGCTTTAGACACACCAACCCTACAAAAAATATTGGATCTAACAAAATCCAAAACAACTTTAGCATCATTGGTTTTGGTGGCCTTAGCCTCCACCAATTTTGAAACATAATCAACAACAAGTAAAATATAAGTAAAACCATAAGAAATAGGAAATGGACCCATGAAATCAATACCCCAAACATCAAAGACCTCACAAAAAAGAATAGGTTGCTAGGGCATCTCATGCCTACGGGTAATGGCCACTCTTGCTCTTTCGCACTACTCGTAGGTGGTAACAATGTGGTGGGCATCCTTAAAAATGATGGGCCAATGAAACCCACTATCCAATACCTTCCAGGCTATCTTGTGCGACCCATAATGCTCGCCTACAAATGCGGAATGACAAAACTAGAGCACTAACTGGATCTCATGGTCTGGTATACAGATGTGAATCACCTTATCACTATAAAATTTCCACAAATATGAACCATCCCACACATAATATTTAGCATCACTCTTAATTTTATCATTATATGGTTTGGATGCCTCTAAGGGTAAAATAGATGCAACAAGATAGTTAACAATGTTAGTAAACCATAGGGTAATACCATCCAGTTGCATGAGCTGCTCATCAAGAAAATAATCTCTAATAGGTAGAGGGTCACTCCTCCCCCTCAATTCTGCTCAGGTGGTCGGCTACTAGGTTCTCTACATCACTCTTGTCTTCGATCTCTATGGCAAATTCTTAAAGGAGAATCATCTAGCGAATCAATCTTGGTTTCGCATCAAGCTTCTTCAACAAGAATTTCAAATATACATGGTCAGTGAAAACAAAAAACTTTGAGCCAAGCAAATAAGAACAAAATTTATCTAATGCAAAAATAATAGCTAAAAGCTCCTTCTTAGTGGTGGTGTAATTAGCTTGGGCTGAATCCATTGTGCAAGATGCATAAGCTATAACATGGGAAAGCTTGCCAATTCGTTGGCCAAAAACTACCCCAAGTTCCAAGTTAGAGGCATCACACATGAGCTCAAAAGGAAGCTCACAATCAGGTGCTTGAAGGATGGGAGTGGTGGTAAGTCTCTTTTTCAACTCCTGAAAGGCCTCAATGCATGGCTAATCAAAGAGAAGCTCCACATCCTATTGTAGAAGCTTGGATAGTGGCAAGGCTATTTTGCTAAAGGATGAATCTCCTATACAAACTTGCATGTCCAAGAAAAGAGCAAACTTCTCGCACAGATGTGGGGTGAGAAAAAGAAGCAATAATATCAATTTTGTCCTTGTCGACCTCAATACCTCTATTAGACACTAAATGCCCTAAGACTATACCTTTAGTCACCATGAAATGACATTTCTCAAAGTTCAGCACAAGGTTAGTCTCAATGCACCTATCTAAAACTCTAAACAAACTCTCTAAGCATTCATCAAATGAATGACTGTACACCATAAAAATTGTCCATAAAGGCCTCCATGCAACTCTCTAATAACTCAAAAAAAATACTAATCATACACCTTTGGAAGGTGCTTGGGGCATTGAATATGCCGAGTGGCATCCTTGTGTAAGGAAATGTGCCAAATGGGAAAGCGAAGGTGGTCTTATGTTAATCTATCAGTGCAATATGAGTCTACATAGAACCTGAAAAGCCATCCAAAAAACAATAATAGGATTTACCTACCAACCTCTCCAAAACTTGATTAATAAATGGGAGAGGGAAGTGGTTCTTGCGAGTTGTTTGGTTTAGCTTCTTGTAGTCTATACACACTTACCAACTATTCTGAATTCTAGTTGGAACCAATTCATCATTCTGGTTCTTCACCACGGTCATCCTAGATTTCTTAGGAACAACCTGCACAAGACTAACCTACTAACTGTCTGATAAGGGGTAAATGATCCCTATTGCAAGTAGCTTCATGGCTTTCTTTTTACGACATCAAGAATGGTGGGGTCAGCCGCCTTTGTGGCTACCTCACTAGTCGAACTTCCTCCTCCAATAATATCCTATGCATGAATATGGAAGAATTAATCCCTGGGAGGTCAAGTAAAGTCCAACTAATGAATTTCCTATGCTTCTTCAAGACCTATAACAATCTCTCCTCTTTCTCAAATTGGAGGTTGTTAGCTATAGTAACTGGAAGCTTTTGGTCGTCCTCTAGGTAAGCATACTTCAGGTGCTCAGGTAATGGTTTAAGCTTTAAGGTTGGTGGCTGCATAATAGATGGTGAGGGAGGTTCACTTGCTGCAACTTCTACCACTTCTGGTCCTACATCAATAGCAACACGAATCTATGCATAAATGGAGCACTCCTTACCTTCATCACAAGTGCACTCAAAGTCAGCCAAATCAGCAAAATAGAAACATCAGCCACATCTACAAAATCAGAAAATTCAAAAAATGTAGAAAGGCCAATATGCAGTTGCATATAATCATCAACCAATACATCAATCACATCTAAACCAAAGACATAATGGTTTTTGTGGGATGTTTCATGGCTTCAAATATGTTGGTCCTTGTTATCACCAAACTCCATGGAGAGGGTTCCAGGATACATATCAATCTTGATCCTTGTTGTTATTAAGAATGATCTGCCAAGGATTAAGGTGGATCCTTTGCTAGATGTCTTATTCTTCATATCTAACACATAAAAATCTACTAGAAAAATCAATTCATGTATTTGGACCAACACATCTTCTAGAATACCAAGTGGATGCACAATGCTTCTGTTTACTAGTTGGATTATTACACCAGTTGGTTCTATGATATTGAAAGAAAGATCTTCAACTCTAAACAAGGAACCATATTAATAATAGAGTACTATGGTACTCTGAATGGGTTATGGTTTGTGTTGGACCAGTACCAAGGATTGAAGATGTGCAAAGTTAATTCTATTGCATACACTAGGCTCGTTGAAAGGGGGAAATCTTAAAGTTCCTCCATGGCTTAAATTTTAAATACAATCCTATTTGGGTTCAAATTCTAGGCAAGGAGAATCTTCTCTCTCTGTCTGAGGTATTTTTTATTATGCGGAGTGAAGAGACCCAATGATCAGTCATGCTTGATAAAGGAAGCTCCAACATAGGATCAGTCATGGTGACAAGAAAAGGTTTCACAAAAAGATCAATCTCCAAAGGAAAACCTTTCACAAAGAGTAGTCGTGAAGAATACTGCACGTATTACAAATGACTAGAACATACCAAGGATACCTGCTACAAGCTTTATGGAAAGCAGAAAGTTCTTAAATGAATGGATGGAAATAAAGGCCCAACTCAGATGTGGGTGAATTAAACAACCTCCGATAAGGAGAATGTAGTTGAACATCCTTCTACCTCGCAACTTGACCAGGAAATTCAAGCCTTTAATAAGAAGGAGATGGACCACCTTTGAGCCCTTCTAAACTCAAAAAGTAAGTCTTTTGACTCGTGTGGCTTGACTAAGAAAAGAAAGAATTCTTTTAATATTTCTGGTTCAGTTCCACAAAGCATATGGATCCTTGATTTGGGGACAACAGATCATATGACCCCATTTCCTTTATATTTTACATCATACCTTAAAAGTATCCAAAAAGTAACTCATTACTATTGCTAATAGGGATCATGTTCCTATTGTTGGATCTGGAAACATCCAACTTCAATCCTCTTTATCCCTACACAATGTTCTTCATGTTCCGAAACTGGCTAACAACTTTATCTCTATACATAGGCTTATACTAGATTGGAATTGTTCAGTAACATTTTTTCATTCTCATTGTGATACTTAGGAACTTACAATGGGGAGGACGATTGGAGTTGCTAAAGAGCAAAGTGGGTTATACTACTTACAACATACAAAGATAGGTAACAACACCAATAAGGAAGATTTGCCTTCCAGTCAATAGGCAACCTCAAAAAACTTAGGCAGCTTCTCAAATTTGACTTTACCATAAATGTCTTGGACATCCACCGTTTGGATTACTTAAGGCAATGTTTCCATATTTATTTAAATAAGAGTCTGTCGAGTCCTTTAATTGTAATATTTGCCAGTTTTCAAAGCACCATCATGCAACATTTTCTCCTAGTAATAATAAAAGTCTTGAACCTTTTGACCTTATTCATTCTGATGTGTAGAGGCCAGCTACACTTTATTTTAAAAATAATTACACTCACTTAATGTAAAATAAACTTTAACACCTTAATTACAGGAAATATAGAGTCAAATGGCTCATTTAATTAAAAAAACACACTAAACATAGTATTATTTGGATAAACAAAGAAAATATCTAAAATTTAAAGAAAAAATTACTAAATTTACTTTATTTCAAAAATAAATACATTCACTTAATGTAAAATAAAATTCAACACCCTAATTATAGGAAACATAAAGTCAAACGACTCATTTAAATACAAATAAAACAATTATTTACATAAATAATCAAATTATCTATAATTAAAATACGCAAATATTAAATTTATTTTAATTTTAAAAAATACACTCACTTCATTTAAAATAATTTTCAATATCATCATTACAATAAATATATACTCAAAATACTATTTTAATTATAAATACATGCTAATTCGGTCTCAAATTTCAATTATTTTGTTTTTTTGTTCCATCACTATTCGGTCGCTAACAATTTTTTTACTTTTTTTGGTCGCTAAATCAATCGTAAAGTGGTTTTTTTATTTAACATTTTTTTAGCTTGGTTGCAAATTTCAATTCTTTTTGTTTTTCTATTTGTCGCTAACAATTTCTTTTTAATTAATTTTTATACACTATATGTTCAATCGCTAAATCGGTCCCTAATTGGTTTATTCTTTACATTTTTAAATATCGGTCGCAAATTTCAAATTTTTTGTTCTCGATTCCATTGCTAACAATTCCTTTTAAATTAATTTTTTACGTTATATTTTGGTCGCTAATTGATTTTTTATTTAACAATTTTACTTTTAGTTGCTAATTCGTTACAAATTTCAAATTTATTGTTTCCTGTTCTATCGCTAATTCGGTCGCTAACAATTCCTTTTAAATTAATTTTTACATTATATTTTTTGCGGTTAAATCAGTCACTAATTGGCTTTTTATTTAACTTTTTTAATTTTGGCCGCAAATTCCAATTTTTTTATTTTTTCTATTCCGTCACTAATTAGGTTGCTAACGAAGCATTTTTTAGTTTTTGTATGTCATGTTTGCGATCGCTAATTCGGTCACAAATGCAATAACTTAAAACCACCCAATTTTTGGTCGCTAATTCCATCGGTGTTCATGATCGCTTCTTTCAGTCGCAAATTGCCGTTGCTAAAAATGATTTTTCTTGTAGTGTATTATACTATTTTTGGTGCCAAGTGAAGAGCAGTGCCAGTGATGATCTTCTATTGCAATTCAGGTTTTGATTTGCACTATAGTATATATAATGTTGTTTTTGCTACTTCAGCAGTACCATTTTTTCTATATTTAAATTTATAGTAATTTTTCACTCATTATACAATGCTATATTGTGAGTGTCATGTTATTTTCAAGAGTAGTTGTTGTTTTAATATAATAGTCCTCATGTAGAATCTAATATAAAAGAATGGAGCTAATATATTTACTATTTAACAGTCACACTTGTGGTCTTCAAGATATGGATATCTGCTACTACCTTTGCAAAAGAAAAAGAAGTGGTTGCTCACTACTAGGTTAACATATGTATAAAGTTCAAGAAGTGACTTTTGTATTTAATAGTAGTATTTAGCACTTTTGCTTTTTAATTATGTTTTAGCTTTGACGCTGGTGCCTGAGAATGTGAGCTCCAGCTCTGAAGCAGCTCCTTCCTGAATTGGCTAAAGGCATTTTAAGATATCTTAGCTATTAAATCTACAGAAGTTGTAGTTGTAGGTATTGAAGTGAAAGTAGAAATAAAGTTTAGATGAATGAGTTGATAATTTGCAACCTTCTTCAAGTTACTATTTATATAATATATTAGAAGCATTCTTAACCATTTAACCATTATTTTTATCATCATTTTTGTTGTACTGATTAATATTGTCATAGTCAAGCTTTTAGTAAAATATCTAGAGTTACCATTATGTCAAAAGCCTCAAGGATTAAAAATGGTATATATCAATCAAAATCGCCAAAGTAAATAAATAGGGAGAAGGAATTCATAACTGAATTAGATCAAACATCAAAAGATTACATATGAAAGTTCTTTTATTTTATTATAGGATATTGCTGAAAACCTTTCTGAAGAAGAAATCATTGGCTTGAAGGAAATGTTTAAATCCATGGACACAAATAACAGTGGAACAATCACTTTTGAAGAGTTGAAAGTTGGTCTCCCAAAACTGGGTACTATGATTTCCGGGTTTAAAGTAAGGCAATTGATGGAAGCGGTAAGATTTCTTTTATTTTGTTTCATCATACCTAGCTTGGTGGAGTAAATTTTTGGTACTCTTGTAATACCCACTCCTTTGCAGATAACTTTCTTCATTTGCTCATTTTTTCTTATTTTTAAGCAAAATCAATATTGACCATCCATGTAGATTTGATTATAAGATACTAAAGGTGTGTTTGACTCAGTTATTTTTAGTTTAAAAATTGTTTTTAAATTAAACTTAAAATAACAATTTTAAAAGTAAAGTAGAAATTGTTTAGTAGTATCCATTTTTTTAACTGATGACTTGAGACAGAGTGGATGGAAAGAGATAGCGGGGAGAGAGCGAGTGAGTGAGAGAGAAAAGAGAAACCAACTTCAGCCAGCTTTTTCTTAAAAGATACTTTTTTTTTCTTTTTATAAAATTTAAGCTACTTAATCTTTTAAGAGCATTTCAGAGAATGTGTTTGATTCACCTTCTCCTTCCTTTTATGGAGAAAGGAAGCACAAAAAAAGTTGGGCTAAACACTAAGATTAGCTCTTAGCTTGTATGCACTCGCTTGATGACACCCCTCATATATGGATAAATTCGTTGTCTGCAATTTCATCGAGGTAAATAATTGGATGCTATCTTTTGAGCTGCTTAATATTGTGATTAAGTTTACCACTTTTGATTTCAATGATAGTTTTTCTTCCTCTATTATGCCATAATTATTTGGTTTTCACTTCTCAGGCTGATGTAGACGAAAATGGAACCATTAATTATATTGAATTTATAACATCTACCATCCACATGAATATAATGGAAAGAGAGGACCACCTATAAAGCTTTTGAATATTTTGACAAGGATAGTAACGGGTAATCACTTTTTATGGATCAAAATCCTCTCGTATTATTTACTAACTTGACAAGGTCATGCCAAGGGACAAAGAAAGACATAATTAAAATTAATCTCTCTTGTTACAGGAACATGACCATGTTATGTTAGTGAGTAACGTGAGAGGATCATGGTTTCTTTTTCTTTTTTCTTGAATCATATGTTGATTCATATGTTGATTCCATGTACTTGCTAATTTACTGTATGCATTTAAGAGTTTACTTTTGCTGCTAACTTCACTTTGCAACCTAAGAATACATTGTTGGCTTTATCCAAGATCTTATCACCATGGGTTAGCAACTTGTTGGAATACCATGTGAGAAAAAATTTCCCTTTCTCTATTTGATAAGTTCCCTTGATCCTGAAAAATTCTATAGAATCGAGCACGTCATTCAATTCCCAACATTATCTGGAAGCTCCCATTCAGGATGGCCTGCTGTTGCTGTAGCTTCTTTGTAATCAGCTTTAAGAATTATCTATTGTGTGTTACTGTTATTGTGTGTTACTGATTGAAATGAGCTTCTTTGCATCCATTCATCCATCCACTATTATGTGTTACTGTTACTCCGTTTCGCAGGTTTGTTGATTCAAAAGTTGATTCAAAAGTTGCTTCAATTAAGTTTTAGAATTATCTTTGGTACTATTTAGAGCACAAGGTGTTTGTTCAATTGATATATTTATGGTTATTATTTTTCTTAATTATCTTCTATTCTTGTTCGTATAACTACCCCTTAGGCTGTGGATTCATTCATTGAGGGTTTTGTTTTTCCCAATTTTAGACCCACATAACTGGTCGCTTGTTCTTGTTAATTATGTTGTCTTTGCTCTTGTTGTATAGTTGGATGATGTGTTTTTCATTTTAATTATATTGACTTTTCCTTGAGTTTGAGGAGAGGTTGAAGAAACTGATGAAAGAAATCAAACAAAGTGATGAGATAATACTTTTTATCAATGAAGTGCACACTTTAATTGGAGCAGGAGCAGCAGAAGGTGCAATTGATGCTGCTAACATACTAAAGCCAGCTCTTGCAAGAGGTTAACTTCAGGTAGTACTTTCCCTTGACATTTTCAAAATGGATTTACTGCTTGCTGACTCTGACCTTGAAGTCAAGCCAATATACTATGTAAAGAGGAAGAAAGAATAAGTTTTTGGATTTTATTAGGATCACTCTAAAACATTTTGATAATGAAGGGAGAAAAGACTTCCTGCTGTTGTAAACTTTCCCTTGCAACTCCACACTATACAAAAAGAATACACAATCTTCCGTCTGGTCATTGAATGTTCATAAACAGTTAAACCATTGTGAGATATTTAATTGGTCTGCTATGGGTCCACTATCTAGTCTCGATTCTAATATATAGTTAGAAGTAGTTGCTCGCTTGTAGTCATAATTAAATACTATGCTGAAGGTTCAGAAATAGTATTGGAATTTTTAATCCAAAAATTCAAGTTTGGCATTTCCAACAGTTTCAATATGGGTTGATAAATTACATAATGGTTGTTGTAAGTCTATTTTGAAGGTTCTTATGCCTAAACTGAACTCACCATAATGAACATCTTGTAGAATGTAGATTATTAAATATAGTTTAATTCAGTTGCTACTTCTGGCATTGTACCAAAAGTGTTTGTTTAAATATTTCTAGTGTATTGGAGCCACAACATTAGAAGAATACAGGAAGCACATTGAAAAAATCCAGCTTTGGAGAGACGATTCTAGCAGGTTAAAGTGCCAAAGCCAATTGTAGATGAAACCATATAAATACTAAAAGGACTTAGAGAAGGATATGAAATTCACCACAAGATCCGCTATAATGATGAGGCTCTTGTAGTTGCTGCACAACTGTCTACCAGTATATCAGGTTTGTCATAATTCATCTCTCATCTATCTCTCATCCATCTCTGTTCATTGAATGTCATATATGTTGGTTCTACTTTTTTTTCAATATTGCTAGTTTAAATTGGAAGCTCTGAACTGAATTAAACTTATGTATATGTTAGACTTACGGAATTTTGCAGTAGCAGCAGTCCTCTTTGAATTGTTTTACATATGTTATATTTATGTTGGAATATAGTTGTTTGATTGATATCTATGTTAATCAAAATGCTCATGCCATCTTTTTTTTTTTACAAGTTGTATCTTAAGTTCTTAACCAAATATTTTCCCTCATACGTGACAATGTTGTCCCATGCAGGGATCGACTTTTGCCTGACAAAGTTATAGATTTGATTGATGAAGCTGGTTAACGAGTCCTCTTTAATATACACAAGTATATTGTTTTCTACCCTTTAACTAGCAATTCTAGCTTGTCTGTAACTTTATGAGTAGTTACCTGAAGAAGCAAGAGAGCTTGACAAGGAGGTCAGGCAGACTATAAAGGAGAAAGAAGAAGCTGTTCGCAACCAAGACTTTGAAAAGGTAATGTCTCTCACTGAAGATTTTACATGTAAAGATTTATTGAACATTTTCAGAATAATTTCAACTACCTTTACTAAGGAATGTAATGATTTTGCTTAAGTAAACACTAGGAGAATGATTAGCTTTTTTATCAATTTTAATTATATAATGTAAATTGGCTTCTTATTTAAACACTAGGAGAATGATTAGCTTTTTTATCAATTTTAATTATATAATGTAAATTGGCTTCTTATTCTAGAAAGTTTGTTGAGTTTAAAGAATGTCAAAGTAGTATAAAGTCCCCTCCCCCACCTAAAAGAGAAGAACAGTGTAATTGTTGGTTCCTTTGTTAGCTGGACAATTTTTTTTTTTTTTTGCCAATAATTTATAGGTTGATGATATGTGAATTTTTGAATAGGCCGGAGAGCTACGAGATAAAGAAGTGCATCTTTTAAGGCACAAATCTTAACCGTTGTAGAGAAAAGCAAAAAGAGATGAGCAAGGAGGCAGAGAGTGAGGCAGGGGACGAAGGTCCCATCCCCGTTGAGAAAGTCTCAACAGATGAATAAAATGGAAGAGACCTTACATAAGCAAGTCATTGATCAGGATGAAGCGGTAAAAGCCATTAGTCAAGCTATCCGTCGAGCTCAAGTTGGATTGAAGAACCCTAATCGTTCAATTGCCAGCTTCTTCTTTTCTGGTCCGACTAGTGTGGGGAAGTCTGAATTGGCCAAAGCGTTGGCTACATATTACTTTGGCTCTGAAGAAGTTATGATACGGCTTGACATGAGTAAATTTATGGAAAGGCACATTGTTTCCAAACCATAGAGGGAAAAAAGGTTAGTAGGAAGGGGGTTTATGAGCTTTTTTGACTAACATGTCCAACTTGCTAAATTTGTATAAAGTATATCTAAAACTGTCTATTTTTTTTTTATATTTGTGAAATTTTATTACATGTTGACAAAAAGGATTTGTATGATACCAAGTTAGAGAACCCAAATTAAGGTAAATAAATATATATAAGATTTTTGCAGGAAGTATTAACTATTGAGCTCTAGAATGAACATTTTGCTAGGCAAATATATAGTATTGCATGATTTTTCTATTGATTAATTGTTCTTAGTTTTCTAGTATTAGCTCGTGCTTGTAATTTCATTTATCAATGATAATTTTATTGTTTTGACCATAAAAATCTTATGAAATTTTGGTCTTTAACTAAGCTGAATGGTGTAACGTGATCCATAGAATCGGAATATATTTATTGGCAGTTTCTAACCACCACTAAATATTAAATAGAAAAATGTATTTTATGGTGGTTTTTAACTGTCAAAATATGTTAAGTGTAAAAAAAATTGGAATATATTTATTAGCGATTTTAAATTTTCAATAAATATTTTTTATTTCTAGTAAAAAAAACCAATGGTTAGATAAGAATCGCCAAAAAATTGTTTTTGGCCTATGTAATACCAGCGATTGTTTTAAATCCCAAAAATATAATTGTGGTAGTTTTTAATTCCCATAAACTATAATTTTAACTGCCACAAATTTGACAAGACCAACTAGTATAAAAATCCCATATATCCCTTCTTTTTTATTTATCTTAACTAAAGTTAAAAAAAGAGAAAATATTTTTCATTGAGTAGTATCTCATAAAAAATTGAATACAATTATCTTATTCTATTAGACAATGCTTGCAAAAAAAATTGTGAAAATTAATTAAAATAATACAACCCCTTTTGTGTTTATTTGTTCTAACACTCACATTAATGATATTTTTTATATTGTTTATAATTGTACAATATATATTTCAAAATCAAAATATGGTAGTTGATAAAAAAAATTAAAATATAATAGAAAAAATTAGATATATTAAAATTACAATATATATTTCTTATATTTAATTTGCATATAAAAAGAAGGATGTTTTTTTCGTGATATCATACACAACTTATTCTTATACATAACAACATAGAATACATACTAAAAATATAAATAACATACACCTTATCAGAGTTCAGTTACATACGTGAGTTATAAAACGTCTATGCCACCTAACACATACATCAAATTATCCAAACATACATCAAAAATAGGTCGGGGATACAACAGTCACGCACCTAAGTTGGTCAACAACAACTACCAATAACTATTCATAATGCATAACTACTACAATGGGGGAGTCTAGAGGGGAAGTTCGCGAGCACTCAAACTACTGGCATGATGTACATGCACCATTTTCATGGAAGCCTCGACATCTATTCTCATGAATACATAGTTTGAAATCATTGCGATCATACATATACAACGCACAGACATAAAGGTAAGTTACTACAAGAGTATCCTTACATCTAAGCAACAAGGTATTAACACATTAAGCAATAATGATGTTAGTCATGTAATGTTATGCCAACACAACTCCTTGGAGACTTTCACTAATTAAACAATCAATATTGACGCATTCCTTAACATAATTGTAACGTTCTAGTGGACCCTCTTGGTCTCTACTATCGATTATTGGGGAAGTTGTGCCCTGATCAATAGATAAGCTAGGTGGTCAATCAGGATAGGTATGTGTGGGAAATGGCTTACCACAACACAAAGTTTGTAATAACCTTGGACCCTTGCAGAATTGCTCGTCTCCCTATCCCTAAGACCTCACTGTCGCCTACCTCTTATCCGACACTAGGCTAGGAGGCTCAATCCAGATAGTCAACCAATATTATATTCCTACTCACAACACAACTATTGTTACCAAACATATGCACAATGTATGCATGTCACATCATCACCAACAATAACTTCAACTCATGCAAAGGACATCAACACTTAGTTCCCTTATGGTCGCTACCTATTATGCTCGACTTTAGAGTGCTAAGTATCAATAGTACAACAAAGTAGAGGTTTAATAACCAACTCTACAAATAGTGGCCACGGGCACACCCCACTTAAAACATCATGCATCATCCACTATTATATAGATAAAAGGAATTTTCAAGTCTTATGAACTTCATTTTAATTAATATTTCACTTTAATCTTTTATACTCATCCTACCCATAATTCATCTTTTGTAAGATCCCAATCAAGCCTTTAATACATAAATTAAATCAAATATTTCAGTTCTCCAACCTAACAAGTTTTCTCATTGCCAGCAGATTCGCCTAGTGAGAGGGCTCATTTGCCTAGTGAATCCTACCCCAATAGGGTACTTTCTCAAGTGTATGCTTCCACTTAGTGAGAGCCTAGCCTCGCTAGGCGGATGGAGCCATAAAGAGCTCTTACTACGTTTAGTCGCCTAGCGGGCCAAGTCATAATGGCTTAACCCCTAAAACCTCATAATCCTTGCTCAACCAAAGGAGTCATAAAGAGCATTGTGGGACCCCAATATTGTCTGGCCTGGAGAAATAACCTGGCAAAAAGGAGAATCCTGGGAGCAGGCCTATCTGTCTTGGCAACCCAGACAACACGAAGCCGAGACAAGGAAAATAGGGTTGGGCCCAACCCAGGTAGAGAAGAAGAAGGACCCATAGGCCGCGTGACTGGATCGGTACCAATAGCCTCGCATGACCCGTATCAGACCAAGCGTGGAAGTCCAGCCCAACACTAAAAAACCAGCCACCCCAACAGAAAGTTGCTCAACCATGCTCAAAGCATCCAAACCGTGAATCATTGCAATAAAGCAGAGCCATCGATCGAGCCACGCCAGAATAGCAGCTTAACAAACCAAATGATCCTCGCCAATCACAGCACGCAAGAGTGCCAAGTCAGCCACTACCCTTGGAATGTGTCGTGAATCGCGGAAGATCGTGGCATGATTGAGTGTAGAGCCCCATGAGGATCAGTCTAGGGATTGCTGGTGATAACGAATTAAATCAAGTGTTCAGGGAGATGCCAAATGGTAGGACCAGGGGCACCCTTAGTCCCCTTGCCCCCCGAGGGCTATAAAAGACCTCATTGTGAAAGACTTAGGGCCAAGAATCACGGAATGAAAAGGAATCGTTGAGGAAACGCTGTTAGGATCATTTGAGAGACATCCGTGTAAGTTCCTAGATGCCTGCATCAATCTCCTCTCTGGATACCAGGTAAGGTTCTTGGCCGAATCTTATTCATCATCCGGCGAGCTATCATTCATTTCAAAAACAATGCGCATTAACTTCAGATGGTCGGTGAGCTATCATTCATTTCATAAAAAGTGTGCATTACACTTTAGATGGTCAGTGAGCTATCATTCATTTCATAAACAGTGTGCATTACACTTCAGATGGCCGACGAGCCATTATTCATTTCAAAAATAGTGTGCATTACACTTCAAATGGTTGCAAGCCATTATTTATCATAAAAATGTTGTGCAAAACGGTTCGTAGGATGGCCCATAGCCAAACCTCGAATCCAGGCATTCGAACATTGTGCATTTCATGTATTCGGGTCAATCCGCATATGTTTGAGTCATCCTAGCTCACTCACACACACACAAAGGACGCCCAAGGGATAGTTCGCCTTCAGATCATAAGTCATCGGGTCGAATTCCTAGGGACTCGGATCCTACTGCCTCAGGGATGCCCAAGTGAAATCTCCCCTGTCAATAGCAATATACAATTGTTTTCTTAAGGAAAGACGCCCAATGAAAAGTCTAATCCTGCATGCACTCTTAGAACTATGTTAACTTTGATCCCTCTCGGCTAGGAGGGGTAGGTAGAAGCGAGAGGCACACTCTCGTCAAGTTCAAAATCATCCATATTTCATCTCACATATTCCTGATCCGGTCAAGCTATAGGAAATAAAGGTTATGATAACATATGCATGTCGCAAGGTAACTACCTGGTGGTAGACGGATGGGATGGCTCGCCATTCTCATGCATAGTCGACCCTTTTCCCAAATCTCTGATTCGCTCGCTTGCCTTATCCTCCGTAGGTTCCAATATACCATTAAACATTGGTGGCAACTCCAGTCTGGGTTAGTACCGGTTTAGTCAAACCCCCCTCGGATTGATCGAATCGGTATCGACTCGATGTCGGGTCACCGAGCGAGTCTGATCTCGGCACACCTCCTTCAACACACGCAAACACAAAAAAAATAAAAAAAAAACTCCTTCAACACACACAAACACAAAAAAAAATTAAAAAAAGGGTAAATAAAAACCAAAGCCCTCCCCCGACGCGAACCAAGTCGCGTCAGATGGCGACTTCACTGGGGACATTGTTGCTAAAGCTAGGGTCAAGCCCGGTTTAGACGACTTGCATAGAACAGCATAACCTTTACTTTCCCCATAATATTGCATGCAATGATATTGGCTGGCTTGTTTCTTTGTTTTGGGGAGCTTGTTGGGGCAGGGTTTGAAAAATCGAAAGGCACTCACCTTGGTTCCCGAGTGGGTCCTATTCCCAAACCTGTGAGTAAGTGAGCGATGGATGTGTAGTGGTAATCATCTTTGGGTGCATCCCTAGACTAGTGACCACGATAATCCAACTAAGGTATGACCTTTTAAGGACGACCACATTCTGGGAGTCACTCTCGCCTATGGAATATTCTTGATAAGGGTCCTAAGCCTTAGTGGCCTATGTAAGCAGTGTGTAAAGCCAAGAAAGGAACCCGTAAAAGCCTAGGACTTAGGGATGCCCCCAACTACCCTAGGAATGGACAGGGACCGCAGGTTCACCCATCCTAATCTCCCATATCCGACGGTCAGACGCATATTGCATGCATACATCATCAAAAAAATCGAAAAAACAAAAGGGGATAAAGGAAAGAGAGATAGAAAATTGAAACATGCATAGCATCAGCATACTAATCATGAATCATTTCAGACATGGAAGGAAATACCCGTCATTGTATCCAGAAGTTGCAACCCATCCCAACTGGGACCCCTAATATTCAATCCCTACAACGTTGGGGTGGTTAGCTCAAAGGCCAATGGTGAAGAGCCTTCGAAGGGAAATATGGGAATCTTTTGAGCCTAGTCAATATAGAAGTACAACCCGCGGCCTTGTCAACACTCACTCAATATTATGATCCGCCTCTTAGGTGCTTCACTTTTCAAGGCTTTCAACTCACCCCCACATTGGAAGAGTACGAAAGATTGATAGGAATACCTTATGATAAGTCTCCACCCTACCTCTTTAGGGGGCATTATCCCTCCTGGGCTTCAGTGGCCAGATTACTCAAGGTGCCTAAGTGAGAAATGTTAAAGCTGAAGAAAAATCGGAACAAAGTTGAAGGGATCCCAAAAGCAACCTTGGAAGAGAGGCTCCAACAGCTTTAGGAGGAAGTAGATTGGCTGGCTTTTGTGGACGTGTATGGACTCCTAGTTTATGGCATAATGCTCTTTCCTCAAATAGAACACTATGTAGATTTGGCCGCCATAGATGCCTTTCTCGGAAAACGAGACCGGGGAGAACACCTCGTTGTGGCAATCTTGGCCAACACCTACTATACTTTGGACTACTGTAGTAAGAAAAATGGAAAGTGGTTGAGATGCTGCACTACACTGCTCTTCCTATGGTTAACTGCGCACTTGTTCCATAGCAGCAAGAGGATGAGGTGTCCTATAAAAGATCACTATTGGAGTTGTGTCAAGTTCCTAACAAAGGCAGAATGGACTGCACGCCTAGACGAGGCTATAGAGAGGTTCATTCGGTGGCACCCACAATGGAACAAAAGGGAGGACGTGATCATCCGTTGCGGAGGATTCCCAAACATCCCCCTAATGGGTACACAAGGAGCCATTAACTGTAATCCCAAATTGACACTCTGCCAAGCCAGATATCCTATGGTCTTACCCTCCGTCCGAGGAGGCGATAGCACCCTTCATCCTCCACGGTCTAGGGATACAGGAGGGAGAGTACTTGAAGAAAATCCGCCAAGCCTGGAAAAAGATCATCAAGGGAGGACCCAAGTGGGGACTGTAGAGATGCAAAGCTTCGTCCAGCTACAAGTCTTGGCTGCAGCACAAAGTAGAGTCTATTTTCTTGACATTCGGTGACCCCCGGTTTGAATCCTTGGAAAGCGAACTGGTAGGCCTACAAAGGCAATTGAAAAGGAAACGAAAAGAACTCAACTCCCGGGAAGGTGAGGAGAGCCGGGGAACTCCCAAAACAGAAAGTTGGTTTTGAACCGCTGCCCAGGAGAAAGGTTTGAGGGAGCTAGAGTGGAATCAAGCCTCACTAGAAAAGGAGGAGCTAATAGTGGCCTTGGCGGACACTAGGTCAAAGGAGGACGATGCTAGAGGCCACCTTCGTCGACTCCAAGAATAGATTGCCCTGCTGAAAATGGAGGCGACCAAGTACAAACTCCATAATGAACATCTGGAGAAACAAAGACGGCAAGGGCTGGCTGAACTCGTTGAGAGAAGGAAAGCCACTGACTAGGGCTTATAGGCCGACATTGTGGTCTAGAGACTGAAAGAACAGGCCAGTAAATACCTGGGGATGGCAGTCCGCGCTAAGGAGGTGGCACGAGAAGCCTAGGAAGAGGCCAGGTTTTGGAAAGATAGGTTTATCAAGTTAGCCTGGATAGCCTACCAAGCCATCAGAGGTATACCCAAGAGTCTTTGTATGGCGGAAAGAATGGTTAACCCGCCCAATACACCAATAGAAATCACTTAATTCTTAGGACTATGTCGAAATCTTTACAACAAAATAAAGGCACTGTCTTCACCTCCTTGAGGAACCTTTGTAAATATCGCATAAAAATGACAACAAGTTTTCCTTCCACCATGTATGAATGTTTCATGGTTAAGTTATAACATGCATTGTGTTCTTTTTGTTCTTCATGCATAACATGCATCCCATAATAAATACACTCAACGAAATGTGCACTGGATACTAGAAAAGTGAAGCAGCCTACACCACAGCATAAATACGCCACGCGCCTAAGGTCCAGAGTCATGGAAAGTAAGGTAGAAGCATTGGAACAGCAAAATCAAGACCTCATAGGTGAGGTTGGCCAGCTTAGGGAATAGATGGCCCAAATGTTCCAAATTCTCACCCAGACCAATGCGGTTGTCACGGCTCTAGTTAACCAAAATGTCGTCGGGTACGCGCAGAATGGCTATACTGCAGGACCCTCTCCCAACAACATTAGAGATCCACCTTATGGGATGTCGTAGGGATGGAACACCGAAAACCCTACCAATGAGGAGCAGGAACAGCAGAACGCTGTGAATAATGGGCTAGTGTTCAACGCCAGTTCGGGAGCCGGCCCAAATCCAAAAGAGGATTCAAGGGCCCAACACCAGACCTCAGGGAATTCCCCCCCCCCTTCGTAACTCACAAACAAGCCTCCCAGTCGGAAGAAAAATGGCAGTCCTTGGAGGAATGCCTTTGCGCCATAGAAGAAGGAGATAAATACGGGTTGGAGGTCGTGGACTTATGCTTAGTCTCGGACGTAGGGCTCCCAGCAAATTTCAAAACCCCAAAATTTGATAAATATAAAGGGAGTTCTTGCCCCCGAGTGCATCTAGCTATGTGTTGTCGAAAGATGGCGGCATACATTTATGACGACAAGGTCCTGATCCACTATTTCCAGGACAGTCTGACCGAGGCGGCACTTAGTTGGTATGTCAGCCTGGAGCGAGGGCGTCAAGACTTGGAGAGACCTCGCGGAAGCCTTCTTGAAGCAATATAAATATAACGAAGACATGGCGCCCGATCGATCCCGAGTCCAGAACATGGTCAAAAAAGAACAAGAAGGCTTCAAAGAATATGCTCAACGGTGGCGCGAGTTGGCAGCTTAGGTGCAACCACCTATCACGGAAAGGGAAATGGTCATTATGTTTATTGATACCCTCCCTTCCCCATACTACGACAGGGTAGTAGGGAATGTGGCTTCCAACTTCGCCGACCTCGTGGTAGTAGGTGAGAGGATAGAGGTGGGCATTCAACGAGGAAAGTTCGCCCAAACCAACAGCTGTACTAGCTTCGCCAAGAAGCCAACACCAGAAAAGAAGAAGGGTGAGACCAACGTTGTGCTAATCAAATCCATCTTCCCTCAAACCAAGGCAAACACATAGTCGTACCCCACTCAGGTAGGACCGCAGTTAGCGATAACGTAGCCAACACCGTATATTCCACCGAGTCAACCACGAGCAGACGCAAGGGCTACCACCAACACTAGGTCAACACAATAACCAACGAGAAGGCCACACTGGGTACTGACCCCAATCCTCATGACCTATACCAAGCTTTTTCCCTACTACCTGGAAAAAAAACTAATAGAGGTGGTCCCCCTAAAGCCGCTTGAACCTCCATACCCAAGGAGTTATGACCCTAATGCTAGGTGCGATTACCATAGGCGGGCTGTAGGGCATGCCACGAAAAGATGTTGGAGTCTGAAGCATAAGGTCTAGGATCTTTTAGACGACATGCTGCTTAGGTTTGAAGATAAAGGGCCCAATGTACATAGTAACCCTCTCCCGACTCACGGAGCCACGACAGTCAACACCATAAGCCACGTGGAGGAAAGGGTTGCAAGTCCCAGCAGAAGGAAAAACGAAGAATATGGGCAGGCCATGGATTCAACTAACCGGGTGAAGGAAGGATCCCACCCGTATCAGTCAGACGATGTCACCACAGTTGCATGTATTGAGGGAAATGGTAACCCTCGCCCCAAACCATTAATAATTCAATATAACTTGGCCCCTAGGGTACCTTTTATTATCCAGGTCCTGGCTAGGCCTGTTTACAACAATAACGCGATGCCATGGAAGTATCCGACAGAAGAACCACATGCACCCCAAATAAGAAAGGAAACTACAACTCCTAAAATCACCAACATAGCCAGAGCAAAGGGCATGACATGAAGCGGGAGGATATTCGTCCTAGAAGCCCTGAGAAATAAAGACCCGGCTCCCACGAAAAAAGAAAAAACATTAGAGTCACCCAAAAGAAGGGTGACGGAAGAAGAGGCTCAGAAGTTTCTTAAGGTAATCTGGCACAACGAATATGAGATGCTAGACCAATTGCACAAAACACCAGTGCGAATTTCGCTCCTATCATTGTTGATTAACTCGGAAAGCCACCAGGAACTCCTCCTAAAGATACTAAACAAGGCCCATGTACCTTAAGACATTACACCCGCAAAATTTAGGGGTATCATCAACAACATCATCACGAGTCGTCATCTATCGTTTTCTGAAGAAGAGGTCCCAGCCGAAGGTAAAAACCATAATCAGCCTCTTCATATTGTAGTCAAATGCGAAAAATACATGATAGCAAGGGTGCTGATAGATAATAGGTCCTCACTCAACGTCATGCCAAAAACCACGCTGGATAAACTCTACTCCCCCGGCGCCATCTTGAGAAATAGCCCAGTTGTGGTTAGGGCTTTCGATGGCTCCAAGCGGGAAGTGATGGGCGAAATCACACTCCCAATACTCATAGGGCCAATGACCTTTGACATCACCTTCCAGGTGATGGATATCCGACCAGCGTATAGTTGTCTGCTGGGCCGACCTTGGATACATGCCACGGGGGCAGTCCCTTCATCTCTGCACCAGAAAGTTAAATTTATAGCCAATGGGTAGCTAATTAGCATCATGGGAGAAAGAGAAATGATGGTCAGCATGCCCTTTCCCACGGAATACATTAAAGATGAAGAAGCTCTGGAAACTTCTTTTCAAGCACTTGAAATAGTGGGTACAACCAGCATCGAGGCAAAAAGAGGTAATCTCAAGCCTTCCAAAGCAGCGATCATGGCGGCAAAGGTACTAATCACTAATGGCTTTGAACCCAGCAAAGGGCTAGTTAGAAGGCTCAACAGCATAGCTAACCTGGTGGCAATACAAGAAAATCCAGGGCGAGTTGGACTCGGCTATAGCAGGGCTGCAAGGAAAGCAAAGCCGGGGTGGAAGGTCCAAAGCAAGCAACAGGCAAGGACTAGTCTCTACCATTACTTCACTAGTGGGGGCATCGTGACTCCAGAAAACGCAGCAACGGTAGAAGATCAACTGATGGAGCCGGGTAGAGTGGGTGCACCTATGGCGCGAGAATTGGATAATTGGACCACCAAAGCATTGCCCGAACCAATCTCTTGGAAAATGTAATTAAAAAGAACATGTAAAAAAAGGGGGGCCTCGAGGCCACTTCCAAACAAAACAGTAAAAATAAAAGTTGTGAACACTTCCATTTACCTTCTTGCATATTCGTTCCTTTCCATTTTCATTTCATTTGCATTTGAGCCGCGTATGAAGCACATTTTTTTCTGCTTTCTTTTAAAATGCGATAAAAATAATAATCAGCCCAAACACAGAAACCCTCCCCCAAATCAATAACACGGCCCTTGTGCCTGACGATGCTGACAAATCCAGTAGGCAAGATGAAGGGGAAGAGACGAAGGAAGAAGCCTTGAAAGAACTTGAAAGGTTGCTAGAACAAGAAAGGCCAAAACTCTAGTCTGGCACTGAAGAGTTGGAGATCATCAATCTCGGCAAGGGAGAAGAGACCAGAGAAATACGGATAGGAAAACTAATATCGTCGGATTTCAGGCAAAGGCTGACAGAGCTCTTAAAGGAATATGAAGATATTTTTGCATGGTCTTATCGAGATATGCCAGGGCTAGATACTGCCATTATCGAACATAGGCTATCCTTAATCCCCAAAAACCATTCCAATCCGGCAACAACTGAAGAGAATGAAACTAGAAGAGGCCTTAAAAATCAAAGAAGAGGTGGAAAAACAGTGGAAGGTCGGCTTCCTAGCAGTGGCGGAATACCCCCAATGGGTGGCCAACATCGTGCCAGTCCCCAAGAAGGATGGAAAAGTACGGATGTGTGTTAATTATAGGGATCTTAATAGAGCGAGCCCAAAGGATAACTTTCCTTTACCCCACATTGACCTATTGGTGGATAACACTACTCAACACTCATGTTATTCCTTCATGGACGGATTCTCTGGATACAACCAAAATTGGATGGCCCCTAAGGACAAGGAGAAAACCACCTTCATCACCACGTGGGGAGCGTTCTATTATAAGGTCATGCCATTCGGACTCAAAAATGTCGGGGCAACCTATCAGAGGGTCATGGTCACTCTCTTCCACGGCATGATGCACAAAGAAGTGGAGGTCTACGTGGATGATATGATTGCCAAGTCAAAAACACCAAGGCAACACATCGATGACTTGCGTAAACTTTTCGAAAGGCTACGAAAATACCGACTCAAGTTAAACCCCGCCAAGTGCACTTTTGGAGTTGCGACGGGGAAGCTATTGGGATTCATAGTTAACGAAAGAGGAATCAAATTAGATCCGAATAAATTCAAAGCCATCCGGAATATGCCAACCCCAAAAACCGAAACGGAAGTGAAAGGCTTCCTAGGAAAGATTAACTACATAGCCCATTTCATCTCTTAGTTGATGGCTACCTGCAGTCCAATATTTAAACTCCTACGGAAGAACCAGGAGATGGAATGGAACCAAAAGTGCCAAGAAGCCTTCGAAAAGGTCAAGCAGTACTTGGAGTCACCTCCTGTTCCTGTCCCAATAGTACCCAGCAAACCCTTAATACTTTACCTAACGATGTTGAAGGAGTCCATGGGGGGCATCTTAGGGCAGCGAGATGATTCTGGGAAAGAACAGGTGATCTATTACCTCAGTAAGAAGTTCACAGAATGTGAACAAAGGTACTCAGCACTAGAGCGAAAGTGCTGCACTTTGGTCTGGGCCGCGAAAAGGTTGAGGCAATATATGCTGGCTCACACCACGTTGCTTATTGCTAAAATGGATCCCCTCAAGTATATCTTCGAAAAGCCAGCATTAACAAGGCGAATAGCATAGTGGCAAATGGCTCTGTCAGAATATGACATAGTTTATACAAGCTAGAAAGCCATCAAAGGAAGCGCTCTAGCGGAACAGCTATCCTATCATCCTCTGAATGAATACCATCCCCTCTCACACGAATTCCTGGACGATCATATCATAATGGCGGAAAAAGATGAACAGGAAGCTGAATTAGACGAGTGGAAGCTTTGGTTCGATGGAGCCTCAAACCTACTGGGAAACGGGATAGGAGTCGTGCTGGCATCCCCAAAAGGCCAGTACATTCCCTTCTCGGCAAGGCTGGGTTTTGACTGCACCAACAACATGGCAGAATACGAGGCTTACGCCATGGGAATCACAATGGCCATTGAGCACCAAATCAGCAAGCTTAAGGTCTTTGCCGATTTGGTGCTAGTTATCTACCAACTTCGCAGAGAGTGGGAAACACGAGACGCCAAGCTAGTCCCTTACCATGCATACATAATGGCCCTGAGTGAGCATTTCGACGAAATATCTTTTCACTATGTACCACGAGACGAAAATCAAATGGTCGATGCTCTGGCGACCCTGTTAGCCATGCTCCAAGCAAACCAAAACAAGGAGATGACTATACACGTTCGACAGCAGACCAGGATAGCTCATTGTCAACAAGTAGAAGAGGCAGAAATTGATGGCAAACCCTGGTATCATGACATCAGAAAATACTTAGAGGAGGGCGCCTATTCCCTTGGGGTAACCAAAAATGACAAAAGGACGCTAAGGAGGCTGGCAACAAGCTTCTTCCTAAGTGGAGTAATCCTCTACAAAAGAAGCGTTGATTCGACTCTCCTACGTTGTGTTGATGACCGTGAAGCTCGAGAAATAATGGAAGAAGTGCATGGGAGAGCCTTCAGCACCCACGTTAATGGTCATGCCCTCGCCTGCAAAATCCTTCGAGCAGGCTACTACTGGTCCAAGATGGAGTCGGACTGTTGTCAACATGTAAAGAGATGCATGAAGTGCCTGATGTATGTCGATAACATCCACATGGCACCCTCCGCCTTGCACAACCTAACCTCCCCATGGCCATTCTCCATGTCGGGATTAGATACGATTGGCTCGATAGAACCCAAAGCGTCCAACGGACATAGATTCATTCTGGTAGCCATCGACTATTTCACGAAGTGGGTGGAGGCCGCCTCATACGCTAACGTGACAAAAATGATGACCGAGTTATGTGAATAGTTCAAAATCAAGCACCATAACTCCACTCCTTATCGTCCCAAAATGAACGGGGCTGTAGAAGCGGCCAATAAAAACATAAAGAAAATAATACAGAAAATGGTGATGACATACAAAGACTGGCATGACATGTTACCCTACACGTTGCACGGATACCGAATATCGGTGCGTACGTCCACAAGGGCAACCCCCTACTCATTGGTGTACGGTATAGAGGCGGTCCTTCCGGTGGAAGTAGAAATACCTTCTTTAAAAGTCCTAGTCGAGGAAGAATTGGATGAATCCAAATAGGTCCAAAGTCGGCTAGACCAACTGAACTTAATAGAAGAAAAACGCCTGACTGCCATATGCCACGGGTAGTTGTATCAGTGGAGGATAAAGAATACCTTCGATAGAAGAGTCAGACCTCGAGTATTCAACGAAGGGGACCTGGTACTTAAGAAGAGGCTACCCAATGTCAAAGACCCACTAGGAAAGTGGGCTCCCAACTACGAGGGACCATATGTAGTCAAGCAAGCATTCTCAGGAGGAGCCTTAGTACTAGCAGACTTAGAGGGACAAGAATTAATGCACCTGGTTAATACGGACGCGGTTAAGATGTTCTACCCTTGAGAGTTCGATCAGGAAGGAATCCAAAGAATCAACCCCCATATGTAGTCAAGCAAGCATTCTCAGGATGGTTTAAAGGTTTCGAATATGTTAATGAAGGCAAAGGGCAAGACTCGGCCTCACTCAGATGTAACGGGTTGGAATTCCAAGCGAGTTAATTTTAGGTTCCCATGATGTGTTAACATAAAGCTTAAGGTCACCCATTCTGTGTATGCTAACCGGGAAAGTGAAGTAAATAAATATTGTGGATAAGTAAACATATTCATTCATAAAAATATTTTTGTACCCCAAAGGGCTTACATCAGAAGAGAGAAACAAAGAAGGCGTTCCGCCCAGAAAGGAAAAACAAGAAATTAAAATAGAAAACAACAACAAAAAAAGCTCCCATCCACCACGTCTCAGTTGCCAAAGCCGGTTTTGGAGTTGCCACCCCTGGAAGCCTTTGCAAACCTTAGGGGAACCAGATCAACTCCTACAACTATTTCATCCACTCCAGCTTACAGGGGACGTTCGCGGTCCGCAATGGCAGGACACCCGATCTTGACTCCCAAAGAAGGGGGGCAATGCACATTAGCCGAGGTCGCTCAGCAAGATGATCCCCCGACCTCACCCGAACGCAGAAGAAGCAAGGGAACCCTTCCAAGAAGGTTCGACATAACCATAGATGTTATCTCCTCCTTGAAGGCATGATGGAAACCCTCACGACACAAGGATGGCTACATTTGGAGAAGCCCTAAACCAGAGGCCCCATTGGGTGTAACAATGGTGATATCAAAACCTGAAGAGGTTCCCCTTGCACGAAACATAACAATAGTATGATAACAACATACAATCCATGAAAATTATATAAGATTAGATTTCTTTACTTGTTATAGACTTAGGATTGGAAAATTTTAAGGAAAGAGGTGAGAAAGCTTCATCAATAATGGAGCTTCTCTTAGCTTGGAGAACATGAACGAAAACCAGAGGGGGGGAGAGGATTGCTTCTAGTTTCTAAAACCTCAAATAGCCAAGGTGCACACATATATATTGGGTTGGAAGGTGGGGTCATTGTCCATGGGTTCTTGGGGTTCTTTGGACCATTGGTCCATAGGATTTGGTTGCCCATTAAATCTTAGGGTTACCCTTTGGATAATAGGGGGCAGTAGCCCAAGTGATGGCTTAGGTTCTAGGGTTTCCCTAGAACTCAGCCTTTTGGTGTTCTATCTTGAAAAACGTCTTGTTGCACTGAAAAGCATGATGACAACACTAGTCAGACTCTACTCAGCTGAAAAGTGTTTAAGGACACTTTATATTATCTCAAGATGACAACCTAACTCAAATAACTACTTTCAAGGAAGACTTACCTCGATAAACATTCTTTAGGCTATTCCAGCCTTTTCTTAGGATTTTCTCGAGAAATATACAACATAACATTTTCTTAAGCCTCTTTCAACTAAAATTAAATTTAATTATACTTTTAATTATTTAATCACTTTTAATTAAATGCATACATAAAAGCTCGGTGTTACAAGATTTACTCCACTCTCGCTTTCATATAAAAACTCCTTTCACTTGATACGTTGAATGTTAAGATTGAAAGTTATTAAATGTTCAAATGAATACTTAAAAGAGCCACCTGATTTTATGATTTAATTATGATCATTCAAGTTAGAGAAGTGTTTATAATTAAAAGGTGAGAGGAGTAAATCTGGACCAAAAAATTTACTCATCTTGTCCTTTCAAATAAAAACTCCTCTTACTTTATGCATTTAAAAGTTAGGATTGAAGGTTATTAAATGCTTAAATGACCACTTAAAAAAGTCACATAATTTTATTATTTAATCCTAACCATTTAACTTAGAGGAGTGTTTATAATGAGAGAGTAAGAAGAGTAAATTTGGACTATACAACTATATATGAAAGATTAAAATGGAAAGTTATTAAATATACACAACCACTTAAAAAAGTCACATGTTTTTATAATTTAATTTAAATTATTCATGTATAGTTGTACGATCCCTCTCATTATAATACTCATCTCACTCACTCACTCTCTCCCTATAGTAACTTTAACAAATTTTGTTACATTTAACAATCAATTAAAATATTTGATTTAATTTAATGGATGATTTGTTTTCTACTTTAAACATTTATGAAAATTATTAAAAAATAATAATTTTCCAATAATAAATAGTAAAATATATACAAAACATTAATTTTAAAATATTTTGTTCTAATCAATTAATTTATTAAAACATTTCAATTTAATTTTTTGCATGATTATTTGTTTCACTATAATTATTTACGTAAATTATTAACAAATTATTTTTTTATTTTTACAATTTTTCAGTAATAAATAGTAAAAATATATTTTTTGATTTGAGTTTTTAAATTATTTTTGTTCAGATTATATAAATATTTAGTTTCTATAATTTATAAAAAAAAATATGACATGCTTCAAAATAATATTTATTGAAAGACAAAGGAATGTTTTTTTTCTAATTTCTGAAATAATAAAATCAAAAATCAAATATGAAATTATTTCCTTGTTTATTTGTATTAAAAAAAATAATCAAACTTTTAGGAAATATGTTTGTGTAATTAGTTTTAAAATAATTGTTGATTAATTTTTTTACACTAAAATTAGATTTTAAAAAATAAAAATATATAGTATTGATATTTTATTTTTATTTTTTAGAAAATATTACATTTTCTTCATTTTTTATTTTATATTTTTATTATTTCATAAATTAGAAAAATAATAATAATTATGTCTTTCAATAAATATTATTTTGAAACACTTCATATTCTTGATAATTAATTTTAGAGTTATACCATTGTCATTAATAAAAATTAATTATTTTAAATTTAATTATATTTTTTTAAAATTATCAAGTGAGTGAATCATAACTTAGTAAATTTAAAATATTTTAATACATATTTTAATTTAAAATATTTTTAAAATATTATAATGAACATTTTTTAATAATTTTAAGTTAAATAAACTAAATTATATATTTTAACATAAGAGGTGATGGATAACATAATGCTTACATTTCTCACTAAAAGAAAGTGTAATTTATTCTATATTTCAACCTAAGAATTGATGATAGTGTAATACTCACATATATAAGGAGACAATAATATAATTTATTTTAATGATGTTAAGTTATATAAACTAAATTATATATTTTAATATAAAAGATGATGAAAGCATGTAGTGTAATACTCATCCCTCTCGTAATAAAAGAGTAAACATGGAGACGATAATTTAGCAAATCATTCAATTTTTTTTTTTTCCTTTTTAAGTGTTTTATCTTGTAATGGTTTGATAGTTTTAGTTAAACTATTTTTTAATATATTTTTTAATCTTATTGTTCTCCATATGTCCAGCTCGTCGCGGCGTTATTTTTCCTTCACATTAATCACTTTCATTATTATTAGATATTAGGTGAATATAATCTTGAGTGCCTATTTTAATATTGTGTTAATATAGTCATCCTATTTTATTATCAATTTTATTATAATAACAGAATGTCTTGACATAATAAAATATTTTTTTCCGCTATCGTCTAATAATAAACTATTATACATAATTAAATTATTAACTTTTATAATAATTATTTTAAAATTTATATTTAAAAATTCTCTAATTAGTTAATAATATAATTTTTATATTAACATTGAATCAAAAATTAAACTCTGATTTTAATTCATAAGAAAGTCAATTAGAAACAGCTTGGAGCTAGCTGTTTTTCTATAAAGGTGTCAATGTGAGAATAATATATAGACGTAGGAGTAATTTCTAAATTAAGGTCTAGGTGTAATTAACGCTAACCTCAGGATAGTTCATTGTAATTATTCCCAAATTAATGTTATAAACTCTTCTAACTATTAACAATTTAAACAACCCTATAAATTAGAGTCCTGCTACCGACTGTTCTTAGGCACTGATTAAAAAATTAATAAATAAAAATTTTTATTTCAAGTCATGATAGAATTACATTGAAAAATCAGTGAGAGTATGTTGGTACCAAATTTACATAAAATAAAAATTCACTTTTAATTCCTTAATCAATACACTAAAGGCAATTGTTAACACTAAATATATACTGCCATAAACAATGTTTTAAAAAATATTTTTATTTATTTAAATGAAATAAAAATTTAATAAACCACAACCACTGTTCATAAACACTCCAACCTTCATGGGTGGAAAATGATCAATCACATTAGCGTTTTAAACCTTTGATGCAAGACTAGTTATCTATATGCCATTGTTAGTACCTAATACTTGTTATGATTTATTATACGTGTTTCCTGGCTCTTAATAATATCCATTGGTAGTAAAAATCTTACGGTTAGAGAAGATTTGGATACCATACAGCATTCGCCGAATGATGTTAAGAAAATTGTTAATGGCTATGAAGAGAACATTTTAACAAAATAGAGACAAAAGTAACGTGAGGCTGACTAACAGCATATATAATGTTCTAACGGCCGAAAATCATAAAACTAATCTTCCGAGAAAATAAAATAGTAAATATGGAGAAAACTTCTACTCTCAAATGTTTTGTTGGTGTAACAAAAAATTAAACTTCTGACGCGTGCTTATAGAATCAAAACTACTAAACCTCATGAATAACTCACATTATATAATGTTGGGATCTCTACAACAACATCACGACCGCAATTGTGACTATGTCAATCACAATTTCCTGCAATATCAAAGATTTTAATAAAATTATGATTGACAGTTTCTCGCAATGTCAAGGATTGTGACAAAATTATGACTGAGATTGCAATTTAAAACCTTGTACCTACATTTCTTGAGTATCACTGTGTTGTGTGTTGGATTGGTGTTTGACTGGTTTGGGACAGTAAGATATAATCATGATGGTTGGTGCAACAAAAGAGCATGCTCAAGTTGCACCTCTACTTCACTCATTGTTGGTTCCAAATTCAAGCATCTTACGCTGATGTCTATAAAGACTTGCCAGCACTCAGGTGAAATATTCCCTTTGATACTGAAATCTATTTTCTCCTCAACAGGCTTCTCCAGAAGTTCTCTTTCTGTTGGGATTGTTGAATAGTTCCTCCCCCACACAACTTGTAGTAGAACCAAACCAAATGAGAAAACATCCCATTTATTAATCATTGATGGCATACTCCAATGCATATCCCGTGTTGCACGTTACCGTATTTTCTCCACGAGATATCAAATGGTCAATTAGGACAGCTTCTGTGCATGTTCATTATTGTAGGTGAGCATAGATAGGATAAGGTCAGGGATCTTTACACTAATTCTTCGAGAATATTGTTAACTTGATGATGGCAAGCCTTCGCTGCATCGTTTATTTTGTACATATTTTTTTATTATTTAATATTATAAATGGTGGAATAGACAAAAATCACAGATAAATGATTTGACACCTAGACAACTTTATAAAAGGAACAGTAACACATGAGATTTCACTCAATAATAACAGAAAATTGAAAAGATGTTAAATGAGTCGCATTTCTATTTCTATAAATAAATAATAACAGTGTCAAAATCTTGTAATCCTCGGGTTCAATTCAATGATTTATCAGCATAAAACAACAATTCCATCCATTGCGAACTTGAATTCAACAAGACGAGTGATTTATTTACTCCTGACTTTAACTTTCAAACTCCAGTTAACCTTTCCCTCTGGCAAGGGGATGGACCTTGGTAAACGCAGTGGCACCTCATATTCTCCTAGTGTTGATAAAGGTGATGGAAGATGCAGGTTATCGGGTGCAATGTTCACACACAGTTGTCTTGCCACCTTAAATTAGAACAACACAAAAAAATTGATGTGATGAAAATAAATCCTAATCTTCTTTGATTAGAAACCAAAGTAAATTAAATATGCTTTGCAACAGAAATACTAACATCTCAAACAAACTTGGATTCTTTCAGTTTGAGAATAAGGAAGGATGTTCACCAGCAAGAAACAATCTGTCCTTAGCAATTTGACATTTAGAAGGCAATACCGAGCAAGGAGTATTTTCAGAGAAATTCTTTATTACCAACACTGTCAATAATACAACTTAAAGGTTCTTTTTCCCTTTTCTCTTTAACATTTCCCTTTCCTATGTACTCCCTCCGGTCTCAAATATAAGCAAAAAAAAAATGTCATGGTGTTAGTCTCAAATATATACAAATCTCAACTAACTTCACCTCATTTAATAAAGTTATCTCTAAAATATCATTTATTTATTAGAGGTTATGTTTCCAATGACTCTATTTTATTCTTGATATCAAATTTCAATGAAAGTTAGTAGGATGAGATTGATACCAGTAAATGATATTTAACTAACTTTCTTAATTACCATAAATCAGTTTTTTTTTTTTTTTTTTGCTTATATACGAGACTGGGGGAGTACATAATCCAACCCTATATCCTTTGTTAAAAAAATTGGATTTCTTCCTAGTTTTGCTAACATGTCAAGATAAGTAGTGGCATAAACAGGAATGTCACAGCAGTTATAATTTATCCAAGACATAAGGAAAACAAGTAAACTAAAGTTAATTGTTAAACTTAAGTGAAGGAAAATATAGATAATTGATTTGATGAAATAAAAGACAGAGTATTAACCCCTATGTACACTAATATTAGACTTCTAATTATAATTAAATAAGGAAACAAATTATGAAATATGAAAACCATTCATAAGAGGTCATCTAAGATACTCTAATAAAATATTTTAAGACACCATAATAATATTATAAAATATTCCATGCTCTGAAAGTGAAAAGAAAGGTACAAATATAACAGACTATATTCTTATTTCTTAATTTGTTACTTAGCTAATATAAAAAAAAAACATCTAAACTACAAAGAACAAATATTACCTCAGCCACAAGAATATCTTTTGTCACAGGAAAACGTAACTCCAAGGGGTCATCTTTTGATTCACGTGACTTTGCTTTTTGAACATCAATTAACCTCCGCAAGACCTATTAGATGATCACATCCAGCAGGCCCATATTAAAATAAAAAATATCAACTTGTGAGTTTTAACATGAAATACTTTCAAATTATCAACTGCATCTTTACTATTTTAGAACATTAACAGTAACAATCTTTGGGACTATCCTCATAAAACATACTCTAACTTGAAGTTTTAATCAGTAATACATAAAAAAACCTAAGAACAGTTCATCAGCATTTTAGCTACACCAAATTCCCCAAGGAGTGATAATAACTATAAAATAAAGCAATAATCTAATTAGAAAAAGAAAACAATTTCCCAGAAAGAATTGCATAAAGAATCTAAAACAGCAATGAAAAGCTTTGAAGAGTAAACTTCAAACCAGCTTAGCTTTATCAAGACGTAGTGCTGCCTTTTCATACTCTTTCATCGTATCTTCCTTTGACTCTTTAACTAGAGTGACATCTTCTTGTTTCTCTTCTTCAGTTGGTTGATAGATCTGAAGAATTTAAAACATAACACTGGCAAATGGTGAACACAGAGCAAGTTATGGAAACTAGCTATGGGAGTATGAAAATGTTTATGTGCCAAGTATACAAGCATAGAATGTTGACAGAGTGCAGTACGCACATTCACATAAACACAAGGAAATACAAAGGATGCAACTGTTCTAAGGATTAGACATCTACAGTGATAGTCAAATGCAGAAAATTGTAAATGAAAATAAATTGACCTAATGATGAATGGCATTGACCAAGCAGTAGCATAGATAACTAGGTAAAACAGAGATTAATGAAAAAAGAAAAAACCTTGCGCTGCTCGTTGAGGAGATAAGCAAACTTATCAATGTTAGGGAAAGCAAGGAGCTTGGGCATTAGGTGGTTGCGAAAATATCCAGGGGCAACTTTGACAGTATCACCTGCCTTGCCCAGCTTATCTATGTTCTATAAATTGGAAAACATAACTTTTAAGAAAAATTGAATTAAATGCAATTCCAGAAAACAAGCATCACAACTCAAGATAAATAATTACAGTTGTAAGGATGACTTGGAGCTTCCTCTTGTAACGAAGTCCTTGGGAAGCATACAGAAGTGGGTTTACCACAACATTATCATAACTGCCATCTCTAAACCTAATGATCTGCCTAACACCGTGTCTGCCAAATTGAAGATAACCCATTTGGATTTGGATTCGGATTCACAGTCACCTCTTTTCTTGCTGTCAACACCCAAAACAAATTACCATCAATATCACACCCCATATTTCATTTCTTCACATATTGCTAATGTTATAAGAACTAAAATGTACGACTCTGCGATTTTGCTACCTATTTGCGAGACAGGTCACGAGCAGGATCGCGGTAAAATCGTCGAGGAAACTCGTAAAATCATGGGCGAGTAGTGTTTTTGCGACAAATCAAAACCCCTCTGTTATGGTTGATGCGAGAAGAGGTTAGGGTTTTTCTTTTTCTTTGGTGATAGGGCTGAGTGGCCACTGATGAAACTAGAAAGAGTTAGGGCTTTTTTTTGGGCCTGCACCCAAAATGGCCACCCCCAATCAGTCTTATAATTGGGAAAGTTTTTTTTGTTCTTGTTATATTATTAATTATTAATCGTTTATCATACATTATATTTATCTACACTTATATATGTAAAGTATATTTTTTAAAAGTCCAAAAATATTTATAACTTATTTTTTACCCTCAACTAATTCATTTCCGACCAAATTTATTCCTTTGGAGTAAAGTAGGACTCCATGTAAAGTATAAGGCGAGTAATTTAAACTTTACAAAAATTCCTCATTGAATTTAATAGACTTCAGTGTATTTAATAAAGAATTAAATTGATCACAATAAATATTATATTAATATTTATGTTTTTTTTTTATATGCAGAAATCAAAATACTAATTAAAAAATTTACAATACATATGGACCTTCTCAATTTATTGAGGTACACTTTATTGAATACTAATATTTATGTTTAAATTTATATATTTAAATTAATTATTTTGAAATATATTTGATTTCTATTTTAAATTAAATTTTAATATTTTTAAACTTATCAAAAATTAAAAATAATGTTATATGATAATTTAAATTATTTGTTATAAATATAAAATATAATTTGTATATTTTTAAATATACTTAATTATTATAAATTTTAATTGTAATATAATTTATATATTAGAAACATTTATTTATTATAAATTTTATTTTAGTTATATAAAAATAAACCTTCATCAAGATAAAATACTAATTTTAATAAACATTAAACAAAATACAAGTTAAATGCAAGTGCAACCAAACTTCATTCTGGTAACGTGCAAAAATTCTCTTACAACAACTAGTTATAAATTCGTGAAATAGGATTAGTTGTTATCTAAACTTAAAAAAAAAAAGGAGTAACCTTTTATTACCTCGTTTACTCCATTTTCTAATTGTAGACTTGCCCCTTTGTTGCTCGAGTCCTGGTGGTCAACCGTTATCTTTTTTCTTACTTGTAGAACGAGTAACCTCTCTCATAATAACTTGAAACAAAAAACCCAATTCACCTCCACCAAACTGTTTGCATTGTTCAAATTTCAGGTCATCATACCATGCAAGACTCGTTTCTATGAATACCATGCAAGACTCGTTTCTATGAATTCTTTACACGTAGCTTGTTTAGCACACTAGGTGCTTGTTAAAATGCTTATGACTCACATTTTCCTAAATCTCTATTCTCTGCGACCTAAATCGTTGCTTATGAGTTTGTGCTATGTATGTTCTTGGATTAGTTGTTAGTTCACAAAATAATCTGATGTATTTCATGTGAAATTTCTAACGACTTTTGTAACTTCTGATGTATTTTGTATAACCCGAGCTACATTATTTTAATACTTTGAATAGTTGACAAAATAATCTGTGTTCTATTAATCGTTCATTTAGCAAAGTCAAATAGACAAGACAAGAGATGAGGGTAAAAATGTACTTTGCTGTAAACTACTCATGTATGGATAATTTTGGACTTTCTTCCTAATATTTTGCGTGCTATCTTTTCTCTTCGAAATTAAAAAGGATTGAATTTTGATGCAGGATTAAGTTCTAGCAAACATAGAATATTCCAGTCATGAAACCCTCATTGCCAGGAATTGCAGTTGTTCAGCCATTGCCACCAAACCACCTCGCCGCGTCTGTGTGACTTGTGCACCAGAAGGCTCAGCCACACCAGTCTCAGTTTAAAGCTCCCCCGCAAGTATACCTTACCACCACTCTTTCTTCTTTTAGTTTTATTATTATTATTATTTTAGGTTTTACTTCCATTTAGTTCTTTTAGGCTTGCCTGATTTGTTCAAAGGATCGGAGTGAATGTGTATGTGTTTAGTGTTCTGGATCATGCGATCAGCATAGCTTTATTAGTTTCTGGCTTGTTCTTATAAGAGTTTTATAGATCACAATCTTTTAAGTTGAGGTTTTGTGAGGTTTCTATTTGGGCATAAAAATATGTAAATATTTAATAGAAAAAGCAATACAACTGCAGTTAACAACAATATATATAGGAATGTCATCACGTGAACAAATAAAATTATGAGAAGAGAAAATCTCAGTTATACAATTAAACTAGATGGTTAAAATTTAGAATTAAGTAAAATAATCTTAACTATTTGTGGTTGTGGTAGGACCTTACTTCGAGGGAAGGGACCTACAGAAAGAGAGGAAGAAATAGAAAGGAAAAACAATGCTTAATTAATTACTTCCTTTTCATTATAATTGTAGTGGGTATATATAACAGATGCTATTCTGCAACTAACTAGGCATAACAATAGCCTACAATTTCGGGATTTCTTTCTCAAATTAGAGCAACAAACAGTAACTGATTCTAATTGTGATTCCTTTAATACCCTTATTGTATTGTAATATGTATCCCAGATCCAGTTAGGCTTTAGACTTGACTCATAACAGGTTGATCATATAAACAAGTTGAACACTTCTCATCTTTTATGTTCTCATTGCCTACATCCCTTGTATATGTAATGAAAAAATAAAAATCAGATATAAAAAGAATTGTAAAGTTTAAAAGTGATAAAAATAAAATTGTGGGTTGCTATGAATAGCATTTGCTTTTCTTTGTCACTTTGTTTGATTGTCGAGTTTATTTTTTTGACGGTAATGCCGGTTGACATGTTATTCTCTGGATTGTGTCAAGATTCTATTGCTGTGTCCCCCTGCCGATATTTCTTCTTTTTTTATTTCATTTCTTGTTTTCTGTTTTGTAAGTTCTCTTCTTGATTCTTTAGATAACTTTGAGATTGATGCTGCATTTTCCCATTATCTTCTTTTGGCTGTTATTTTTTTTAACTAAAAAACCAATCATGCGTTGAAAGGAAAATTCTTATATTTTGTTTTTGGTTCCTTAGCTATATTGGAAATGTGGGTTTTGCTGGTTTTGATTTTCCAGGAAGTGTTGCATAAGTATTAGCCTATGCTACTTACGCAGTTCTCTGTTATGCAATTATGATCTATTTTGGGCCTCTGAGCAGATGTTATGCCATGACATGATATGAAGTTATATGTAATTAGTGCTAAATTCAAAAGCCATATATTCTTTGGTCAATGCATGGTGTAAATGAGAAATTAGAATCAATTTTTTGTGTAATTATACATTTTGTATATTTTCCATTTTCTCTTACAGTTTTATAAATTTTCTGTTATTTTCACTTTTGGGGAGGCTTTTTCAGTTTTCTTTAGATGGCCAACCTGGGTGGGTTGAGTCAGGTTGGTGAATGTTTAGCTCACCACTAAACTAAGCTAGGTTGTGTTGTGTTAGGATCCAATTGTAAGGTATGGAACTTGAGTCCCTAGAAAAATGGGATTCTAATGTAGGGTTTATAAGGCTTTGAGTTCTCCTACTAAAATAGCTAGCTTTTGTGGCGTGGTTAGGGTTATTATCAATTGGTACCAAAGTCTTCCCCATGTCTCTCTACAAACGAGTGATGCGTCTAGTGGCGCCGGCATTGCAGTGCTCGCCCAGGCGTGCCAGGGCTGCGGTGCGTGATGGGATGGTTAGGATTCAATTGCAAGGTAGAGCTTATATATATAAATTTTGCCACATAAATAATAAGTTAAAAAGATATCATTTATGACCCTTCACCAAGATCTTATAGGAGCCATATGTCCAAATAAACTCCATAGAAATTCTTCCAAACAGCCCTAAATACATTTTTTTTTCTTCTATTGGGGAGGAGCGAGGTAAATCAAGAAAGAAACAATAAACTAACATGAAAAGGGTACAGACAAATTGAACCTTTCTCATTTTTATTTACTTTTTATTATTTTCATAAAAATGAATGGACTCAATAGAAAAAAAAACAAATATCTTATGATACACTAAATCCGACTCGATTATCGATAGTGAATAGATCTATCATTTCTTGAATAGATCTATCATTTCTTGAATAGATCTGTCATTTCTTGAAATATCTCTTTTGATTCAAAATCATGGTGTAACCTATATCCATTGTTGTTTTGGTCATGGAATAGATGAAATAAATTCAAAATTAGATTTTTGTTCAAGAATGAAATCTTATTGGAACTGTTCAGTCATCCTTTGAAACCATATCACATCCACTTCCACTATATTCATGGCTACTCTTGTTGTAAATGAATTCATATTAGTTATATCTAGTTGTAGAATTAGTTAGTGAGTTGTTAAATAACTACTTGTGGAGTTAGTAGTTATATGTTTGATAGTTAATTAGTTAGTATGCTATTAGCTAACTACATGTGAATATGATAAATAGTGGTGAGAAATAAAATTGTAAGTGCAGTTCATATATTACTCATTTTGTTCCTATCCCTTTTTTCCTTCCCTCTTTTTCTTGTGTTCTAACAACTCTAAGGTAATTATGTACAGAAATTTCTTTATTTTTGTATCTCATAACATCATATTGTCAAAATATTGCCTAAAGAAAATGTGTATCCAAATACTTGAAATCTTTGGCACTAAAATGCTTCTTACAACAGTGAAAAATTAATAGCTTAGGAAGCATGAGCAGCCAATACTATATCAATAAGCTCACCAACAACTGTGCTTTGCTGACTATTAATGACCGTCTCCTCTGCATTTCTTGTTACTGTGGCATTACTTACACTTTTCATGCTCCCTGATTGAAGTCTTGAACAGCTCCGAGCAAAATATGTGGTAGTCCATCTCCATATTCTCCTTAATTGTGTTAATGTTACATGTATGTAGCTAGTGAAGGTCTCTACATTCTTCATTAACAGACAAATCATATTATATAATAATGCCAGAATAGCAACAGTGGAACAGATGTAAAATAGGCCAAGGAAAGGCTGAAATCCTGTCGACAACCCATCTTTTGCTTTGCTCTCATAACGAGAACAGCTGGCATTACCTCCGATTGAAAGCATATCTTTTTCTAGTTGTTCTGTTACTCCACTCTCTATCACTTTCAGCAATGCCTTGGATATGTCAGTAGCCAGAGTGGAACCCTTGGGAAATACCTAAGTAATCAAACACCCAAAATGTATATGCATGCTAGTTAGAAAGTTTTCAGAAATAGTAAAAAAACACTTTTGAAAAACAGCATGTCCAATTTCTTGGCAGGAGTGAAAATTGGAGGAATGCAAGTACTGAGTACTGAAATATTGGCATTTAATATAAGAAAACATTTATTAAGTCTCCAATTCTAAATTTTGCTTACAACCACCCCAATTTTCACTGCTACCAAACATATCATAAAACGGTGACAATGAGAGGGGAGAGACACACAAAACCAAAGCCACCAAGCCTGAAAGTGTTCCCTGCTTTGATGAGGCCCTTGCATGAGTACATTGCCAGAAAGACTTTAGCATGAGGCGCAACAAAGAAAGCGGCTTCAATATCCTTGTTCTGAAAGGCAGCAGGGTAATCACTTATGGAGTTAATTTTCCTAATGTTCTCAGGCTTGAATCTTAGTACGTCAGTCAGATACTTCACAATGAACGAGTTTCCATCACAACCAACTGGGGAATTTCTTTTCTGAAGGGTTTGGATATCTAACACAGATGGCTCTAGTTGCGAAACAGTCATCATGGAAGTCAAACTTGCTGTGAAAGTACTTGTTGCAATGAGAATCACAAATAACCATGGCGCCAGCACAGTTCGAGCCAAGGGGCTTTTTATTGGTTCTCCTGTGTATAAGAAATGTACCCTGAATTAGGATTAGGATTTTCAAATTAAAGGAGGAAGGAATGTGATTGAAAAGCTTTGGTCAGTATCATATTCTATATATAGTGAATACTGCTGAGGAAACAGGGATATCTCTACGTGCATTTTTACAAATATGTATCACTATTACTATATTTTTGTTTGCTTTTTAGTCATACAATTTGATAAGGTTCGTATGGCAAAACTTACCATCATAGTGCTAGCTGAGGTTTTGGTCTTCCATTGATACTGATATTTATAGTAGCTATGAAATTTAAGGGCAGTTTATTTTGAGAAAACGTTTTCTGTTTTTCACTTTTAGTTACAAAATTGTCATCTAATTTTCAATTTGTTTCCTGTATTCAAAGATTTGTACAGAAAACAGTGAAAATAACTTTTTTTTTTATTTTCTCTGTTTTCTATACAAATCTTAACAGGAAACATAAAAAACAATGCGACAATTTTGTAATTAAAAGTGAAAACATAAAATGAAAAAAAGAAACAAACAGGCCCTAATCTTTTCAACTTGTATTTCATGTTAGAGAACTTACTGTGTGCATAGAATATTACAGTGACTAAAAACCAAAGCATGGACCCCAATCCCTTTAGTTCTTCATTAACTTGCCGTTCAATTAACCAAATGACAAATCCCACGAAAATGTGCAATGCTGCCATAATCAACCACATATCTCTTGTGAAGGCATCCAAAAAAACCCATGTTCCTTTTGATTTAGTTGATTGCTCCGTAACCACCATGTCGAGGCTAGATTCGACATAAGGTTGTGAGAAGTCGACTAAATCATATCTATATGCCATTATTGAGGTATCTCCCACAGCAGCATCCAATGTCTACATCAGAAATAGAAGCTTAGATTTGTATTAAGCAAAAGCAACATTTTAAAAAGAAAAAAAAAAGGGGTGTTGGTCTATATAAAAATCTATAACTATTTCATATTACAATAATCATCAAGTCCTGTATATTACCATACCTTGCTGTAGACTTGCTCCACCATTTCATCATAAGACCCATTGAAGGGGACGAACGTGTATTTCAAGTCATAAGGCAAATTATGAACGGCTGCTTTGAAGACATCGATTGAGAAACCGGTAACAGAAATATTATTCTTGTTCTGATCGTATGTCACATTCACAAACTGGGTAAAGGCACCTTTTGCAGGCACTCCTATTTGCAACGTCCTCTCCTGGGTGCTGTGAATCCATCCCTTTGGAACAAACTGTATGCCTCCAGGCCAATAAACTGTACTCAAAACTCCTGTAGAAGCAGTGTCTGTGTTCATCTCTGTTAGCTGATGCGAGACAAGATTCTCGGAGAAACCCAGTGCTGGAGACCACAATGTCAACTCTCTGTAACTTTTACCTATCACATTTATTATATTGAAGGCTGGTGATTGCAGTAATTTGCCATTCCTGGAAAGGTAATTTTTGAATAATTGTTCAGGAGTAAACATCTCTTGTGATTCCCTTGCAGCCTGAGCAACAGCCCAGGTTGCATCATATGATTGAAGTGCAAATAAACTTGGGGTAATGTTCTCTTCTTCAGGGAACTCCAATGCAAACCTTCTTCGGAATTTTAACTTGAACCTTTTAAATGCCTCGCTTGTTTCCATGTAGTGTGTCTTAAATCCAATAACTCCTTGCATGTTGAGGATGACAGAGGAGTTAACTGAATCAAGAAGGCCAGCAACCCCATCTGGGATAACCCACACAGAACCTTTTTCCATCAAACTCATTTGCTTTGCTTTCTCAAAAAGTATGTGAGCCATCTCTAAAGAAGATTGCACAATCAAGAAGACCCTGTTACTCTTGTTTTTGAGCCTATTAAGCTCATTTTCAATAGTAGATTTTGGGTCTGATAGAGAGGACAAGGAAGGCAAGACTAAATGGTCATCAATCTCAGAACCAACAAGTCGAAGAGAATAGGAGAGACCAAGCAGTATCCCTGGATCATAGGAAAACCCGTTGCTAAGTTCATAAATTACTGTCACCTTTCGCCATCTGAATTCTCCTACAGTGGCTGCAATGCATTGCATGTGAATCTTGATATCATTGCCAATTTGGATGAAGTGCGGCAATTGTGGAGATAATATCTCAGTACTTGCTGCGGGAGAAGTTAGAGACAATATAGGAACTTTCTCTATCTTGTCATTTAACTCACTTGCCAGAGTTGCTTCGTTGTGTGTTATTGTTCCTATGATGGCTAGCACCTGCTTGCTCTGTGCCAGATCCATAGCTATATTTTATAAAAGCATAATAGATTAATAGTGTTATAATGTTTCAAATGAAGGCAAATATTGTACTTCCAGTTTTCATTTCGTACATCAACAAAAAAAAAAAAAAAATCTTCACTTGATACACCTTTTTATTTATATATATATATATATACTTACAATAAAAAAATTTTTTACTATCATTTAATCATATATAATTATATAATTGAAAATCGTTGGCTTTAATAATATAATTGCTTAAAAATTTATATTTATATACTTACAATAAAAACTTTTTTTTATTATCATTCAATCATATATGATTATATAATTAAAAATCGTTGGCTTTAGTAATATAATTACTTAAAAAGTTATATTTATATACTTACAATAAAAACTTTTTTATACTATCATATATGATTATATAATTGAAAATGGTTGGCTTTAGTAATATAATTACTTAAAAAGTTATATTTAGAATGGTTTATACATAGTTTATCATATAAATTTTTTATATTCACGATGTATCAAAATTAACTCTCTCTTTATATATATATATATATATATAAAATAGGAACAAAATCAATTGATAGTATATATCCACTTTTTACATCATTTAATAATTTTTTAGAATATAAAAATTAATTAACTCAACTATTAAATTATTTGAAATTACTATTCTAATTGTGTAAATCAAATTTTAGATGAATTAAAAATTTGTTGGTATGTTATCTAACAAAAAGAAAAATACTTATATTTTAAATAACATATTATTCATCAAAATAAAGCGACGAAGTATCCATTAATTTTTTATTTGCATGAAATTTTATAAATGTAGATACTTTATCTTCAATTCAATGATTGGATTGATTAATTCTATATTTTATCGAAAGTTATCAAGTGGTGTAATTGTAAAAATTTGGCATCTAATATTAATTGATCATGTCTCTTTTATAAAGAAAAAAATGAATGATTAAGGTGTAAAATATCTTTTTTAAAATTATTATTGGAATAAATAGATTTTCCTCGTATCAAATGAAAAAAATTTCAATAATAACCTTTAGACCACAATTAAATAAAAATTATTAGTAAGATTAAAATTCACTTAAATACTTTATATGAGATCATTATTATTCTGGCATCTACTATTGTCACTACTATCACCGTAACTATCTCAGAGACAATAATGATAGTAGCAACAACAACAAAGATAACCAGGGATAGTTATAACGGTAGTAGTAAAAATGAAACAATGATAGGCTATTAATTTCAGTCGCAAATTCTTTTACTTTGGAATCTAAAGATCCATTAAAAATTCAGTTTCTCATTATAAAAAATTGTGATCTAATACAACACTAAATAATTTGAATGAAATGTGAGCAAAAAGAATGGGAAGACAGAAAGAACAACAGAAATCACGAGATAGAAGAGACAATTAGACAAACTAATGCGATCGTATATGCTCACGAGGTACCCTGTCGAAGTTTGTGTCCAAATTCACAAGACAAGAAGTTGGTAGAAAGGGAAGTTACCACTAGCAATTGCTCGAGCCGAATTCCCGTGGGAATTTTGTATATTCAAATCCAGCTTGGAACAACTCAAGCTATTGAACTCTTGGACTGCAATTTCCATGGCTATTTTCTGCTGCTTACCCATTAGTGAATCCAAATCAAGAACAGCACCGATGTTCATAATGGACCTTGGGGTGCTTAAGCACTTGTCTATTTTTTCATTAGCTACTAGTACCCTTGACCATGCAAACAATTGCAAGACAAAGAAGAGAATAGTTAGTGACATGAGAGAACTCCCTCCCTTTGGAGAAATAATGTCTAGAAAAAACCTTGACATTAAATTGAGTCATTGACTTTGAGTATGAGTATTAATAAGCTCCATGCACATTCGTTTCTTTCCTCTGACTTCTTCATAGTTTGACTCATATAACATCTGAACCGTTTCATTCTTTTATTTGTTTCTTATTCCCAATTAACTTGTATATCAGCATGTTTGCTTGCCCCATTGTTTAAGCTTTTAAAAAAGTGGTTTTTTTAAGAATATATGAAAAAGTTATTTATTTTTTGTTTAATCATCATGCATGATTTTACGTCGTTATTCAATAACAAATCATCGTTGATATAATTTTTTAAATAATATTATAAAAGTTAATAAATTTATTATAAACTATGATAATATAAAATTGTTTTATATGGTCAATTCAAAACGTATTTTTTTTTATATTTTTAGATATTTTATAAAAAAAATAGAAGCTATTTGATATTTAGCTACAGACGGAAAGTAATCAAAGTAGTTTCTCATGAGTTTAATAAACATATATTATTAATATAAAAAAATTAAGATTTAAGATTTATTAAAAAAATTAATAAACATAAATCAATTAAAAATTATAAGTGATATGAGTTTTAAGATAATTATTATAAAAAATTAAAAAACTTATATGATAATTTGTAATTGAATGATGATATTATATATTATATATATATACTCAAACTAATTAGAAGCTTAACTTTTTTATTATGATATTTTTTAAAATCTTAAACAAACACTAAAAAATTTAAATATTTTTTTTCAAAATATAACTGATTTTTTTATGAAATTAACTGAAACAAAATGGGCCCTAGTTAAGAAAAATAATTGCTATTTTTTATTGAAAGTTCCTTTAAGAAGTTAAAGAAAAAAGATGATCATTTCCTGAGAATCTAATGCATTAGTTGGACCAATTACTTATATATATATAACCAAAAAAATGTTTGACTAGAAGTATATACAAGAACATAAGAAAATGCATTAGGCCATTAGTGTTTGCTACTCAACGAACAGCCAATCACTGTTGCGTGATTACAAAGCCATTGGGGTTTGAGTTGGTCTTCACCGGTAGCTTCCTAGCTTTTGCCTGCTTTCATATTTTCCTTTGCCTACATCTATATTCTATAATATCTTAATTGAATATTCTTTGTATTCATTGCTCAGACAATTATATATACTTTCAACTGCCAATTACATTAATATCATCGGATGAGTTCAGTTGGTTAAGTAAAATTATATATTCTTTGTACCACGTTTAATTTCTATAAATAAATAAAAAATTGCACTAACATCCATCTTATTGGTGTTTGATGCTATATATGATCATTGCTGGAGAAATCGAACGATTTTGTTTTATGTGCATATAGCCATATATTGGTCTACTTGTGATATCTCATCATGGAGAGCAATTTTGCAAGGAAGGTGAGGTATTTTCATATTTTTGCATATAGGCATTTATTTTCTCACGTGTGATTCTTTTGCTGTAGGATATGAAAGAAAGAAAAATTTTAAAAAAAAAAAAAGTTTAAAAAAATAGAAAATAAAAAATGTAATAAGTGATGTATAAGAAGAAAGATAAAATATAATATTAATGTAATCTAACTCAAACAAACAACATAAATTTTATAAATTTTTTGGTACAGACTTTTGATTCTTACTATAAAATAAAAAAAATATAATAAAATGAAATAGCAGTATTGTTAAATTTTTAAATATAAAAATGATGTTAAAAGTCAATCAACAGTAATCTTTGAAACTTCCACTCACGCCATAAATTGAAATTTCCAGAAAATTGACATTATCTGTATACTTATAACTTTGGGAATTACATTAATTAATACTAAATATATAAAAAAAGCGAAATGACATCATACTTGCAACTTTGGGTATTATATTAAGAGTTTAATTTTTATACCCAGCAAGTGCAAAAAAAAACTTTATATTATTAATTAATTAAAAATTATTTTAAATATAATTTTTAAAATAATTATTATAAAATTGACAATTTTATCATTATCATTTATAAACAGAAAATAAAATCTCTAGATTGTCGGTATATTTTAATCAATTTTTATATTAATCCATATAACATAAAAGGGTCCAACAAACGAAAAGAAAATCTAACAATAAGTTATACCCCAAAAATAATGTGTTTTTGTGCAAAGTGAACGGAAAAGTTCATATAAGAAGGAATGTGAATTTACACATTTTGTTACGCTGGTCTAGCTCTCACTATGAAATTTTTTAGATGCTTAGCATACAAAGGAATGTGAATTACACATTTTGTGAATAGGAAAATTAATTCTATTAAAAATGATGAGTTAGATTTTTCGTTGTACCAGGCAAGACTTGTATGAATGGGATCCACAATTATATGTGGAAGGAGACTATGAATTCTCTATACTTAGTTTGTTTAGCACACTAGATGCTTGTTAAAATGCTTACTAGTTACTACTCACTTTAACTAAATGGCTATTCTCTGCGACCTAAATCGTTGTCGATGACGAATGTGAGAAAAATGGATTCTTGACAAAGTAATTTTTATAATGAAAGCTTACTTTTCTGCTTCTAAATTTTTGTGGTCCTTAAATGGTGAATGAGGTTATTTGTTCTTGACTTGACGCGGTGGGAAGAAAATACTTATTTGGGAATTTTTAGTTGGAGATATTCGTATGTATGCTCTTAGTTAGATCACAAATACTTATTTTCTCTCTTTAATTTCATGTGAAATTTCTAACGACTTTTACTTGCATTTGGGCTTTTTCAGGCTTGCCTGGTTTGTTCAAAGGGATGGATTTTGCCATTAAAATGTGTAAAAACATTGAATAAACAAGGCCAGACCAGTAACAACAATATACATGGGAAGGATAACAAATATACACAGGAAGGATATCTGGTGAAAAATAAAATGGTGATTGTCAAGATTTAAATTTACAAGTATAAGAGGAAAAAATAAAAATAAAATAAATTAAATTTTTTTATAAATTAAAATTAATTTATATGTAAATTAATTTGTAAATATTTTTTCATGTTGATTTTTTAAAAAATTAATTTTTAATTTATATATAAGCTAATTTTATATTAAAAAATTATTTTATTTTTTATTCTTATTTTTTCTCTTATAAATACTCAGATATGTTTACTCAAACATACTCTTAGAATTAAGTAAATAGGGACAACTTTGAGATTTCATTGGATGATGCATTTTCCCATTACCTTCTTTTGACTATTATTTTTTATTAAAAAATGAAGTGTGGGTTGAAAGGAAAATTTTTATATTCTGTTATTGGTTCCTTTGTTATATTGGAAATGTGGGTTTTGTTGGCTTTGATTTTTAAGAGTGTTGCGTGTAGTTATTATCTCTTTTAGGCTTTTAGCAGAGGTTAAGCCATGACAAGATATGAATTTATATGTAATTACTGCCATATTCAAAAGCCACGTATTCTTTGGTCAATGGATGTTATAAATGACTAATTAGCATCAAATTTTGTGTAATTAGTATAATTTTTTACTTTTTCCTTTTTCTTGTAATTTTATAAATTTTTCTGTTATTTTCACTTTTGGGGAAGTTTTTTCAGTTATGGGTTGAGTCAGGATGATTGATTGTTTTGACAACTCTCGCTGGACCATATCTTTGCCATTATGAGCTGGTGTATTTTGCCAACTAGCTTAATTAAATATATATTCAATAAACTATTGTTACATGAGAGCTTATGTAATAAATTTAGCCACAAAATTTATTGAAATAAGTTTAAAAGAGATTATTTTACCACGTTTCACCAAGATCTGATAGGAGTCATAATTTTAAATAAAACACCCCTAAAGGGTTTTTTTTTTTTCTTTTGTTGGAGAGGAGGGAGGTAAGTTGAGAAAGAAACCACAAAACTGACAAGGAAGACAGATAGGATTTGAACATCTCTTTTTCTTTACTTTTTCTTTATTTATAAAAAATGAATGATCCCCTTCCACTATATTCATGGATTACTCTTCAGCAATTATGTACTTAAATTTCTTTATCTTTCTATCTTAAAACATCATATTGTCACATTATCACCCAAAAAAAATGTGTCTCCAAATCCTTTAAATCTAAGGCAGTGAAATGCTTCTTACAACAATTTGAAAAATTAATAGCTCAAAGCATGAGCAAGCAATACTGCATCTATAAACTCAAAAACCACCTGCTTTGCTAACTATTAATAACTGTCTCCTCTGCATCTCTTGTTACTGTGGCAGCACATACACTTCTCATCATACTCCCTGATTAGAGTCTTGAAAAGCTCCAAGCAAAATATGTGGTTGTCCATCTCCATATTCTCCTTAATTGTGTTGATGTTACATGTATGTAGCTAGTGAAGGTCTCTACATTATTCATGAACAAACAAATGATGCTTTTTATGTTAGAGGATAGACTTAAATATAATGGATCCTTTTGGAGTTCCTTTTGTAACTTATTTTTCTCTTTAACTTTTGCAATAATTTTTCAAGGAATTCACAAGCTAATTTCGTTTACTATAGTTTTGTTGTGTACATGTTATTGTGTTAAAATAAAGAAAAGTAGTAATATCTTTGCTTAATTATTTTACTGTGTACTTAAAACAATAAGTATTGAATAAAAATCAATATAGATATTCAAATAAATGTTAGAAACAATAGTTCACGCCAGAAGAAAAAAGAGAAATTGGAAAAAAATTATAATTAATAAAATAGATTGTATTAATAATAGGAAAGGTGGTGATTACATTAGGCCTTTGTACATACTAACAAATTAACCATTAATATTTAACTAACTATATTTCTAATAATTGTCATATCCTTTTGTATTTTGTATAAATATGAATGATACTCCGAACAATATGGTTGGATAGCAAAAACAAAAATTACTCTGTTTCTCTGCTCCACTCTTCTCTTTTTATTATTATGGTTATGTCCTATGTTTTTATAGTATAGGTTGTCTTCATTTAACAGATTTCTTCCAACACTTGAAACTGTAAGAGTATCACAGTGCTTATCGCTTAACTAACTCCTCTATATCCCATGCTTTTGCTTTCTTCATTATTCAAGGTGCAGTACACTTTCACTAATTAGAATTGAGTTGCTACTTATCAAATTTTAGATAACGTTGTTGTACATCTTGGATGCTTTAACTATCTGATGGCAGATAGGTAACTAGATTCCAAAAAGGACCTGGATTGGTTTTGTGTACCCAAATATTAAAAAATTAAGACTTTGACATCCATGTATTTGTCCATTTCGCACTCACTACCACTTGGGATTATTAACATCATACATCATTAAATACATGACAAACCTTGTTGTGCACTAGACAAGCCACAACAGAAGTTGTATATTTTTTCTCAAACTTAAGCTTTATATTGCTTAATTTAAACTCACATGTTAACAGAATTTAGATTTTTCAAGGGTTGCACTCACATTAAGGATTTTTCTAACAAGTGTTTTAAAGTCGTTAGAAACATTTTTCATTTACTTGCAAAATGTCAATGAAATCCTTAACTTCTGACAAAATAAAATCTAAGGAAAAAATTCTTCCATCGAGGCAAGGAAAAGAAGATGTTCAATATCTAATAGTGATATTGGTAGTGAGGATTATTCTTTTAAGATTCTGAATCAGATTCAGTTTTTCATTCCCATTCTTCTAGTAATTATATAAAGTAAAATGACTATTTTGAAGAGTATTTTTAGCTGTGATTATTCAACGAAGACGTTTTTAATTATTATTCACCAATGAGAATATTTTTAGATATTTTTAATTTATTATTTTAATATCTTTAATTCTAAATTGAATTTTAATTTTTTTTAACAAAAATTATCAATAATTTAAAATAAGTACCGTGATATAAATTATTTATAATAAATCTAAAATATAATTTATATGTTCAAAAATATTTATTTATTATAAATCTTAATTATAATATTTTATATATTTAGAAGTATTTTTATTTATTATAAATTATAGTTATGTAAAATAATCATTTATTTTACGTAATACATAGGTTAAAATATTAGTTATTAATTAATGACATAATTTAAAGAATAAATAATTATTTCGTAAATCAATTAAGGTAAGATTGTTTTACAAGTAATATTCTTGAGCTTGAATAAGGAATTTGTCCTAAATACTTGAAAAAAAAATTATCACTTCAAATCTTGATATATAATTACATTAAATATTTGAAGAGTGAATTCTTTTTTTTTTTTTATGTGTGGGTGTGTTTTACATAAAACATAAGAACTTAAAAATATGTTAGGTAAAAAAATATTATTTTTCTAAACATTTTTCATTTTTAAAATTTATACAAAAGTAATTTAAACAATATTTTATCACAAAATTTTCCCATATATAACTGCAGGAAATCCTTTAAAAACATAATAATAATATCACAAAATTTTCCTATTATTATCATTATTATAATTATTAAGTGGTGCACCTAGTATTATGAAAATGGAAGCAAACAATTTTCTTTTTCTTTTTCGTTTTTTTTTTTTTTGGAGAGGAGACAATTTTAACTATGAATTAAAATATTATCCACTTTCACTCTACTCTTACGAAAATGAATTCTTTTATGTGAAGCCTTGTTAATATTTGACAGCATTCACGAAGAGGAAGAAAACACAATTCATAAATGAGAGCCTCATTAATTGCATTGTGCATAAATCTGAAGCAAATCTGTGGATTATATTTTGGTCCTGCTTCACTGTTTTGCATGTGCTAACCAACTGTATAAGTTTACAAAAAAAAAAGTGACAAAAGCATAACTGACTTCAATTTCCAATATCCATTAAAATCTCAATTCTGTACACAAAATAGACAAATTTTACATAACTATTGCCCAATTAGGACATTGAATTAATTGAAAAGGAAAAGATAAATAATTTGAATAGACATGTGCAACAATGGGAACCAAAAATGGAAGAAAAAAACTTTAGACAAGATGCAGCTTTCTTATCTCAACCTATGACAAATGTAATTTTGTTCTCCACATATCTCCAACGACCCTTCTTGGTTGTGGGTTATCTGGTCCTCTGTCCCTTTGTCCTGATGTAAAGTATAGCCATCCATCCCAAAACCCTGCTAATGTGGTTTTTATACGGTAAGGAAGTTTTCCGATCACTGACCATTTCTGCAATCAGCAAAACAACTATCTCAAATCATCTAAAGGAATATTTATCATCAAATCATGAAACAAAAGTTGTGAGGAGTGTCAGCAAAACTCTGTAACACATTCATTCTAATATACTCTCTACTATTAATTAAAATTTATTGAAAATTACAAAATTATGAGACTAGTTAAATAAGAAATAAGACAAAAAAAAATTATAATTTTCAATAAATTTCAATCAATAATAGACTGTATTAGAAAGAGTGTTGCTAGCCTTACTCATGTTCCAAAATGAAACTTCTATTACTTCAATGAATACTTATTGACTGGTTTATGAAGTTTATTGGTTCTTTTAAAATTCAAGATTTTATAGACAATTGACTGGTGGATTACATGAATGATCCATTCATTTGATCACTACTCATAAAATTACAATGGCCAATAAGCAAAGTGAGAGACTAGGAGGTATTAATGGATAAAGAGAAATGCACAATCTATTTCTACTGAGCAAAAGGCTGAAAAGTGTACCATTGTGTCTAAATGAAATTGGAAAACCTCCCCAACCAGCATCATCCTTTTTGTCACTGGATGCTTTTCTGTGGTACCTCCAGTGATAATAATTGAATTGTTGACAAGCACCCATGCACACTCTATGTGCGAATTTGGTTTTGGCATGGCTGGCAAAATTTTCCATTTCATTTCTTCATCCAGCATAAAAACATCTCCATAGACCACCTGAAATGCAAGAAAATTTAATGCCTCAAGAGTTCACTCGAAAAGATCATATACAGAATCCAATATATGTGGGTCTCTCTCAACCTATTAGGCATGAAAAAATAAATCCTAATTCCTATGCCATATCTTTAAAAAAAAACTACCAAATTATTATATGTAATCTGCAAATCGTGTATGATGTTGACAAGCAGAGAAAACGATACCTCATGCCTGCGTGAACACTTGAATATAGGCGAACCGGGTTTGGCCATAAAATCACCCTCTTGTCCACCAATAACATAAAGTCGATCACCGATTGCAATACATGCCCTGCACCAAATAACTAGAGTTAGATGAAAAACAATCAACTTCCTTTTGAAGACAAGGAATATGACACCCCTTTTCAAGTATTCCTTCAAAAGCTTCTTAGGCTTTTAATAACTAACACAGGTTTGGTTTTCTTAAAACTTGGATTCCCATTTTAAAAAATAAATAAATTAATTAATTAGAATCCTCACAGACTAAATGACAGCATCATGGTTAAATATGAACAGGAATTGCAGCCTACTCCTAGAAACTAGACAGTCTACTAACTGCTAACCTATGCGGTCCACCACGTGGAACGGGGACTTCTTCCCTCCATTGTTGCTCCAATGCTTCACCATCCTTCACAGCCAAACTCCAATGTTCTAATCCAGGTGTATGGCGATTCTCCTTGCTACCGCCCATGACATGGAGTCTTCCTTTCCATAATTGAGTGGCAGGAGCATACCTGGAATGAAGTTCTTATGTTAAAACTGTTCGTTTCACAATCAAATAGTTCAACCAACTTGTTAAAGCTCACCCTCTGGTAAAAGTAAAACTCGATCAATCATTAATGTGGTGTGAACTGTGAACAATTTAACAGGAATCTCAATTGTTAGATAAAGGCTGTTGGAAATTGAGATTTTCTTATTGCTGGTAAAGTTGGTTAAAGGTTGGTAGCTTAGTGATAATTATCTTTTGCTTTACCCAATGAAAGGCTTCATAGCTTGCTGTAACACTTCATGTGCAAAACTAAAAATATATCAGATCAGTTTTTGCTCCTTTCTCATTTATTGTGTGTGATTTTTCTGTTAATTCCTACGAATTATTTTTTCTGTTTTGTTTTCTACCAAGGCCTAGTTTTAAATTGCAGTCTACTACCACAATTGTAGTCACAATAACTGAATCACGTCACAATTGTGATCGAATGAATCGACCGCAATTGTCTGCAGTTTAAACAATAACATGCAACGCACAGTGACAAACAAACAGCAAATGAGTGAGAGAAGTACTAATGCATATGTTAATGGTGTACCTGGGGGCTGGCAATGGTGGCAAAGGTTTCCATGTCTTTGTTGCAGTGTCTAGTGTAAAGGAAGCGGTTGTAGGCCCGCTGCATTGGGTACCATATTGTCCTGAGATAATGTATATATACCTCCCATCAGTGGCTATGCCCAAATGTGAATGAGCCATTTCCTTTGGCATTTTAATCACATCTACCCACTTGTTGCTGCTGAAATTGAACACATCAACATGCGAGTGAACCTGAAGAACAAACAAACACACGCCAAGCTCACTATTCATCCTCCAACACTTTAATTTCACAGTAACCACGGAAAAATAATAAGCTTATGCTCCCATGAAAATTTCATTCATTTTTAGTTTCCACATTTAAAAAAAACGACCTAGTTTCAGTCTCGCGGGTTTAACATGTGTAACAAAAAAATAAAACCTCATCATTTTATCATTAGTTTCTACATTTAACAAAATGATATTTTAGTTTTTCACGACGAGGACTAAAGACATGCAATGAGAGATCGAGGATTTGTTTGATTCTCTTCTAACTTTTTGGTTTTAAAAATTGTTTTCTAAAATGATTTCATGCCATTCAGCAATCATTTACTACTAAAAATCTATTAAGTTTTGAAAATTTTAAAAACCATAAAACAGACACAACTGAAAAATGCTTTCTCATCTTCTGTTTTGTAATCCTAACTCAAGAGTGTAAATTATTTAGTGTACTACATATGGTGAGACTAAAAAAGGTTTTTGAAAATAGTATTCAAACACACCCTAAACTTGATCATTTTATGGAAGGTAAGAACAAAAGAAATGTAATATTTTCATAGATAAAAAACATGTTTAAACTAATGAGTATTAATCCTTCAAATTACATTAGTTTAGTCTTGAAACTATGTCATTTTAGTGTTTAAATTTCCCGTACATGAGGTCATTAAATAGGAAAGAACGAAACACTCACATGGTCAAGATTGGCATATCCTGCAAACACATAAAACATATTCTTAATCTGTATAGAGTACCCATCTAGCCGAGGCACCGGAGCTGCCGGCATCTCCTCCCAATGCCATTCGGGAGCAGGCAAGTCTGCAAATGTAGCCGAAAGGAATCTCTCGGGACCCCTCCTTTGTGCATTCTTCCCATCTTTTACCTGCAACAATCACCACAAAACAAATGAATCAATTTCCATATTTTGGAAATTCAAAGTTTACTAGTGATATAACCCAAATAACGTAAAGAGGGAAAGCTCTCACCCTATCAACTTGTTTTTTTGGATTAAGTTAAATCTAAACTCAAATTACAAAATGACATCAAAGTTTATCTGATTATTATTGTCAAATCACCCATTATCAAGTTGTTATTAGATCATTTACAGATATTTAAAATTTTATGCTCAAAATATCTATTTCTTGACATGATCGAAGTGTGTTCATAGTTTACTAGTAATATAATCAAAATAAAATATATAAATGAACAACCATTCACATTGATACGAGAAGTGTATTCCCATGTTGACCATGTTGACCAATAATATGACTGAGGGATAATTTTCTACTCATTATCATCGAGGACAACTTTCAACTCATTATAGAGTCGTTATCGAGGACAACTTTTAACCCATTACCGTATTACCACTGGATGTCAAAAATTCATGCTCGAGACCTCCGAAGCTAAGTTAAAAATTGCACATTGACTAGTAATTTGAACATATAGTACCAGAAAACAATCCTCAACCTACTTGAGCTAAACTCAAATTTGCATATTGACATGTGATATGATGAAAATAATGTATATAAGCGAGGGATAATTTTCGACCCATTATAGAAACCCCTTGTTGGGTTGTTATTGAGGATAACTCTAAACCCGTTATTTATAAGGGAAAACTCTGAACTCGTAACATGAGAAACTGGGTTGGAAATCGCACATTGGCAAGTAATAAAGCCATATAGAATAAGGGAACAAATGAGTTAAACATGAATGCTAAAGAGTATGCAAAGAAGAAAAGTGGTTACATTATTGTTGTTGTTGTTGGGAGTTGTGTCGTTGACATTGGGGATGAGGACGAGGTGGGCGTTGCTGTCGACCCAGTTGGTGGCGATGGAGAGGTAGTGAGAGGAGAGGGAGGCGCGGAAGAGGTTGGCGATGAGAGCAATGCCAAGAAAGGCAGAGAGACAGAAGAAGATGATGAGTTTGGAAGCGGAGGAGTGAGGGTGGTGGTGGTGGTGGTGTAACCTCGTTGGGGTTGCCATTGGTGTTTTTGGTTGGCATCCAATGAGAGAGCCATTTATTTATGTTTGGGGGGATTGGATACAGAGACAGGAATTGGATGGCAGAGGAAACAAACAGCGGTTGGCGCCAATGGTTTTCAAAGCAAGTCTATTCATTTCTGTGTCTACTATACCACGCGCACCGCATATCTTGCTTTTCTTTCCTTTTCGTTACTATTCTTTTCTTTCTTTTTACATTTCCCTCTTTAGACAAACGCCCACTACTACTACATTTATTTCAGATTTTACTATTTACAATTCCCTCATAATATTAACACTTTTTCATTCTCTATATTCATTTTTATCATCATTATTTTAGAAATTTTTTTATTATATTTTTTATTAGTTAATGGTATAAAAATATTTTTTTATTTTAATAAAATAAACAAATTTTAATTGAGTCTCTAAGATATTTTTTTAAGTTTTATATTTTAAAATTATTCATTTTACTCCTTGTAAAATAAATAAATTTCAATTTTTATAAAAAAATAATTTTTATTTATCTAAATTTGAAATTATTGTTTTAAATTCTTTTTTTTCATTCGTTGAAATTGAATGCAATACTAGAGAATTTATAATATTCATATACCTGTTCTGGAATCCGAATTAGGTAATTGAGGATCAATTGTAAAAAAATAAATTTATCTAACAAAATATAATGCATTAAAATTTATACAAAATACTTATAATTTTGTTTCAAAATGTTAATTATATTAATAGTCAATAAAATAGAATTCGTCTTTCTTACATATAAATGAACATTATTTGTGTTTAAATTTACGCTATACATTTTAATCATTCTCTTTGTGATTTCTATTTGAGGATTTAAGTATGTGTATAACTTATTCTAGTGAATTACAAATGTAACTAATAGTCTAATTAGAATAATTAGATTTGTGATTTAACAGAATACTAATGGAATAAACATCATTTCCAAATTGCAATATTTATTTAAATTAAAAAAACGATTTTACATTAAGCAACTTTCATTGTTTATGACCTTGCGTTCAACACTATGCATTCTAGCTACATCGCATCTAATTTTTAGTACAATTATGATACATATTGAATTGAAATATAATAAAATAATATTAACGACAATTGTTATGAAATATTATAAAAAAAAATCCATGAATTTGGTACAATAGTTATGGACATGGTAAATTATTTAAAGTCTTAAACCAATTTTGAGATCATGTGCTTGAAATATAATAAGATAGAAGTGGTTTATATAAAGCTTAAGGTGAGAGCAAAGCCATAATAATTAAATTTAAAAAATTGATATTACTATAAAACAATAGTATTCTATTTAAATAGTATTGTTTTTATTATTGTTTGCACACTGTTTTTATTACATATACACACATACATGTATGATCCTTCGTTTATATACATATCAGCAATTAAGTGTTAGAAGTTAATCCATGAACCAAAAGTATAGATATTAAATTTTAAAGGGAGAAAAACTGAATAATTTTTTTACAAAACTCAAAAAATTCATTATTTTAATAGAATTAAAAACATATTTAAGTTAAGATTAAGTTTTTTTTAACACTTATTTACTATTACATAAGATTTACGTGAGTGTCAGGATATATCTATTTTTAATGTTAAATAAAATTAATTTGAAATTATTAAATATATCTTATTTTTAAATCATTAAATATAATTAAAATATATGTCTAAGTTTATTTTAATAGTAAATTTATATTAAAATGTGCGTTTATTTATTAAAGAGTGTGAAAGATAATTTTATAATATCAAAATATATAGTGCCCGACTAAGTTTATGATTTAACGAAATTCATGTAAATTTTATCCAACAACAAAAATGTGATATGAAGTATATTATTAATTTTTCTATTTTATTTTATTAATAAAAAAACTTATATCCCACCAAAGAACTAAAATATTAAAATAATTATTTAATTAATTAATTTTATGAATGAGTAGTAATCAATTATTATGAATTATATTTTAAAATATATTATTTATAATAAATAAATATTATTATAACTATAACCTAACGATAGGATTAGGTTTTGTTTTAAGAGTGACATTATAATAGGTTTCGTCATTCATTATATAACTCATTGAGAAGGCGTTCCATGATATAGAATTATAAAATTAATATCTCATTTTCAATTTTAATAAAATAAACAATTCTTTATAGAAAGTGGACAATTTACTCTCAATATTAAAAAAAAAAATTTAGTTGGAACATAATAGACTCGGATGAATTTCGATCCACATTCTTAATCTCTCTATCTTACATTAACAATAAATATATACGTATGATATGTAGATACTAAAATTCTTTAATAATTCATCATAATAATTTATAGAAAAATAGTTAGAAAATCTGGAACTGAATAAAAAAAATATTTTAACACGCTAAAGATAAACCATGTTTAACTAAACTATCAGGTTCGCTTCACGAAAAATGTTGCCTCTGAACTAAAATACAATTAATTCATCCTTTAATCACGGATGTCCATATCTTTTCTTTTCATTTCATTTAATATTAATATATTTTATAAATTGAACTTAAGTACTTTAGTTTCATATAGATTATGGAGAATAATTGAGTATATTTTCAATATAAAGTTAGGTAAATTAATTTTGATGAAATTAATTTTAAATCATTAAATAAATTTTATTTTGAATTTAATTTAAACTATATATTTATATTAAAGTATATGTTTTTCGTTAAAAAATGCAAAATTAAGAGTAGTTACTATTTTATTAATTCTCACGTTAGTTTTTTAAATTAAGAAAATTTAAATAAATTCTTAAAGACGATCACTATAGTTCAAATTTTTTAATACATATATAATTTAAGTAATAATATTAACACATTTTCTTTAAAAAATATATATATTAACCTATGTTCATAAACCTAAATAAAACAATAAAAATTTAAGGAACTTAGAAATTCAGTGGGATTATTGTAACTGAACTATACACTTTTAGGACAAAAGTATTAATTTACTTCAACAGTAATTTTTTTATATTAACTCCAACATTAACTTTACAACTTTAGAATAAATAACGACTGAATCTCTAGTGATAATTCCAAGAAAATGGAGTTATTTAATTCCATTTTTTTGTGTTCAATCATATTCCATTTGTTTTAGGAAAATTGTATTGCAATGACTTGCATTTTAATCAAATGGCAAGTTTTAAGTATATTTTAGTTTGGATATACGAATTTCTATATTGATGGTTTTTAATGAAAAATGAGCATAAATAAACATACATGTGTTAGATGAGAAAAATCAAAGTTCCTCTAATATATTTGAATTTGTTTTTGTAAGACCTGAATTGAAAACGTGGAGATATGAGAAGAGAAATAAAAAATAATAAAAAGGTAAAGTTTTGTGTTCGGGAATCCAGTGTTATGCATTGGCTACTCGGTGTCATGATAGTGAAAAGAAAAAGCATCATAGCGAGGCTTCTCACGTGAAAACGGTGCCAGAACAATTTTTGAACTTAGGGCACTTTTTTCAACATGAACACACCAAGAAGCTAGTATCACCAATTCCCCATCCTAGGAGCTAGAAAACGAGAAAATACACATTTACTTCCCAACCTCGAGTTTTGAAACCACGGATAAAACTCTAGTTTGCAAGTTTCAAAGAGATATTTATGGTCTCAATCAGATCCCATGGTCCTAGTATGACAAATTAGCTAAAACCTTGCTTAATTTTGGTTTTATACCAAGCAAGTGTGATCCCTCTCTCCTTATTCTCACTAAAGATGCTCGTTGTCTCTACATGCTAATCTATTTAGATGACATTATCATCATGGACTTTTCTTCTATATTGGTGCAAAACCTCATCTCCAAACTTCACACTGTTTTTGCTCTAAAGCAACTAGGTGACTTATAGTTCTCTCTTGGCATTAAGGTGCATCACACACCTTTTGGTTGCATGGTCTTATCTTATCTAAGACCAAATACATACGAATCTTCTACAGCAAGTTGACATGACCACTACTAAAGGCATCTTCATTCCTTTGCCTAGAAACATCAAATTGTCTCATTATAGGTCAAATTACTTAGAGGACCCTGGCTTTTATAGATCAATTATTGGGCCTTTGTAGTACATTATTATTACATAACCTGAAATTGGATATGATGTCAACAAAGTTTTTCAGTTCATGTCGAAATCCTTGCACACCCACTGGACAACTGTTAAATGCATCTTCAATATCTCAAAGGCACAATAGATTTTGGTTTTGTTATTCAACCTACTTCTCCCTAACTACCTCTCCCTTTACATGCCTTTTGTGATGTTGACTAGTCATCTGATGTTGATGACAAGCAATCTACTTTTGATGTTTGTCTCTTCCTTGGGCAGAATCTCATTTCTTGGTGGTCTAAACGGCAAACACTTGTTGGCAAATCAACAAGTGCTAAAGTAGAATACAAAAGCTTGACCTTGGTAGCTTCTGAAGTTATTTAGGTCCAGTCTCTCTTACATGAACTCCTAGTTTCAATTTTCACTCCTATAATTTATTGGGACAATCAAAGCACTATGACCTTTAAGTCACAATCTTGTTCTTCACTCTTGGACCAACTATATGGAATTAGACATCTTCTTCGTATGGAAGAAGGTTGTTAATAATTCCCTCATTATTACTTATGTTCTTGCTCAAGAGCAAGTCGTTGACATTCTCCCAAAGGCTTAGTTTTGTATCTTAAGAGTTCTCAGCTGCTCACAACTCTCACCATGAGTTTATGAGAGGGAGGAAGGGGAGTGTAATAAATAGAGTACATGATTATATGACAACTTTTGTTGTCATAATAGCAAAGAAATAAGCAAGTTTTGTCATATGTACAAATTCTATTATAGACAGTTACTCTTCCCCTCATCTATTCTATCTTTGAGTTCAAAAGATCAAAATAATAATAACACTAACAATTTACTTTTTCTTAATTCTTGAATTTCTCTAATTTCTTTTACTATATATAGGAATTTAATGATAATTTTTTTTTCAAGAAATTTAACAATAATGTAAATCTATTTGGATAAATTTTTTTATAAACACTTATAAGAAAAGAAAATAAGAACAAAAAATGAAATAAGTTTCTTCATAAGCTAAAATTAACTTTACACATAAGTTAAAAACAAATTTTCAGATAAACTGATTTGATAAAGTTTTTACAAATAAACTTATGCATAAGTTAATTTTAGCTTATAGAAAAATTTATTTTATTAGTCTTTCTCATTTTTTCTACCATGAGTGCTTACGAAAAATTTATCCAAACGAACATAAAATAAAGATTTTTATATTAATTATTTAATTATAAATTATTATGTATGAAAAAGTTGTTAAATTTTATAGTAATTATTTTAAAATCTCTATTTAAAATAATTTCTAACTAGTTGATAGTATATAATTTTTTACACTAACAATATATCATAATTAAAATCATAAATAAGTAGAGAAAATTACCTAAAATAAAAATAACAATGCATTTTAATTAGAAGCGTTTAAAAAAAAAGTTAAAAAAATAAAAATGAAAACATCAAAACTTTTACCATGATTTTTTTTAATTTCATTTCTCTAGTTGAAATAAAGGAAAAAAAAAAGTGTGTAGAAGTACTTAAAAGGAAAAACAAAGAATAGAAGTATAGAAGATTAACTCCCACTGGCTAGAGATGCTAATTGTTGACTTTGAGTTCATGGCTTTGTGGTGTCCAAGAGTGCAAGTGACCTAATAAAGCCCACAAAACTAATAAGATATGAGATCCGAATCTCACATCTCCCAAAACAAATTTTATATTAGCTGTCACACTTGTAATAATTTGTCAATATTCAAACTTAAAACATTCATTCTGTGCCTACACAGAATAATTAGTTTTATTATACTAGAGTAGTCACACCTTAAACGACTTTTCTGTTTAACAAAAAAAAGTTTTTTATTTAAGAAAATAATTTCTAGTGTAGTAAATGAGAAATAAATTTTACGGGTACATTCCAGACAAACGGGAAATCTCTGTTGATAGTAAAAAAAAAAAATCACAATGTACATATACTCTGAATTTTATTTGTATAAATAAATACTTTAACTTTTATTTCATTATAATCATTTTTAAATTATTATTATTATTTTATTAACTTGAAATAAGTTATTAACGATAAACTTATTTTTTAAAATTATATCACCATCTTAAATTTTACATATTTTATAAATAAGCTAGCATTTTAAGTGTATATTACATATGATAAATATTTATTTTTGTATAATTAAAATTTATGATAAATAAATATTACATTGTAATTAAAATTTATAATAAATAAATATATTTATATATATAAATTATAATTCATATTTACAATGAATAATTTAAAATGTAATATTAGATTATTTTAACTATTATAAATTCTTTAACTATTAAAATTTAATTTAGACATCCAAATAGAAGATGATAGATTGAAAAAATAAATAATTAAAAAATAAATATATAGATAAAGATAAAAACATGATAATTTGATATGGCTGGGGGCAATTTTCTTTTGACTAATTTTAAGGATATTGTGTGAAACACGTTCAAATGATAGAAGAGATAAATGTGTAATTGATGTAAAAAATGGGAGATTTAATTTTATATTTTTAAATTGTATATTCTAACTTATAATATAAGAATAAATATAATTTTAATATTTATTTAAATTAATTTTTCTACTCTTATTAACTTAAATACAAATGTTTGTTGTAATAATAATAGAAGTTTATAATTAATTATATATAGTGATTATATGTTTTTCTTTTACTTCATCTATAAGTTTTATGAAATAAATAATATTGAGGTTTTAAGTTTTTCTTATATTTCAAAATGAATTTAATTTAATATATTGTCGGTATAATTTTTGTTTATTTTACATAAAAATCTAATTACAAATCATTAAAGGAAACTCTCAAAATAATTATTATTGAAGCTTAATTTTAATATACGGCAAATTAAAAATTAGTGATTTTAATTATAGTTTAATTTTTGTGCGCGGTGATCGTAAAGATTTCTATATCATCAATTAGTTAAGAATTATCATGAGTATAATTTTAAAATATTATAAAAATAATTTATTTTTATATATATATATATATATATATATATATATATATATATATATATATATGATAGTTTAAAATTAAATAGTGTTATTTTATGTTAATTAAATCCTTTTAATTAAAATATAAATATTGTAAAAGTTATTTTTAATATTTAATTATAAATTGTCATGAATAAAGTTGAATGAGAGTAGTCAACTATGAAAAATAAATTATCTAACAAATATATACTATTGATTTTTATACAAAAATTTATAACGTCACAATAAAAATGTTAATTATATTAATAATCTATCAAAATATGAAACATATACAAAGAAATATATATATATATATATATATATATATAATTAAATTAATTATTTAATTGTTCTTGATATATTTAGTATTTCATATATTTGATAATAAGCTTAATTGTTTCTTTATGAAATCACTCAACTATAGAAAAAAAAGACAATATAGAAACCAAAATAATTAATATATAATATAAAGTTATAAACATTTATATTTTATAAAAATTAATATTAATTATATATTTTATGAATTTTGATTAATTTTTATCTTATCCATGTAACAAATAACAATCAAAATTTAATGACTCATTCGCTAACCAAAAATATAATATGATATGATACAATAACTATCCTATCATATTTATAAAGTAATTATCCTTTTATCTCCTAATTATGATATTTCTCTTATTTGATATGCTTTTTATATATATGTATATAATATATTATACAAAATTTATATATATAAAATTATCTTATATATATTTATAATAATTTTAACATTTAAATTTTAAATATATTATTAATTAAAATATTAAAAAATAAATAATTATTACATAAATATTATTCAATATACATGATTTTAAATTTATAAATTTTAAAAATTTTGGTGTCAATCCCACCTCAACGTCTACTTCATCCCTGATCACGTAGTGACTTTTTTAATAATTATTTTAAAATTTATATTTATGGATAGATAATAATAAAATTATTTATTTAAATTTATTCTTATATTATAAATTATTAAAATATGTAATTTATTGCATAACAATTTCACTCTTCTCGTTATCTCAACTAGTAATTTAGCTCATCCATCAAATTTAACATCTAAGTTATATTATTAATTATCATAAGAATATAAAAAATTATTGACACCATATAATTAAAATAAATAATAATTAATATAATTCGTACAAAAATGATAAATAGTGCAAAAATAACAATTATAGAAGGTAAAATATATGATAAATTTTTCACAAATTTAAAGTGAGAAACCACATTTTAGAAGGTTTTTACTTTAGATGATCTATACCTAATTTTTATTATTTTTTTATAGAGATAATAAAAAAACTTGTTTTTTATAACCGCTAAAGAGAGATAAAATTGTTATTTACCTATTTGAAACTTGAAAAGGGATCAAGATAATTTATCTTCACAAAAATTAGATATTATAAAATTTGAAAAGAGATGAGGGAAAAAATAAATTTTAAAAGTGAAGAAGACAATATCAAATAAAATAGAGATAAATATTAAGTGACATATGTGGGATACCAAATTTGTCCAAATAGACATAAGACTATACGAATCTCATATATCTTGTAGGGTCCCACTCTAGGCCAGATATGCGGAAGGGACCAAAGATCCCACATGCGCTTTCTTCGACCCCCTTATCCGCCGCCAGCCTCAGAACGACCCAAGAAGTAAGGAAGCACGATTATAATGAAAAATAATAGCAAGCGAGTGAACGCACCATGAACTGAAGTGGACGCATCACGAACTGATACGGTTAAGCCACCCGTAACATAGGGAAGGAATCATAGGGATAGGGATAATACACGTAGCCAAATCTGATGCACTGATGGCCTCAGGTGTAACCTATAAAAGGCCTCAGAACAAAGAGAAAAGGGTTGAGAAATCTCAGGTGAAGAATTGGGGAACAAAGAGTTCAGATCGAGAATTTGAGTCAAAGAGTTTGAGGTTGAAAAAAAACGGGATCGAAAGTTAGAGTTGAGGGAAAGGAGAGACTTCCCTGAGTACAGAGCTACCATCAAGTCTTGTAGGGCATTCGAAGCGTAACCTAAGCGGAACCACCAACGAAAGTAAAGGAAAGTGAACAACGCCAAAACTTCTAGATACTAGGTTAGTCACTAAGACCTCATATATATTCCCATAGGTCAACATATAATAGTTTAGCACACCATAAACTGTGATTTACACCCGACCTACTGAACTTTGAGCACTAAACATCAGTTAGTATGCGCATCATGTAGTGGATGCCAACCAGACCAAGTCCGTCTCGATCCTCCCTTTCAAACCCTTATGTTTAAACTCAATACACTCCTCCACATAGGTCAATGCCAGGCCAATCCCGGCTCCAAGTAGCCAAGGATTGCGTTAGTTCTAACCCCAACATCACATACATCTCAAATTACCAAATTGACATTTTGCCCAATCAACTCCATCTCGCTTGCACCGGTTGTCCGAGTCGGATCCAGCATACTATACCGAGTTGGTCTCGCCCCCATCTCAGCACTTATCCTTAAAACTCCCCAGCATCTGCTCGTGAGCTTCTTAATCATATTTATCTCTAATTTGTTGTTCACGCTCAACTTATAGTCCATTCTACCAAGGGATTTTCGGACGCCAAAAGGAAAGTCTACTGATCCCGTCCAAACTCTGTGAATGTCTGAAGGATAGTTCACTCCATCAAAAGGATCTTAGGACGCCAAAGGGATAGTCTAATCACCCTACCCAACTTTGTGGACGTCCCAAGGGACAATCCACCCCACTCCACCACCATTTAGCCAAAGACGCCTAATAGATAGTCTATTTTTCTTTCCACTGCCAAAACACATGTATAACCCTAGAGCCGGGGAGATCTCGGCTCTCTTTCATACTAGCCTACCAACTCCGTTTCGGCACACTTTCATGCCTAGGGCGAGTCCTTCTCGGCACTTTCCCGTTCCAACAGAGTCGAGTCGGTTTTGGCTCCACCCCACCTAATCACCTAATGGGTAGAACTACGTGAACTTTGATTTCTCCAACAAAAAAGTGATATGTAGGAGCAAGAGGCCTACTCTTGTCAAGTTACCCATCCAAAAACCCAAAAATATTCCCTGATCATTCTATGTAAATACCCCATCTTCAAAAAAGCATAAACCAAATGTAAGAGTCACTTTCTTTTCATGCAACTAGTTTGGGTGACTATCATGTGATAGGCGTGTGGGGGGAGGGGGTATCTTGTGATCCCTGTGCGTAACCGACTTTTGAACCCATTTCTTTGACTCAAAGACCAACATTATCCATGCTAGGTTTTTCGATATTCCCTATGAAAAATGTCAGTGGCGGCTCGAGTCGGTCTCGACACCTTGTTGGCTGAGCTGGTTCTACCTCTATGTGCCCAGTTCCTTCTAGGGAGGAACCTGACTCCAAGCCTCATTGCAATACGCGATCCCGTGTCGCGATCTAGGTTGCGACAACATAAAAATCGATAAAATTTCATATCTTACATGGAGGGTAAATACAAATAATGAACTGTGTCATAAAGAAGATAATATGTTTCCATATGAGGTTTCATAAGTTTTTTTTGTTGATATTAGATTTTGAATGAGGAAAAAAGAAAACAAAAGGTAAGATACATAGATAATGTAATATATGGTACAAAGAGAGTTACATATTACTTGAATCCAAAAAAATTGCCTCATCTAGCATGTGAATTGCATAAAATAAAAATTTAGTTTTATAATTAAAATTTATAATAAATAAATACTTATGAATATATAAATTATATTATAATTAAATTTTATAATAAATAAATATTTTTTAATATATAATTTATATTTTAAATTTATAATAAACAATTTATATTGTGATATAATGTTATTTTTAATTGTTGATAAAATTTTAAAAATAATATCAAAATTCAATTTAGAACTAAAAATATGTTACAAATGATAAATTGAAGGATATAAAAGATTAATAAAAAATGTTTAAAAATATTATTGTTAAACAAAAATAACTAACACTATTGTCCAATATAGTCAATTCTAATATATATATATATATACATACACACATATATTAAAAATGCATCAATTTTTCTTATTTTTACATTTGCCTCATCTAACATTTGCATTGCATAAAATAAATATTTATTTTTATAATTAAAATTTATAATAAATAAATATTTTTAACATATAATTTATATTTTAAATTATGATAAATAATTTATATTGTGATATAATGTTATTTTTAATTATTGATAAGATTTTAAAAATAATATCAAAATTCAATTTAGAACTAAAGATGTGTTACAAATAATAGATTGAAATATAAGAAATTAATAAAAAATATTTTAAAACACTCTTGTTAAATAAAAATAACTAACTCTCTCATCCAATATAATCGATTCTATGATATGATATACTTAACATGCTTTAATATTTGATTTTTTTATCCTTTTTTAACGTGCACTTAAACATTATCTCACAGTTAGTTAAAAAAAATTCTCTATGAATTATATATATATATTTGTGATTTATTTAGTTAAAAACTATATTTTTTAAATCTTTAGTAATATTCTTAATCATCTTAATTATTTATTTCTTTTGATTCGCCCTTCTTTTATATTATCTAAATTAAATTTTATTAATTAAAAAAATATTATATTACAACTTAAATTATTCCTTCTATATACCCATTGATATTTATTTATTATAAGTTTAATTGTAATATAACTTATATATTAAATTTTTATTTATAAATTTTAATTATATAAAAACCTTTATTTTATATAATCTACCAACTAAGACTCGTTTGATGGTAGTTTTTTAGTTGTAAGTTTGAAAATTTTCAAAAACTAAAACCAATTTTTAGTTTTTAAAAGTTAGTTTAATTTTTTTTAGTTTCAAAAATAATTTTTTTTAGCGAGAGTCTAATCTTGCCTAGCAAACAAAGTGACAAAGAGCTCTTATTACATTAAGTCATTTATTGAGTGTGTCACTCACCCAACAAGCCAAGTTACAATGGCTGAAATTCTAAAATTCTCACATCCTTACTCAGCCAAAGGAGCCACATAAAACATCTTCTAAGAACCCTCACTTATTCGATTAGCAAGTGAGACTACTCACTCAACGAATGAAGCCACAGAAATTTTACATTCACAATTGTACTTATCTCACTCAACGAAGGTGTTCTTTCGCTTAGTGAGAGGAGTCATAGAGAGTATCATTTAAGAATCTTTGCTTATTCACTCAATGAGTAAGAGACACCCAACGAATGAAGTCATAATGATTTCATACTCCTAATTATGTTTAATTCTCTCCACCAAACTCAAGATCCACCCAACCAGATGTTGGATTTGCCTAGCTAGATGTTGGACTCGCCCAGCTAGACACTAGACTTGCCTAGCTAAACTTCACCCTATTAATGTGTTTTTGAGTTTTTACCCAATGAGAGAGGCCCTCGCCCAACTAAAATCATGTTTTCCAAAATCTACCTAGAAAATACTAGGTCTCCTAGTGAGAATCTCTTTTTTCCCAACAAATCTTTAATAGAAACCCAAAAAATAAGCATTCACATAGTCAAACAAGGAACTCACCCAGCTAGAGCCCTTGGACAACAACACCCAAAGTCATTAAAAATTATTACAACTCAACTAAATCAACATATAATTTCATCAACAACTCTATATCAACTCATAAACATGGTCTAAACATGATTGTAACAACAAAAATCACATGCATAGACAAATCATCACTATTCTCATAAATTTGCATAAAGCTCAAAAACTCATAACAACGACTACTAACTCCAAACAAATTATACTTAGGCAATCCTAAATATATAACAATGAATAAAACAACAATATAACCACATGTAAGCACATAGAACACTAAGGCAAGCTTCCCTTACTTTTTATAGACAAAGAAATGGAAAACTTTAAAGAAAGGACTAGAAACTAGATCAACACTTGGAGCTTCAATACTTGTGAGGAAGGCAAACAAAAATGCAAAGAAGAGGGTTGGTTTTTGCTTTGCATATTAACCTTAAACTCAGCTAAGAGATGACCTTTTATAGGGCTTAGAGGAAGGGTTATTGCCAAGGGTCAAAAAAAGGGTTTGATTATCCAATAGTTAAAGGAAAGCATGGAAAAGTAGTTTTTACCACATTTGGCAAGAAGGTTGGCTAATTAGAATTTACCATAATTGATTAATTTCACTTTTGAATTTATATCACAAATGGCAATATAATTAACTATAAATAATATAATTACCTTTTGTCAAAAAATGGAAAATCAATTGGTAATTTACCTTGAAGTATGTGTTAATTGCATAAGGAGATGTGTTTATGACATTACTCTAACTATCTGTATCTATAAATGACCATAATTCATCAACTTAAAAGGCTTCTCAATTTCGTCATCCAACTTTCAAGAAAATTCTTATCTCGATAAATGTACATTAGATCATTACAATCTCATTTGAGACTTTTTCAAAGAACGCATAACATTATTCAATACAACTTATTTTAATTATTTTTCATTGAAATTAAATTAAATTACTTTTGTAGTTCATCTTAATTACTTAATTAATCATACCTGACCAACATGGTGTTACATCATTAGTGTTAAAATTAAAATAATGACATTTTTTTAATATAATGACAGTAAAAAAACTAACATTATAATATATGGTGCTCTCACTCAAGCTTTCTTCTCTTACTCTTCCCTTCTCTCTTCTTCACTCACATAGTGACAATTAAAAATCGCTGCTATAATATTTAAAATTATAACAAAAATACAACATGCACACAAGTATTTTGAAGGAGATATTCTTGATTCACAATTCATCAAATTGATTGAGAGGTTTTGTTACTCTAAGTGTTTCAATCAATATAGTTGAAAATTAAATGATTTTGTTAAAGCATGTTTGACAATTGAACATTTTTATGACACGGGTTTTACAAAACCTATTTTGTTTTGATATTCTTTTTCATATTTTGAATCAACTTTTTTGCAATTATGAACAATATATTCATTTTTTTTTTGATAAAAATGAAAGGAAAGATTTGGGTTGGAAAAACCTATTTATGCAATTGATGAGGTGAGGAAGATGATTTATTTTAAATATTATAGCGACAATTTTTAACCATCATTGTGTTTATTTTTTTTTTTTCTTTCTAATCTCATGAATTTGCTATGAATTTCAATGTTCTGATTTTGAATAATTATTATAGTGTTGATTTTTAGCTAATATTATGTTAATTTTTGTTACATTTTTATATATATGTGTAATTTTCTTCCGTAAATGAGAAAGATTGAAAAAGAAAAAAAAAAGATGAGAGAGTAAAATGAGAAAAGATGAAGGTTTAGTAGATGATGGAGTTTTAAGGTGGCTCGAATGATAGAATTAGATAATGAATATGATGAAGGTGAAAGATTTGTTGATAAGTATGATAAAATAGAAACTGAGATTAGATAACATGTAGATGAGAAAGTGCAGAGAATGATGTTGTGGAAGTTTGGAGGCAATGAAGAAGAAAGAAAAGAAGGGAGAGAGGAGATATGCAAGGTTAATAAAATAATAAAATTATAATAGTGGTTTAAAATCATTATGATTATAATTAATTATTTTAAATTAATTTTTTACTTAAATATCATATTAATTCAATTTTAAGAGTTAAAATATCAAAATAAATTTAAGAAAATAGAAGATAAAAACAAATTTTAGTTAAAAAATAAAGGATGAAAATTATAATTTAGCAAATATTTTTTCTTAATTTAAAAGATAAAAATAAAATTATTTCGAAAATAAAAAACTAATCACATCAAACTATCCTTAAAAATTAAATTACTAGTTTTTATTATAGAAATAAACAAATTTTAATTATAAGTGTATTAAATTAAATTAAATTATCTTAAAATACCGTGTCAATCATGAGTCAGAACCGAGGTTGCATCGTATCCGTTAACTGTACATCCGACGGCTGAGACGCTTTTATCAACTGATGCATATTGCAGCGAAGGGGCGGCACAATTATTATTTTCTAATATAAATTGAGACGAGGGTGAGTTAAGGCCAAACTGCTCTTCGCTTCACTCTGGTCTCGTTCAACCAGGAAACTTCCTCTCATCTTCTCTCTCGCAACGCCGTCGTTTTCTTCTTCTTTGCTCACTCGCCTCGGTTCGCTGTTTCGCTAAAACGCGCTTAAGTCTTGCCGTTTTCTGCAAACTCACCTAGGGTTTCACCGGAGCCGCGATCTCTCACCCTAGCTCGACGCTCCTCTTCGGGTTCGAATCGCCGTGTCTAATTATCTCTTCCAAAATCGCTTCCTGGGAATAGGAGAAAGGACTTCGAGTTTCAGTTAGTAGCTGGTAATTGATTTGGTCTAATCGACTTGTGTGGTGGAAGCTCTGTAACTACCTACACCAGTTATGTATTACAGTTCTTGTTATTATTATCATCATTTTAATTATTATTAGAGTGAATAAAAAGGGGATTTAAATTTCTTGTGCTTCTTGTACTTCGATTCATTAATTTTCCATGTCTTCGCCGTACTAGGGTTCCAAGTAGCAAACAAAGAGTACCGTATTGAAGTTTTTAGTTTTTTTTTTTTTCCCTGGCATGTGCATCTTTCAACAGTAATCGTGAACTGCACCTAGTCGTTAGGTTTGGTTGAGGAACTACTGCGGTTTTTGGTTGATTGAATAATTGAACATGATGACGGCAAAGAGTAGGCTATCTGGGGGTTATTTTGGCAATGCACTAGATACTGCTGGTGAATCTGAGGGGTCTGGTAGCTCGGGACGAATAGACACTGAAATTACCATGTCGGAGGACTCTGGCATCCCGGCAAGGAAATGTATTAGTTTGAATTCGAGTCGACGCGATTCGTTTGGTGCTTCCATGCAAGTTGTTCCCTTGTCGAATTTGTCACTCGTTCAGAGAAAAGATCTGGTACAAAGGTTAAGGTCTGAGCTAGAGCAGATTCGGGTACTTCAGAAGAAAATTGAAGTGCAGAGAGCGAATGGTGTTACGTTGTCGTCATCCAGTGACATTCTTAGCTGTAGTAATGGCAATAACGGGCACCGAGTGGAAAGATCGAAAAAGCCATCATCCAGTTCTGCACCGGGTAATAAGTTGAAACCATCAGGTAATAAGAGTCAGAAGCCTCGTGGATGGAACCGGGGCTCTTCTGGGAAATTTGAGTCTGCGGTGCGGTCTGCTTCACCAACCACTGCGAATGCTTTGTTGATGAAAGATTGTGAGTTGCTGTTGAAACGGTTGATGAGTCACCAGTATGCTTGGGTTTTCAACACCCCTGTGGATCCGGTGAAGTTGAATCTTCCGGATTATTTCAGTATTATTAAGCGGCCAATGGATTTGGGAACAGTAAAAAGCAAGATGGCTGCAGGAGCATATGCAGGTCCACTGGAATTTGCTGATGATGTGAGGCTTACATATTCAAATGCAATGACCTATAATCCACCTGGGAATGATGTCCACATCATGGCTGATACCCTCAATAAATATTTTGAATTGAGATGGAAAGCAATTGAGAAGAAACTGCCAAGAAGTGATATTCTGCCATTACCTGCGAAGCCAGATAATTGTGAAGGTGTAAAAACTAAAAGACCAGCACCTCCTTCAAAAAAGAGAAAATTTGCCTCATTACCCCCTCAACCTGAAGTTTTACCACCTGCTAAGAAGGTTATGTCAGATCAGGAGAAGCACGATCTTGGTCGAGAATTGGAGTCACTGCTGGGAGAAATGCCCATGCATATCATTGATTTCTTAAAAGAACATAGTTCAAATGGTAGAGAATGTGGCGAGGATGAGATTGAGATTGATATTGATGATCTCAGTGATGATACCCTGTTCACATTACGAAAGCTTTTGGATGACTTTTTGCAAGAGAAGCAAAAGAACAAAGCAAAAGGTGAAGCATGTGAAGTAGAGGTACGTCACTGTCCCTGCTACCTAACCCTTTTATAATTAAGCTATTATCACATGGTATTTGAAGTATACTCATCTCCTTCAGTCCTTCTCCACAGTGAGATGTCAGTCTTACACACATGATTTGACTTCTGGTTATATGATTATGTTTTCTGTTGCAGGTGTTGAATGATTCTGGACCAAGCAATTCCTCATTGCATCCATTTAAAGGTGTTGTGTTTGTGTCTGTTTGCACACGTGTAAATGCATACTGTATTTGTTTTTGTATTTAAATTTGTTCTACTTGTAGGTAATGACCCAGCTGATGAAGAGGTGGACATTGGTGGAAATGAGCCTCCTGTGTCAAGCTATCCAAGCGTGGAGATTGAAAAGGATGCAACTTATAGAATGAACAAATGCCTAAGCCCAGGCAGCTCCAATGGTAAGTAAAATTTAAATTTCTCTATGATGATCTTGGATACTTTGAGTAATCTGTGACTTTGGTTCCTTTGTCTGGAAGATTTATTATAGGATATATTTGGTACATGACACTGGGGAATATCTTATTATTTAGTTAAGTTTTTCTCCCTAAATCTAGCTTGAATTCCTCCTAATGGTTTTAAATCACTGTAATTTTTTCTCCAGTCTTTTGTTGCTGACTTTTTTGTAAGTTGAATATTTCAGCAAGAAATATGTTTGCATTTTGTGTATCTTGCTTTTTAATTTTCACATTAATTCAAGATTATGTGATCCTCTGTCTGTGTATTTCTTAAATTCAAAATAAAAGAAATATCATTCATTTGATCATTATGTAAATTTTATAAAGTTTGGCATACAAGTTCAACATGACAATTACTTTAGAATTCAACAGTCATTTTGATCAACAGTCCTTTGCCCTCTTTACATAATCTATCAAGTTAGGCTTTAATTTCACATTTAGTTGTCTCATTTGTTATAACATTTTTAGAAAATAATATCTGAAGCCTATGCTAACATGTATGCAAACAAGTGAATTGCATTTTGTCATTATATTTAAAATAGAAAGAAATTGTTTGGTTGTAAAATAGGTGAGTTTTGAAATTTCAATGTTGGATCATGTGGTGGGAGGTTTGTAAGTCTCATCGTATTTGATTTATATGTTAATGGATATTATCTGTTTTGTTATGTCACATCTTACCAGGATGAGATTGTCCTTTAGAAGGATAAAGAGGAAGAGAAGATTGGGGAGGGGGATGGTTAATTCTCATCATGGCTATCTGAAGTCATAATAGAATTTCTTCTATATGATTGAGTTGAATTTAGTCATTTTATTTTTTAATCTTATTTAGGGAGAGAAAGTCATGCTACTCTGTATTTTTCTAGTGCCAATATTTAAATCTAGCACTTGATAATTGTGTTAGGTGTGTGCTTTAGCTAGTAGATATATTTCTTATTTCGTAATACATGTAAGGATTGTCAGTTTTCATGAAAAAGAATTGATGAATTTTTTATGATCAGGTTCATGTTATCTCACAATAATTAACAAAATATTGAATAGATCACAAGTTTGCTACAAACTGCTTGTTGCATTATATATATATATATATATACATTTTTTTTTTTCTGTTTGTACATTTTTATAGCATTTTTTGTTTTCAATAAGGATATGGCACTTCCCTCACCAATATATGCTGTTGCATTATTGTTTGAGGTCCTAAGTAGTTTCTAGGAATAATGTGCCTGTATGTTTGCTTTTTGATGTTTAATTGGAAAGCTTTTTGTTAATTAGTGGCCATGTTTAATGTGTGCATTGCAGATACAGACTCTGACAGTTCTTCTGATAGTGAATCTGATGATGATAAAGCAAGTCCAGCAAATGCAGCAAAGGTCTAGTTTGATTATTAAATGAAAGATTTTATTTTTATTTAGTTATCTCAATTTTTATTGTTTGATTTCTGGTGTTGTTATAGATCCTGTGTATGGTTTCTGATGCATAGTATAATTACTCATTTAAGTTCTTCTTCAGGTACCAGAAAATCTGGGTTCTGAAGCTCAGTTGGACGAAAAGACCAGGGCTGCTGCTACTCTTGAAAGAAATCGTGAGTAGTTGTGTTTGTTTGTCATTTTGTGCTACTTAAGTTGATCCAGTATGATCTGCAATATGAAATGAGGTCAACTTATGCAACTAAAACTTGACTCTTCTCTCCCATTGTTCGTCTCCTGTTTGTGTTGTACAGTTTACTTATTCAACAATATCTTTTTCAGTATATTCTTAGTTAGTCAGTGTCATACATACTGTGCTTTCTGGGTCCTTCTCCTGTAAGTTAATATTTTTAGATCTGAGTGCAGAGACTTCCCTTTGTTAAACTGATTTTTTGAGGATTCATATTGATTACTGATCATTGTAAAGGTAGCAGATTGTAGAATCTGCTCTGTTGCTATAGATTCTTATTGGCAATTCCAGGGAGTTTATTTGAAATACAAGTTTATCTTCAAGTAAATAATAGCAGAATTTGTTATGACTTATATGAGGACTGAACTTAATGTAACCGTTGTGAGCTAATAATTGTACACCAAGATTTGCTGTGCTGTTACCCTCTGTTGACTCTCAGTAAACATGTTGGATATGTTGCATGTGTGATTTGATAGCTTTTGTTGGAAACTGTTAATATTCCTAAGGTTTCTAGGGAATTAAAGTCTTGGAAAGCTGAATAGTCTTAGTGGCTTATTATTATTCTACGAAGTTTCATTTTATGTTTATTGCTTTTAAATGCAATCTCACACTGAATTATTATATATAGTGAAGCTGCTGAGTGCTTCCTAACTCAAGCTGTTTTGATATGAACCAGAATAGGGATGATAAAACTAAGGTAATATTAATATGGAATTGAAGCTATATCAGAGGTATAATCCTCTGTTACAAGACTGCAACCCAAGAAAATATAAAAATAAAACAAGCTTCTTCACTCAGTCTAGCCAATATTGATGTCAATTTCCTTGGGCGCATGTAGCCCATGCACTGCCTTCTGTTCACCAGAGTGACATTGTGCTACCTCCAGAAGCCTTGTCAGCCTTTCCAGCCTTTCCTGAACCTGTTTAATGTCCCACTTGCTGTTTTACCCCTGTTTGGATAGTGGGTCTAAATATCCTTCACTTTTTTAAACATAATCTCTCTGTTACTCTCAAAATGTCATCTGCAGGTCCTGTTTCTTCAGTCTCTGGGACCCCCTCCATCACCTCAGAAACTCAATGAAAAAGTTATTTAAGAAACTCAGTGAAAAGTTATTTATCTTGGTGTGCCTCTGGTACTTTGGTCTCTTGGTCAGGGGTGCCCCACAATCATTTGGAAAGAGATTCGAGTGAAGTAGAAACAGAGGGTTGTGCTCAGTGGAAGAAACTCAATTTTTAGTTATGTGCTGTGTTATGTTAGTCTGTGGAGCCAAATATATTAGAAACTCTTGGGATCTTCAAACTTTGTTATTTTTGGAAGAAGGCCCAAAGCATTTTTTTCTAATGATATTCAAAGGTTATATGATTCTGCACAAAAATTAGCATCTCTCAATCAAACCAGTCAAGATATGATTTCCTATGTGTCACTCAAGCAATTTCATCAAAATATTCTGTTATTGAATTTGGTATTAGATCATGATGCACAGGCCCAGTCTTTGTCCCAGGTGCACTGGCCCAGTCTTTTTCCCAGATACATTGCCCCATCTTTGTCCTTGGTGCACTGGTCCCATCTTTGTTCTAGATGCATGGGCCTCATCTTCGTCCCAGGGTGGAAATGTGTTGGGCTAGGTCAAGATTTACATAAGCCTAGCCTATCCTACTTATAATTCTATGGCCTAAGCCTGAGTCTACCTGTCATAGATTTTGTTTTAAGGGTTTGGCTTGACCTTTATATAAAGTCTAGCTTGACCCGTTAGCTTATTTAAAGGTTTGCCAATGTTATAAATAGATATTAAGAATGAGAAACAAACGCAAGCGTCCTAGCACAAATTAGGATCTCATAAAAAATGAAAACATTAAAATAAATGCAAGGTCCTTTTAACATGATTCTACTTGTATATACTAGCCAAGTTTAAAAATAAAAAATATAAACCTTTTAATCAAACACTTTCTCGAAATAAAAACTTAGAACCCATATAATCAAGAACATGCAGTTTTCTAAAATTAAAAAAATAAATAAAACTTAAAAAAAATGCGTGCGGATATATTTTTGAGAAACAAGAACATAAATTAAGAAAAAAGGGAAAAAAATAAAACTTAAAAAAAAAAAAAGTCATCAGAAGCAAAATGCAGGGAAGCAAACTGCAAACAGAAGAGCTAAATGTCTTGCTAATTGAAACGTGAAATTTGTCAACTAGAAAGTTAAAAACAAAAATAAAGAAAAGAATAAGGAATGGACAAATGAAGAACATAACCTTATGAAAAAAAAAGAAGCATGTGGTTACCTTTTTGAAAAACAAGAACATAAATTAAGAAAAAAGGAATCAAAATTATGTTACTAGTAGAGAGTAGATACTTGTAAACAATAAACTTCTGAGTTGCTATGAACAAAAAAAGCAAGTGCAATCGTGTTGTGCTGAGAAAATAGAAAAGTAAATAGATCCAGTGCAATTGTGGACTCAGGTACTACAGAGTGGAGTTTAGAGAGACCAAATGCAATTGTATAGTGGAAGAGCAAAGAGAAACAAAGCTGTCATGAGAGTGTAGAGGAAACTTAGGTCTCGTTTGGTGTGGTTGCGAATTTTTGGTTTTTGGTTTTTGGTTTTCAAATACAAATTTCAAAACAAAAAATGTTTGGCTAAAATGGAGTTGAAATGATTTTTAACTCAATTTCAAAACAATTTTACATTTATTTTCAAAACTAAGAAAGAAGTAGTTGTTAATTTGGTAGTTTAAAAAAAAACCCTCTGACAATGACCATTCTCATTGTCATTGCTGCCACATGCAGCATAAGCGGGGTCTAATACTATCACCATCATTGGCGCCACCATCACCACTACTAGTACCACCGTCGTTACCACCATTGGCATCGATTGTCTGCCATCACTACCACCCCGACATCACTACCATCACCATCACCCCATTGGCACCACCATCACCACTACTAGTACCAGGGCCGCTACTACCATCAGCCTCGACAGTCCACCATCACCACCACTACCCTATCGGCACTGTCACCACCCCACCACCACCACCAACCTACCGACACTACCACCACTAGTACCATCGTACTACTACCATCACCACTACTAATACCATAGCCCCTACTAGCACTGGTGGTCTGCCATCATCACCACCTCTCCCACTAGTACCACCAGCACCAGCACCAGCACCATTTGCCATCACCACTACCACCGTTGTAACCAACACAAACACACCGGTAAACTAATTTAAATATGATAGAGAACTTTCAAATAAGTTTATTTTGAAACTAAAATTTAATTTTGAAAACAAAAAAACTAAAGACTAAAAACTGGTTTTGGTTTTTGAAAATTTTGAAACTTGTAACTAAAAACCACCCTAAACAGGCCCTAGGGTTTCTATTTTAGATATTTAGTGAGTCGGGTTAGGGTCAAGGGTTTTTAGTAACCTGGATAGGGAGCCAAATGTGCTAATTTTGTATTTCCTTAAAATAATTATAATATAATATTGTATTAATATTAATATGTTTATGAAATATAATATTATTGATAACCAGGTAAGCTTGTCAAGTTTAATAAGCTTTTTTAAAAGCTTATGGCCTGATCTATTTAACTAAAGACTTTTTTAAAAAGCTTGAACCTAGCCTTTTTGTCAAATGGGTCAGGCCTTAAACAGGTCACGCCATAGTAGGTCCCCAATGGCGACTTGACCTACTTCCACCACTAGTCCCAGATCCACTAGCCTCTTCTCTGTCCCTGAAGCAGTTGCCAGCCCTGGGGTTTGATCTGGTCAAAAGAAGTGTCTTTTTTGGCAATTGTTTTTGGGTCCCAACCATTGTTTTCATGGATATCATCAGTATTTATGTTTTTATTTATATTTTATTTGAGAATGTATTGTTTTTGTTTTCATGTAACAAGCTGAAAGCTTAGTATGCTTTAGCTTGAGAGGGAGTGTGGGAAACTGTTAATATTCCTACATTTCTACGGAATTAAAGGCTAGGAAAGCTTAATAGTCTGAGTGACTTATCATTATTCTAGAAAGTTGCATTTTATGTTTATTGCTCTTAAGTGTAATCTCACTGAATTATATAAAGTGAAGCTGTTGAGTGCTTCCTAACTTGAGCAATTTCAGCAAAATATTGTGTTATTCACTTATGAAACCTTGAGGAAATACTGAAATAGTTTCAATGGAAAAGGACCATGTAACAGGTCAGACTAGTGATGGAATATTACATTCACCCCAACATAAATACATGGGTTGACTTGGCAGGAATAAATGCTTGATTGTTCTTGATATGCTCTTTAATATTGTTTGGGGAAAATGAAGCTGAATTTTTGGGAATTTAAACCTAAATGATATTAAGTTTCTGGATTTGAGGGCATGCATAACTGTAAAGAATTTGTCAAGACCAAACTGTCCTAAAACAAAATTTGTTAAGTGAGTTGTTTTCCGTACACTGTCAAACTTCAATGAAACTATTCTCAAAATGTAACTTGAAAGAACACCCAAGTGAAGTGTAGGAAAGGAAAATATTCCTGTTACTTTTATTATATTGTAGTTATTATGATTTATGAGCCTTATTTTCATGTACCAATTATTTGATGTGAAACCATCTATGTTCCCATTGATACATTTCAGACATGGATTAGGGATTATCATTTTACTAATATTATCAATTTTGTGACACGTTTACATTTCTGTACTTGCCACTTGCTAGCCTTGAACTGTGTTAGCACGAAAGTTTCTTGGCCATTGCTATACTGACCCTTTATTTCTTACTCAGAATCTGTTAGTGGCTTAGATCAACTTGAGGATAACTCTCAGCTTAAGCCAAGTTCTTTTGATTCTGATGGCCATCAAGATGGTAAGAGTGTGTGGATTTTTGAAGATATTGTTTTACTGTTATGTAGGATAATTACAAACCTGATAATCTTATCATTGTTATAGAGGATGGTGCTCCAACTGAGAGACAGGTCTCCCCTGATAAACGTTATCGAGCTGCTGTAATGAAGAAGCGGTTTCTGGATACCATCTTGAAAGCTCGAGAAAAGACACTGACTCAAGTAAGTTAGATCACATAATTGAGGTCCATGGAACTTACTCTACTTGCGGTATCCTTCTGATCATTGATGAATCTGTATGTGATTTGCTTCAATTGGGTCAGGGTGAAAAGGGAGATCCAGAGAAATTGCGGCGGGAAAGGGAGAAACTGGAGATGGAGCAAAAGAAAGGTGATTTGGGTGTCATACTTGTGTGCTATTATCACAAGAGTGGTGTGCCTAAACTGACTGTTAAATAACTAACCCTCTCTGTTGATCCAACTCATTATCGAGCAGAAAAGGCAAGGCTACAAGCAGAAGCAAAGGCAGCTGAAGATGCTCGAAAGCAGGCAGAAGCAGAAGCTGCTGCAGAAGCCAGACGAAAAAGGGAACTTGAGAGAGAAGCTGCACGACAGGCATTGCACCAGGTAAATAATACATTCTGTCGCCAAAAACATGTCTATCTGCTTGTTTGGTCTGGATTTTATTGGAGCATGTACTGGCATCTATGCAGATGGAAAAGACTGTTGAAATCAATGAGAATTCTCGGTTTCTCGAAGATTTGGAAATGCTTAGAGCTGTACCCGCTGAGCAATTGCCCAGCTCCGCAGATGAGACAAGTCCTGATCACTCTCAGGATGGTCTGGGTAGTTTCAAGTTTGGAAGTAGTAATCCCTTGGAACAACTAGGATTATATATCAAAGCTGACGATGAAGAAGAGGAAGGAGAGCCACCCTCTAATCCTGTAAATGATGTAGAAGAGGGAGAGATTGATTAAAAGTTATGCACATTTTGTAATGCATTAACATCATAAGTGGGGCGGGGCCTGTTTTCTTATGGTAGCATTCAGCTTCTACAAGGGCAATATTAATTCAGTTCTGGCCTGTGATGGCAATAGAGCAAGCTATGTTTGGGTCTATTTGCAATGAAAATACAAGTAATATACACCAACTTTATTGTTTTTTCCAATACTGGCTGGTGGTGGCTAGCATCTCGCCCCTTCGTATACATTAAATTCTAGTGTTGTACAAAAGATAGGTGTTTGAATCTCTGAACATTGGTACTAGCTCCATCTTTCTAGATACTTTGTGTTGTATTTCGGTATGGCCATTCCTTTATTAATTCTAGAATTTTGGACAAATTTTAAAGGCAGTTTCATCTTCTAAACATTATAAATGTTTTGGTATATAGCATAGTTTTTTATTTTATTTTTTTTACGATGGTATATGGCATAGTTAAGGAAACTAACTATAAACGTTTTTGGTTTTCATTTTAGTTGAAACGTTTTCGTACAATTATCTTCAACAAAGTTTGCTAACAAGTAACAAAGGCGATGGCTGTTTATTTAGTTTCATTTTAGTCTTTTACTAGCATTCCAAGAAGTGTAACCCAACGCAAGAGATGATTTGGGATTTTTGAAACCTTTTTTACCCACATTCTTCAAAGAGCTATCGTTTTCTTCAATGTTACCGATGCCTGTACTGTTGTATGATTTAAATTTTTGTTGTTGAAACATGTTATTACCGGGTTTTGAACTCATGAACAAAGAAATTGTAATAGATAATATGCCACTAAGTTACTACAACATTTTAGTGTACATGTGCGTAATATTTTATTATAAAATTTTAATTATATATATATATATATATATATATAAAAGTTTAAACAATTAATCAATGATTCAACCTATAATTTATTGGCCAAAAACCTTAACTAAGTTGATGGCGACTAGTTTGATTATGATAATATTGCTTTAAAATTTTATTTTGACATGAATCTATTTTTACTTACTATGGACAATGAGTTTGTTAATAAAAGTATATCTACATGTTCTCTTTTTTAAAGTAGTCTTATTGTCTGTCAAAGATTATTTTTTTCATGGGATTTAAATGAGGAGATAACTTTTGTAAACATTTTTACTATACATACCAGCTTGGTGATCATTAGACCAACTCGCTTAGGATTTGGGTCCAACTAGTTTTAGAGATCTTTTTCATGATATAAGACATAAATAGCTTGTTGGCTTTGTTGACATTCTATGTATGTTGAATAATATACATTGTGTTACTTATCACGATATTAAGCTAGTTTGGTAGTACCAATATAGTAGGTTAGTCTACAATAAGAATTTGTTACATGTGATTTATTTAATTCAAAAATGCTAATCATCATTTTCACTAGTATGATCCTCTTTTGAGAAATATTAAAGAGTTGCTTTCTAGGTCAATTTTACTTCAATATACCCTTGAAAAATGCATTGATTTTTTTGGTTAAATAGGATGCAACAAATTTATGTTGGTCAACTCTGCTCTTTCCACGATAAATTAGTTCTTGCATGTCAATCTTTATAGATACCATCTTCTAAGATTGTATGGACTTGTTTTATTTTCCTTTTATTACCAAAATAAGTATGATTGATAAAAAGTGTTTTCTAAATAATAATAATAATGTAAGTTTTTAAAATATAATAATCTCAAAAAAGTTTTTTTTCTTAAAAGTAGAAGTCAATAATTTCTAAAAAACATACTTAATAAAATTATATTATGAAATTATTCTTTTGCCAATGCAGGATGACACTAATGGATCCAAAAACAATCTCTCATCTTCCTCATAGATGTGAGTTTAATTCTTCTTTATCAATCTTTTTGAAGTCACTATAATCCCTCTTGATGAGTAGCATTCTTCAAGGAGAACCCTCAATACCTAAGGACTAATTAAGCAATTATGACCCTAGAAAGTTGTTTACGGTTTAGTGTAATTGTCGCTACATGACACCTTTCAACGTAATCATAGAATAATTCATTTCTAAATTGAAATTTCTTAATTAATTTAATTATAAAAATATGTGGATGTTTTGTGCTTTTTGAAAAACTAGTTGTCCACAATAATAATTAGCAACTTAGAGATCTAAAAGTAAGAGAAACATATACTTAATGACATTGATCAATAATATAACCAACTCAAGGCAAAACATATACTAAAGATCTAAAGAAATTTGTCTAGTTCCTAGAAATTCTAAACTCTTGCACTACAAAAAGCCAAATTAAAATGTCATTTTAATCAGTAGTGTCCGAATGAAAAAGATCTCCAAAATTTAATCATAACTTAAAGAAATTAATTATAACTAAATACATGAAATTTCAAATTATTTGCTCACTTTCACAATGTAAACCTACTTCGTTAGTTCACGATACAATCTTAGTTTTTGGTTGGATTTTTTACTAAAACTCACAAAAAATAATGAAATATCTATTAATCATTTTTCGATTAATTTAATTTAATTTTTCTTATAATTAAAACACAAATTAGAAAATAGTCGAAGTTACATTTAGGATGGTACAATAATCACTAGGTGAGTCTTTGTGGTACAAGAATAGATAACCTAAATACATGGTAAAAAATGTATAAGAGAATCTTATTCAAAATCTCGTTGGTCCAATCACAAGCAAGGTCGTCCTAGAGATTTTTTGTGTCTTGGGTGAATCAAGAAAATGATGCCTTCATAATCATTTAAATATTGTCTTTGCTATTAAAAAGTTATTTTCAATAAAAATCAAAGCAAGAAAATATAATCTACCTTGTAACATAGTGGATCACAAATAAGATTTTAACAATTTCAATTTCATTTTTTTAGCAGATACAATAGTAATTAGAATAGTTAATATTATTATATAAGACCGAAAATTACTAACACAAGTGGTTTGACGCTTATATTTCTTAACCAAAGTTTGAGGCTTGATCCTTAATTTGGGCATGAAGATGCAACTAAAGGTACCACTTACCTACAAAGAAGTACTCTCTATCGTTATCCACACAAAGTGACAAAGATATTAAAAAATAGTAAGCATGATTGACATTTAGAGATTAGAGGAAAAGAGATAGATTTAAGATTATTGTTTACATTAATGATGAGAAGGTTTTTAAGACTCTTGTTTACATTAATGATGAGATAGTGGTTCATTGTGAGAGAAATGAAAAAAAAATCACTCTTTATGTTCAATATTGTACAAATTATACTATTACAAAATTATTTTTTTAAATTATGGGTAAAATTTTGTTGAGAAGTAAAAACATTATCCATTAACTAACTAATTATTGGTGATTGTTTATTTTTTATATAATTTTTTACATAATTTTAATTATAATTTTTTTATGTAAATTGATGTCTTTCTAAAACTAGGACCTTGAGCAATCGACCATCTCAACCACCCTCAGGACACCACTGATCACAAGGACTTGCTTGAAGAAACGTAAAAAAACACTTAGTGAGTTGATTTAAACAACTTGGGCTCAAACGACATGATGACCCATTGAAGCAATTACATAGTAGTAATTTGAATTTCATATTTGAAATTGAATTAAGAATTTGATTCTTATATGATTAAATAATGTTATTGGGTTTGATTATATTATTTTAAATAAGATTAGGTAAATTTAGATTTGATTAGATAAATGTCAAATTTGATAAGTATTTTAGAATTTTATTTTTATATTTAACTCAAAATTTGATCTACTCTTTAATTTAAATCTGATTGTGAGATTTTTATTATTTGTAATTTCTACTTCATGAATAGGGGGTTAATTGTTACAATATTGACAAAAAAGTTACAATAATTATAGTTCATGCTTTGGAAATATTTTTTATCTTGTCATATTCTTTTGTGGTGCTAAAAAATTAACTTATCAATTAGATTGTTCATATTTTTTATTGTAGTGTCTTCACTTTTTAAGATTTTGTCTTAATCGTAAGACATGGGTCATTTTGTAGATCATACCAAGGTTCATGTCCCTCGTAGGGTAATGGGTTGTAGTCTTATATGGCACTCAATTTTTTGTTTCATTGGCATTAAATTAAGGTTTACATATAATTTTGATAAAAAAGATGATCTTGAGAACATCAATTTGATTGTAATCTCACTAATTTGTAGTCATTTTGTATCATGAGTCCAAACCAATTCATTCTTCATTCTTATTATTACAGACCATCTCACAACTACATTTAGGATGAAATATATTTGATCTATAAGTGTGACTATTTCAACCATATTCACAAATGCCAAGAGGTCACATCATGCTTGCACTTTACTCTCACATTATTTGCATCATCCTTCACATATTTAATCTCTTTGTCATTTAAAACAAAGTGTTCAATAATAACTTCCTTGAACTATTGACATAATGCAAATTTCATTTCCAATTTGAAGTTGAAATTTTTTGACATATTTTGTTTATTATATTTTAAATTCTCCTATTGTCCTTTTATAATTATGCTCTAATTATGACTTCTTTGTCAATAACTCCTCACTATGATAGTTATCTTCAATGTCATGCTCAAAATTCTCCTGTATACCCCTTTACTAACTTTACTAGTATGTTTTTGCCTTTTCGGTGGTGAGTTGCATGGAGCCTTACTTTTCTTGTCCTTTCTAGATTTTTTAACCTTAATTTTCTATTTTCTACTTGCAAGTGTTGCCTCCATACTTGGTTAAAGCTAATCAACAACTATTGCACATGTGACCTCTATGGTTAGTTAACCCTTAACATGATATTTTGAAGGTGTTATCTCAATAATTGATTTATCTTTACCATGAATTTTTGTAGGTGTTGCCTACTTGGTTGGTTGAGCCTTGTCATCAAACCTATCATAAATTTATTGGACTAATTCCTCCCTACTATCCTTAAAGTGTACATTAACTTCATTGTCATAATTGCTTATATCATGTGTCTTCTTCAACCACCTCATTATGTTTTTCATCCTTTACTTTAGGAGTGACATCTTCATGCTCCACATGTTCTAATGCATGACTTTCCAAAGTCATCTCCTCTAGACCATGTTCTAGACTACACTACCTACTATTCCACCATAACTTCATATTGTCACTACATCCTAAATCTTCCTTCAACATTGCTAATACTTCAAAATATGACCATTTATTTGTATGTATATTTTGAACTGCATGGATATCACTATCTGTGTAATATAGTATGAGGTCCCTTATAGTAGATTCCTTATATATATAGTGAAAGACATTCTTTCCATGTTCAAAAGGAATTGACATTATTAAATTCACAATAAACAAAAGACAAAAAGAGTTATCCACATTATTAAATGCACAACAACAAAAAACAAATACAATGTTGAAATGGTCCTACATGACCCTCTTTTCAAAAATAATAAATAATTAACATAAAGGTGCTAAATTTTACAAATTGCCTTAAAAATAGTATTCCTACATTATGCATTTTCAAAAGCAATATTAAAAGCCTAAATTTTGGAAGAAATTATAAATTTGTAAAAACCTCAAATAATATTATTTTAAAATAAAAATAACATTAACGCAAGTGTATGTATCCATTCATCATTCTCACTTTAACGACTACAATAAATGGGACCACATGACTCATACTCAAACAAAAATTAACCAAAATAAAAAATAAAACCTTTACCTCTCAAGACGACTAGGAGGAATGAGATCCAACAATGTTCAACATTTTGGTGTTGTAAAGTGACAAACCGCCACGTTCTTCTTTGCTAGAGTTAGGTTGCAAAGGAAGGAAGGAGAAAAATGACATTTTTTAGAAGGAGGAGTAAAGGTTTTAATGTTTCAATTTAATCATTTTACGATTGTTCTACCACCTTTTTAGTATTGTTCATTTTTTTTCTTTTAATTGAATAATTACGTGGATGCAACATGACATTTGACATGATTTTTATGGCAGGTAGTTTGTTGAGGTGACATTCCGTCAATCTCCTCAACACTTAATAGAAATAAATTAACGACAAAGACTATAATGAAAAAAATATCATATTATAGAGACTATTTTGAATTTTTAATAAGAAAAAACGTGTATTTTACATGGATTAAAAATATCATTAAACCTAAATTAAAACAAATTTATTCAACTAGACATTATCTAGAAATTAAAACAAAACACACAATACAACAAATTGAATCACAAGGTGACAAAAATTCATCCACAAAATGAAACAAAAAGGTAGACAACACAATTGATGATGACTATGACATTGAGGTTTGCATATGTAGTGACTATGGTAGATGATACAATTGGGGCAAAACAAAAAAGGGCTTGACATTGAGAAGTAGTTACTGGTAGTGGAACGTGGGCAAACAATACGAGTGATAAAGGTTTGAGTGAACGAGATGATATTGAGAAGTACTTGCAGAAGAAGGTGATGTCAACAGCTTTGAAAGGAGATAGAGAAAAACATACCAAGTTTGAAAGATTTTCACTTATGTAGTTGTTAATAACTTATGCTGTTTTTATAAGTTGTTTTTTTTATTAAATAAACATTTTAGGATAAGTTATAAAAACAGAATAAACAATATATATACTTAAAAATGTAAATTTTATTTACATTGTCATTTAATAATAAATTATCATATACAATGAATTTGATAATTTTATAATAATTATCTTAACATATTAAGGGTAATTTTGATTGACTTATAATGTAAATTTTTTTATATGGATCATATATGTCTATTAAACTCATAAAAATATAAATAATTTAATTTTAATTTTTTATTTTGAAATAATTTGTATAAATATTTATATGATAGATACTTATTTAATAAATACATAATTAAATTATTTATTTAACTTTATCCTAAATAAGCGACTGGGAGTATAAATATTTATTTAACAAATACACAATTAAGTTATTTACTTAAATTCCTAGACAAGTGAGGGAGGGAGGAAAGGAATCTAAAGTGGGGCAAAATTTTTAGTTAAAATGTTAACAAAGTTAAAGAAATTGCTTTGCTGTTCCATTTAATTAATTTTGAGAACAACATCATTAGATAAAAGAATTACTTAATTTGGATAAAATAAAACATACTGTATCATTGTGTGAGTAAAAAAAGAAGTAAAAATAAAAACTAATTCTGGTTGCAGAATGTTTTCTTAAGAAATAAGAAAAAAAAATGGTAATAAATTATGAGGAAAGAAAATGCATTTTGAAGTTTTAAACGAAAAGGGTTTCAAATGCGTGGGAGCGCGTCATAATGGTGTAGGAGGCGAGAAGTGAGAGCCTAGTCGGTCTCGCCACTCGCACTCCTTGCTCTGCTACGGCGTCGTTCCCCTCTTCGACTTTACTCCCAACTTCCGCTCTCGCTTTTGCTTCTCATTAGGCAGTTACCGTTTTCTTCTGCTAGGGTTTTTCAGTTCCCTGTGCTGCTTCTTCGAATCTCTTTTGCTGCAATAACATATTGAAGAAAGTCCTTCAATACTGTGTAGTGTAAGTGGCGTAACTACACCACTTGCCATTCTTTTTATTACTATAATTTAGTAACACTTGAGAGTGATTCGTTTTATATTCGTTGTTTCCTTCAAATATTTCTTGGCAGTTTCATTGATTTTCGCAACAATAATGAAGAGTGCTCCAAACCATTAGGTTTGGTGGAACGCTGAATTGTTCTTAGCGTAGCTATTGGGGTAGCAAATAGGAACTGCAATTTTGGTTGAACAGTAATAATGGCGAAAAGTAGGCTCTCTGGAGGGTATTATGGGAATGCAATAGAGACAGGTGGTGAATGGGAGGGGTCTGGTTCATCGGGGAGAATAGAGACCGAAAATGCTTCGAAGGATTGGAGTATCCCCACGAGGAAGTGCCTTAGTTTGAATTGTGGTGGCAATGATGCTTTTGGTGTTCCCATGCAAGTTGTTCCCTTGTCCAATTTGTCACCCTTCCAGAGGAAGGATCTGGTGGGTAGGTTAAGATCCGAACTCGAACAGATTCAAGTGGTTCGAAAGAGAATTGAACTGCGAAGAACGAATGGTGTTATGTTGTCATCTTCCAGTGATGTTGTTAGCTGTAGTAATGCTGGCCATAATGGGCCTCGGATGGAGAGAAAACCGTCAATATCCAGTTCTATTCCAGGGAATAAGTTGAAACCGTTAGGTAAAAGTCAGAAGCCTGGAGGATGGAATCGGGGCTCTTCTGGGAAGTTTGAGTCTGCAACGAGGACTTGTTCATTGAGTGTGGCAAATGCTTTGTTGATGAAAGATTGTGAGTCGTTGTTGAAACGATTGGTAAGTCACCAGTATGGTTGGGTTTTCAAGACTCCTGTGGATGTGGTGAAGTTGAATCTTCCGGATTATTTCAGTATTATTAAGCATCCAATGGATTTGGGAACGGTAAAAGGCAAGATAGCTGCTGGAGCATATTCAGGCCCATTGGAATTTGCTGATGATGTGAGACTTACTTTTTCGAATGCAATGACCTATAATCCACGTGGGAATGATGTTCATTTCATGGCTGAAACCCTCAGTAAATATTTTGAATTGAGATGGAAAGCAATTGAGAAGAAACTGCCAAGAAGAGATGCTGTGCCATTGCCTTCAAAGCCAGACACTTGTGAAGATGTAAAAGCTACTAGATTGATGCCTCCTTCAAAAAAGAGAAAAATGACCTCTTTGCCCCCTCAACCTCTAGTTATGCCATCTGCTAAGCGGGTTATGTCTGATCAAGAGAAGCACAATCTAGGTAGAGAATTGGAGTCTTTACTGGGAGAAATGCCAGCACATATCATTGATTTCTTAAAAGAAAATTGTTCAAATGGTGGTGAATGTGGAGAGGATGAGATTGAGATTGATATTGATGATCTCAGGGATGATATGCTGTTCACATTACGAAAGCTTTTGGATGACTTTTTGGGAGAGAAACAAAAGAACAAAACAAAAGTTGAAGTGCGTGAAATAGAGGTACCTCCGTCCCTGCTGTGAAACTCATTCATGAATTGAGCTAATATCACTTTTTGTCTGAAGGGTACTCATTTCCTGTCCACAATGAGATGTCATTCTTACAATACATATGATTTGGCTTCTGGTTATCTGTTCTTTTCTGTTGCAGGTGTTGAATGATTCTGGACCAAGCAATTCCTCATTGCTACCATTTAAAGGTTTTATTCTGCATGTTGTTTTGTGTGCATGGATACTCTATTTTGTTTTTCCATTTAATATTTTGTTCCACTTGTAGGTAATGATCCAGATGACGAAGAGGTGGACATTGGTGGAAATGAGTCCCCGGTCTCGAGCTATCCTCCTGTGGAGATTGAAAAAGATACAGCTTACAAAATCAACAACTGTTTAAGTCCAGGAAGCAGTGGTAAGTGAGGTTTGAATTTATATAGCTTTTGAATACTTTTAAGTAATTTTTTTATTATTCTAGGATGCAAAGATTTGAACATAGGGTATATTTGTTACATGATTTGTTAAAAATATCTTATTGAAACATATATTATAAACTTTATTTTTTGTAACTACAGTTTCCCCCTAAATGTTGCTATACTTCCATGCTATTGGTTGTATCCTGTTCAGTTTCCATCATATATATCATGATCATAGCTTTTCATTTTAAGCTAAGATTATTTGATACCCCATCTGTATATCTTAAAATTGAGGTAAAATATGCCTTTCAAAACAAAAGAAATATCATGCTTTTGTCATATATGATAATTGTCGTATTTGATAATTGTTGTATATGATATATCTATGCTTTATTTTATAAATTTGTATCCAAGATGAACATGACAATTACTTACTATGCAAGATTCTTGGTAGTAGAATCATGATTCAAATCATGAATTGGAAGACCTATTTTTCAAATCACAAATTGAACTGTATCGTGAATTGTAAGATTCATGAGCAATAATTTATTTTTTTGGTACCATAGAATAGGTGTGGAGTATCCATCGCATAAAACATAGCGTATAGAACTAATAGACATATAAAAGCACAAATTCATGATCAATAACATTTTGAAGTCAAATAGCTGACTTATAAGATTCAAAACAAAGACCCAATTATAACAGCCATATGACCAGAAAAATAGTGGCTGCTGCTACAAAGAAATGGTGCAAAGGAAGCACAATAAAATACAAAGGAAAGGAGAAAAGAGTGGGTTACTCTGTTTTGTCACAAGTAGCAAATAACAGGTGAAGAAATGAAGGAGACAAGAAGAGTGGGTGAAAATGTGAAAAGAGACAGTGTGCCACCCTGGGTCAAATTGGAGGGAAAAAATCAGCCTGTTACCTCTCGTTTTACCTAATCTTTTGAGGAAAAAAAGCATTTTTAGGGCTGTAAACCAGTTGTGCCAGAAATGCAAGATTCGTGTATGTGATACGATTCAAGCGATTCATGTGTAATTTGAGCAATTAATCTACAATTCAAGCACAATAATGATTTGACATGCAATTCGTATCACCAAGGCCTTGAATTGTATAACAATGCCAAGAAATGCAAATTGATTTTAAGATGAGTTATTGGATGATTTACTGTCCAAGTGTGACAAGAAACATTAATGATTTATAAATTTTGCTTTGAATTCATTAGATAATAAATGTAGCTCAGTTCTTTGTGATTGCTGTAGTATGCGATTAATGTGTCAGTTAACTGTTAAGATTTTCCAAGAGTTGTCAGTGAATATTTTTTATAATACCAATGTCCTTGAAGTGTCCATATGCATATGGGAGTTTTGGTTCAAGTGTCTATGTTCTGGCTCAAGTGACAAAATATAATTTTTTAATTAGACACCCAGTGAGGAGTGGTGCATGTGTTGTATGAGTGAGCGTTGAGGTGTTAGTGTCAAAGATGTGTCTGGATGCCCGACACCTCAAACAAGAAGAGTGTCCTTGATATATATATATATATATATATATATATTTGTGTATTAATTTGAATTATGTTATAAATAACTAACAATTAATAACTAACATCCCAACAGTTTATTAAATTCCTATGCATACGCAATTTTGGTTATGTTAGCTTGCTTAGCTCAGAGGTTAGAGCATCGCATTTGTAATGCGACGGTCCTTGGTTCGAATCCGATAGCCAACTTTTCTTGATTTGTTTTTTACATAATTGATAATATCTTTTTTTATAAAAAAAATTGGGAGAATTCGATCTCTGTGGAACAAATATGTATATAGTAGAGTGCCGAGACCGACTCGGCACAATCGGAGCCGAATTTGATGAAGCTCGTTCAGAGTGCCGAGACTGACTCAGCACAGTTGGAGTCGCCACCGGCATTTTTACGGAAAACGCCAGGAAACTTGGGGTTGGATAAGGTAGATCTTGAATTAGAGAATGGGCTCGGGAGTCGGTTACGCGTAGGAATCACTGGGTATCCCAACACGCCTATCACGAGATAGTTACCCTAACTAGATGCATGAAAGAAGATAACTCTTACATTGGTTTACGCCTTTCTAAAAATGGAAGTTATTTACAAGGAATGAGCGTGGGATGGTTTTGGGGTTTTTTGAATGAATAACTTGACAAGAATTGCCTCTTGCTCCTATGTATCTCCTATTGCAATGGAGAAGTCAAAGTTTACATAGTTTTGGAGCAGATATGATTAGGGTAGGATGATCTCGTCATAGAACTGGTGGGATGATCTCGGCATAGAGCTGGTTGAACGGTCTCGGCATAGAGTCGGTTGAGTGATCTCGGCATAGAGTTGGTAGGATGATCTTGGCATAGAGCTGTTTGAGTGATCTCGGCATAGAGTCGGTTGAGTGGTTTCGGCATAGAGCGAGTAGGATGATCTCGGCATAGAGTCGGTTGAACGGTCTCAACATAGAGCCGATTGAGTGATCTCGGCATAGAGTCGGTAGGACGGTCTTGGCATAAAGCCGATTGAGTGATCTCGGTATAGAGCCGGTAGGATGATCTCGGCGTAGAGCCGGTTGAGTGATCTCGACATAGAGCCGGTACAATGATCTCGGCATAGAGCCGGTTGAATGGTCTTGGCATAAAGCCGATTGAGTGATCTCGGCATAGAGCCGGTAGGATGATCTCGGCATGGAGCCGGTTGAACGGTCTTTGCATAGAGCTGGTTGAGATGGTCCAAAGAATGCCGGCTCTCGGCTACATAAGAGTCGGAGTCGGTCCCCAAAAAAAAAAAATGCAGTATTTGCCGGGCTACACGATGAAGTATGTTTAGAATTTCGAGCCTAAATGGATGTATGTAGGAAGAGATTTCGAAAATCCTACCTTGTATCTAGGGGTTACCTGTTGCAGCTTCTGCCTTTCTTCTGAAGGTTCTTTCCAAACTCCTCGTTTCTCTGCTAGCTCTCTACGTTCTCTTTGGGATTGAGATACTCCCTTTCTAGATTGTGATTTTTCAACCCTCTAAAGCCCCCTTTTAATGTTTGTAGAATCTGCTCTCGGTCAGTCTCCTCTAGGAATGGTTGCTTTTCAGGTTTTCTCTAGGGTCTTCGCGATTTCTCGAACTTAAGGTTTTCACCCTCACATGTAAGTTCTCTATCTCCTTTGATTCTCCATCTTTTTGACCCTAAACTTTCCGACCCTTCTCTCTTCGTTTTTGGGCCTTTTATAGACCGTTCCTTAGGTCACCATTGCAACAAAATCAACCACGTGTCCTCTGATACCAAGGTACCGCACAACATGACAAAGGGTGTCAGGGACATGTCAGTTGCAAAACATTATGTCTAGGCCCTGCCTCCCTCCCTGACATGTCAGACGACGGTCCTTCGTCGTTTTCTTCTTTTGTCGCTGCTGCCCCCTCTTTTTGGCTGTGCTCCTCCTTTTTGCTGTCCTCTCAGCACGAGGGATGGAGGCCGTGAGTACGGAGAAGAAATTTAAGACCACGAGTGTTGAGCAGAAAGCGAAGGTTGTGCAGAGGTAGTAGGCAGAGCAGCGGGTGAAGTCCGTGAGCACAGAGGGGAGGTCGTGAATGCAGGGGCAGTGAACGCAGGTTCGTACGGGTTTCAGCTTTTGCTTTTTTCCAGACGAAAAATGGGTTCTACAAACCATATATAGATGGTTAAGATTAAAAGTTAATTACTGGTTTCATGATTACTTGAAGCAAGAGTTCTCATCCAATGCACTTCTTGTATAAATATATATATAAAATTGAATTTTTGCATTAGGTAGGTGGGCTTGTGCATTGTCACGCTTTATGCCCAAAGACTCTTGCGGGAGGGTGTTGGAGGTGTAATATTAAACCATTCATGTGTTTTCACCTAATAGCTCAAGCTTTTGAGGTTGTTGGTTCATGACACACTGATTTGCTTATATTTTCATTTGACATTGATTGGAAAATATTTGTATGTTAATTAGTGCCTATATCTGATGTGTGCATTGCAGATACGGACTCTGGTGATTCTTCAGATAGTGAATCTGATGATGTTAGATCAAGTCCAGCAAATGTAGCAAAGGTCTGGTTTGGTTAAGTGAAAGATCATATTTGATTGCCTGTTATTTTTCACTATGTTTTCATTACTGTTGATGTTGTTTTGGGTCTTCTTTTGGTTTCTTTGCTTTGTACTATAGTTATTCATTATACATTTGGAATCTTCTTCAGGAACCAGATAATATGGGTTTTGGAGCTCAGATGGTAGAGAATAGCAGGGCCAGTGATACTTCTGGAAGAAATCGTGAGTAATTTTTCTTTTTGTCTTTTTATGGTACTTGAAGATGATCAAGTATGATCTGCAGTATGAGAAAGAGTGCAATTTATTATAGAACTAAAATATGATTTTCCATCTCATTGCTTGTCTCCTGTTTGTTTTTTATGATTTGTTTCTTCTGCATGGCTTCTCAGCTTTCTATACAGAATTCTGAGTTGGATTCTCAAGTGAATGTCATGCTCATACATAATGTGCTTCAGGAACTCCTGGTACTGGGAGATAATTTATTCTTATTGTATATCTCAGCACATAAATTGTCCTTATTGAAGTGATATTGAATTACAGATTGAAGTTCCTTATTGATTATTGACATTATAATGAAAGGAGATTGTAGGATCTGCTCGATTGCTGTAGATTCTTGTTGACAATTCTGTAGTTTATTGGAAATATAAATCTATCTTCAGATAAATAATGCCCAATTTTGTTATGAAGACTGAAGATAATGTAAATGTTTAATGGGAGTAGTTTGAGACAGTCTGTTAGGACTCAGGTTGTACTTGACCCAGTCCCTACAAACTTTGTTGTTCCTTCCCTGAATCTTCTTTTCCTCTGAATGATCCACTTGAATGAAGTGAGGTGCTAGGCATTTCCTCTAGCATTCGTTGAAAAGAGGAATGCATCTCAACCTGTGCTTTAGCCTATCCATCTGCTAATTCCTTCACTACGGCTTCTAGAGAAGGCACATGAGTGTCCATGGCAGCATTATTAACGGTTTGACGCTTGGGCATGTACTCTTCGGCACTCCGAATCTGGCAGGTCGGACCAGTTTGTTAGAACCCAGAAATAGAACAGTAGAAAATGCATAATATTCAAGACAAATGATGTATTACAGCAGAAGAAACTGCAATATCCCAGAGCAATGCTCCTTTCCACTACTAACAAAAAAAGAAGAAACTGTAAAACTGCCTCTATACCCACTACCCATTTCCCTATATTGGACATACATGTGAATAATTAATTCCCTCCACTAATTTTCACTTCCACTTTTACCCCCCTCTTTCTCAGCCTTTTTCCTTGTTTATATCTCCTACTATAAGCCTTCCAGACCCAAGGCCCATGGCTAAGTTGGACTGGGTCAACTACAACCTGAGTCCTAACACAGTTAATATTGAGGACTGCAGCATCTCTTCTGTTGTGTCTCGCTTCTACTAGAGTGGGGATTATTGTGCTGCCAAATGATGTGAACTGCATTGCAAGTCCTTACAGTTTGCTGAGGCTGGTTGAAGGATGTAAATTGATTGAGACCAAAGGAAAAGAAAGGTGGAATGGGAGTTATTTGTGTTTGAATGAGAATTTTATGACTGATGCCTCAGTCTGCCCTTGTGCTATTACTCTCATTAACCATGCTATTGGATGTTGGAGATAGTGGCATTTGTAATATAATAGCTAATGTGGATTGTGTAAGCGGCACAACTCTCAAAGAAATCCCCCCTGATATATTAAAGAAAAACTCCTCACTTACGTTTGAGATGGGCTTTTGAGCTTATGAAATAAGACCTTTTTTAGATCATAGAAAAGCTGTTTAGAGATATTTCTTGGTAAAACATATATCCTTGGCTACTTTTAATAATGCCATCCCATATCCATCATATCCTTAAACCCCTACTACTACCCTACGTTTTTACCAACCCATATTTTTCCTGTGCTGCTACTACAGTGGTGCACACCTCACTAGTTCTCACTTTTTTTCTTTTGTCTGATACGTCTCTAAGCTATTGTAAAATTTTGGTATCATAGATGTCTTCATCATCAGGAGATATTTCATTGGATAATTGTTTTGCATAGCCATCTTGATGATAACTTGTAACTTTGGCATTACTAGAGATTATTGTCTCTTGTGTTCCATATTAATCTCAAGAATTTAGCCAATTAGTGCAACCCCCTACAGTACTTTGGCATGGTTTTAAATATTATAGAATCCAAGATTATTTATTGCATAGAGGTTTGTCTCACTCTTCTACCTGAAAAATATGCAAGTTTAATCTTAAGGGTATGATAGCTATAAAAGAAAAATATTACATTGAAGTTTGCTATATATCTAATAGTTAAACAGATCACTATTGAACTGAGTAGTGTGTGTAATACAATTTCTAATCTCTCTTTTATAGGGTAAGCATCTAAGCCTAAATAAAGGAAATAAGGAAACTATTTCAAGAAAAAAGAAAATAAAAGTCATATAAGAAAAAATACAGGAAAACGGTAATATATTTAACACTCCTCCTCAAGTTGGAGCATATAAATTATATGCTCTAAGCTTGGAACATATAACTTGTATCTGTGGGGTCCCCTTAAAGATTTAGTGAAAATGTCAACAAGTTGATTACTCAAGTTGACAAATTCTGTACTTATTTCTTTGGCCAGCAACTTCTCTTGTACAAAGTGACAGTCAATCTCAATGTGTTTGGTTCTCTCATAAAATACAGGATTAGAAGCAATGTGAAAAGCTGCTTGATTATCACAATACAGTATTATTGGTTGGACATCAGCAAATTTCAATTCTTGAATAAGTTTTACCCATATCAATTCACAAGTGGTTGAAGCCATAGCCCGATATCCTACTTCAGCATTAGAACGAGCAACAATATTTTGCTTCTTACTTTTCCAAGAGACCACATTTTTCCCAATAGATATGCAAAAACCTATAGTAGATCGTCTATCAATGGGAGATCCTGCCCAATCGGCATCACAATAACATGATATATGAGTGTCTCCTTTATCCTCATATAGTAAACTCTGTTCAGGTGTCTTCTTGATATATCTAAGAATACGGAGGACTGCTGCCTAATGATCAACGCAAGGTGCCTGCATAAACTGACTTACAACTCCCATTGCAAAGAAGATATAAGGTCTAGTGATAGTGAGGTAAATGAGTTTATCCACTAGTCTTCTATACCTCTCTGGATTAGAATAAAGTTCACCCTGTTTTACCATTAGCTTCATATTTGGATCCATGAGACTGTCAACTGGCATGCAATTACTCATACTAGTCTCTTGTAAGATATCAAGAACATTTTCTTTGAGAGATAACAATGCCTTCCTTGGATTGAGCGACCTCTATGCCAAGAAAGTACTTCGGGTGGCCAAGATCTTTGGTCTGGAAGTGGCTGAATTAGTACTGCTCTAACCGGGAAATTTTGATATCATCATTTCCTGTGATGACAATATCATCCACATATACAACCAGATACACACATTTACCAAAAGAGGAATGACAATAAAATACAGAGTGATCTGCTTCACTTCTTGTCATCTCGAAGTTTTGAACAACTTGGCTAAACTTCCCAAACCAAGCTCTGGGGGACTGTTTAAGTCCATACAAGGATCTACAAAGCTTGCATGCTAAACCAGACTCCCCCTGAGCAAAACCAGGAGGTTGCTCCATGTATATTTCTTCATCCAAGTCACCATGTAGAAAAACATTTTTGATGTCTAATTGATGAAGAGGCCAGTGACGAATAATAACCATTGCAAGTAAGAGGTGGATAGTAGTGATTTTAGTCACAGGAGAGTAAGTATCTCCATAATCAAGACCATATACTTGAGTATATCCCTTGGCCACCAACTGGGCTTTTAGGCGATCAACTGTGCCGTTAGGTGCAACTTTAATAGCAAATACCCACCTACAACCAACTGCCTTCTTGCCCGAGGGAACAGAAACTAACTCCTAAGTACCACTTTGTTCCAGCGCCTGCATTTCGACTATCATGGCTTGTCACCATCCAGGATGATTAAGTGCTTCACAGACAGATTTAGGAATAGTAATGGACGAAACATAGGAAACAAAAGAAAAATACGAAGGAGATAAACGATGATAACTAAGGTAAATAGGATAAGGATTACGAGTGGAGCAAATACCTTTTCGAACAGCAATGGGCTAACCAATGTCAGAATCATGGGAAGGTGGGGATGGAAGAGGATCCGATGTGAGGTCAGTTGAGGTAGAGGATATGAATCAAGTGAATCTTCACATACTGGGGTGCCCATCTCTTGTGTCCTGCTTTGACATGTAGACATTGAAGTTGGAGATAGTTTAGCTTGAGAATGAACAAAAGAGGAAGGTTGGAGTATGTCTTGATTATGTGTTTCAAGGGATGACGACTCTGTTGGACTAAGATATGGAATTGGTAGTGCCTGTTGGATAAAGTCACAATCATCTTTGGTGAAGAACATAGTTTCCTCGAAGAATGTAACATCAGTTGACATATAGTGTCTTTTTGTAGATGCAGAGTAACATTTATACCCTTTTTGAAGACGAGAATATCCAAGAAACACACATTTGATTGCTCTTGCAGAGAGTTTATCACGACCTGGAGAGACATCATGAACAAAACATACACAACCAGACTTTAGGAGGCACATGATACATTTTATCTTTATGAAATAAAATTGAATGAGGGATTTGATTCTCAAGTGAAGCAGATGACATTCGATTTATTAAAAAACAGGCAGTAAGAATGGCTTCACCCCAATGATTAGTAGACATTTGCACTTAAAAGTAAGGTGCGGGTAGTTTCAACCAGATGCCTATTTTTCCTTTCAACTATACCATTCTGTTGAAGAGTACGAGGGCACGTGGATTAATGTAAGATTCCTTTTGAGAACAGATGAGTTTAGTTCGGAAGAAAAATATTCTTTTGCATTATCACTTATCAATATTTTAATGGTTTTTCCAAATTGATTTTCCATTTCTTTAGATAAGAACATTAAGATGGACAAAAGTTCAGATCTTTCTTTCATCAAATAGACCCAAGTACATCGTGAGTATTCATCGATGAATGTGACGAAGTAGTTAAAACCAAAAGATGTTACTCGACTTGGTCCCCAAATATCTGAATGGACAATAGAAAAAAGCGAATTACATCTTTTGTTGACTTGGTTAGGGAAGGTGTATCTGACATGTTTGCCTAATTGACAAGACTCACACTCTAAGGTAGACAGATTATTGAGACTAGGAACCATTAACTTTAGCTTTGCAAGACTAGGATGCCCTAAACGATTATGCAAAAACTTTGGAGATACAGACGCAAAACACAATGTAGAGGGATTGTTGGATAAGTAATAAAGTCCTCTTGATTCATGTCCTTTGCCAATCAGTTGGCCCGTATTCTGGTCCTGTATAACAAAGGAATCAACATAAAATGTTACTGAACAATTCAAAAGAACGAGTCGATTGACTTAAAGAATTCAAATTGTAGTTTAAACTAATTGACGAGGATAGAGAAACTTGACCAACTCCCTGAGATACCATCTTGGAACCATTGCCTAATGAAATGAAGTGAGGAAACTTAGGTGATGAGATACAGACTCGTTACCAGAAATGTGATATGAAGCACCTGAATTGATTATCCATGGACCTTGACTCCCCATGGATTGGGAAATGCATGCAGTTGAAACACTTGGTGGTGCAGATGATTGGGTGTGATTGTTGGACTTGAGCCTTAGGAACTCCTGATACTCTTCGTCTGGGATATCACTTGAAGATATATTTGCAGTTTTGTCTGACCAACGAATCAAATCATAACATCTATTTTGTAGGTGTCATTCTTTTCCACAGTGTGAGTAGATAAGCCTACCACGACCACCTTTACCATTTCATAATATTCCTCTAGTACCCCGATTGTTTCTTCCTCTACCACGAGAGGCTACCATAGCAGAGTTTTCAACAGGATACTAGTAGATCCTTGTGAAACGGAACTGGCAGTGGCCATTTTTACCTTCAAACAGTGAACAAAGGAGGAGAGGTAATAGTTCTAAACACTTGCAATAAAAAAAAAGTAGCACGATAACTTAGATCTACCAGCTGCAATACTTCCCCCCAAATTTTTGGGAGTTAGAATAGGTAGGAGATGAGCCAACGAACAGAATAGTGTGCTTGTGGCGGAGAACGGCGGTCTAACGGTGGCAGATAGTAGCGGACAACGGCGGACAATGGCAACGACAGCGGCAGATGACAACTCTCCGTCACTAGATACTGAGACAACTTTCCGACGGTGGTCAGCGGCAGGTGGCGGAAGATGACGGTGGATAGTGGCGGTGGATGGCAGACGGTGGCGGTTGACGGTGGCGGTTGGCAGCGAATGGCGGCGAACGCATAGGACACAGGCAAAGCAAAACTCTGCTCTAATACCGAGTTAAACATACCACTATATTGAACTATGGAGTGTGTAACACAATTTCTAATCTCCCTTTTATAGGGTAAACATCTAAGTCTAAAAAAAGGAAATAAGGAAACTATATCAAGAAAATACAGAGAAAATAAAAGTCATATCAGAAAAAATACAGGAAAACTGTAATATATTTAACACTAATGAATGGAGAAATAAAGGGAGATGTAATTTATAGATTCAAACCAAGTGGATGAAATGGAGAAAAGCTTTCGAAGTTATTTGTGATAGAAAATTCCTGAGCTAAAATGAAAATTTTTCTGCAGAGCCATAAGACCAGGATGTTTTATGGCGATGTTATGTGATAAAATGCCAACAAGAGAATATGATAAGTGTTGTAAAACTGTGAATGTTGTGTTGGATGCATAGTTGTGCACTGTGCAGTTGCCAGCCCCAAAAGTCATAGTCTGGATGCATAGTCACTACCAATCTAAGGCATAATTGATAAGTCAGTAATAAAACAGTGAAATTGAAGCAGGGAAGTGGGATGGTGATAAGAATTGGATCGGAATTACAGAAAGTGAACAGCCTAACTTGCCGAACTTTTGAGGTTCTGTACATCCCAGTGTCCAAAGGCCCCAATCCTCTCACAAATGACAAGATAAAATTTCCCTCTCAACCCATTTTCTTATTTATCGGCAACATGCCTTGTTTCTCTAATTATCTCAGCCCCTCACTAACTAACTCTAATTATTCTACTGACTATGTAACTAACTATGGGGGTTACCATATCAGATGACTAGTAATAGAACAAATAACAACAGTCAAATAAAAGACGATAGTTAAATTAGTAGCACATATAATCAAAAGAAAGGCTATTCTTTTTATGAAAAGATCTGTGTGAAATAGAGATGGGCCACAATTATGTGAAAAAGGAAGAAGCTGGGGTTGTGGAAGAGGATGAAGCTGTGTGGAACAGAGGTGACAGCAAAGCCCACAAAACTGTGAGCTGAGATATCATCCTAACTGTTCAGTTAGTTGGAGTTGGCCCAACAGATCTGTTGAATTCTGTTACAAGTGAACTTGTTTAATTGCAACAGTATCTCTCCTATGCAGTTCCTATATAATATATTTAAAGCTATACTTGGGATACAATGTGAATTCATTCTGTATCGAAACACAAATAACAGAGAGCATTCAGATTCTCAATCTCTCTCTACTTTGTCTACCTCCCTTTCTCTCAGATCCTGCTATCTGAAACTTCATGATAGCATAGCAGATCTCTCTCTCTCTCTCTTTCTCTCTCTCTTTTTGAAGGGTGGGACTACTGTTTGTTTGTTTTTTTTTTTTTTTTGTGGATTAAGGGATTCTAACCCTAAAATCCTTGTTGCAGCTACTGTAGGTGTGATTTCTTTTGTGAAGTGCCACAATCTAGGCCACATGCATGGCGACAAAATGGCATGACAGACAACCTAAAGTTCAGGAATCTTAGTGGGCTAGAGGCCGCTGATTTACTTAGTGAGTTGGATGAGTGGTTATACTAGAAAACATTTCAGGAATGGATATATTAGAGAGGAAGTAGGAGTGACACTTATTGAGGAAAATATGATAGAGTATTGCATAAAATTGTTTGACAGGAGAGAAAACCTATAGAAGCCTTGGGAGATAATGTGGAGAATAGCCCAATAGTTAGAGGTAGAGGAAGACCGAGGGAAAACTCTTGACCTGTTCTTCAGAACCATCTTGGATAGCGAACAAGGAAGGAAAGGAATGAAATGTCCTGATCTAATTTAGCATAAAAAATCCTAGCCTAGCAGTGATAGAGATAGCATGGCTGCAGACAGGGGGAGGACTTCAGATGGATACCTTTAATATTATTATAATAAGGAAAGGAACCACTTTGATTGCTTGTGACAGCTTATTGATACTTGCTTGTTGTGAGGTTCCTCAAACTGGAAGTTCCAAAAGCTATTGACCAAGTGAATGAAGCCATTGATACGGATTTAAATCTAAATGGTCTCTCTAAAAAGTTGGTTTTGATGAAAGACAGTAGCATCATTTGATTCATGTATTTAACTGCACCTAATGTAAAAAGCTTTTATTGTTGTTGTTTAACTTTGTTTCGTTATTATACTATTGATAAAATACAAATATTGTTGTCTTAATTATTATGTTGATAAATGAGAAATAATTTTCTAAACTTTGACGCTCAACTAAACAGATTTTATATAACAAACACAGTTCGTATTTATATTTTATCATATGCTTAAAATGATTGTTTATTTTCTTTCATGTGTCATAGAATTTGAATAAAACTGAGTGGGTATCCCCGGAAAGTAATTTGGAAGAACAGTCAAGTAGAAAAGGAAAGAAAATGTTTCGGTTAATTTTTTTTTGCAGTAATTAGGATTTAGGAGCTTTTATTTTATATAATAATTTACTGTAAAAACCATCTATGTTCCTATTAGACATTTCAGACTTGAATTGACAACTATCACTTTGCTAATATTATTAGACTTGTGATAAACTTGTGTCAGACATGCTAGGCTTGAAATTTCTTTAGCTGTTCCTGTAATATTATTCCTGATAAAATTTCATGACCATTGTTGTCTTGTATTCTTACGGTTTCCCTTTCTTACAGAATCTGTTAGTGGCTTGGATAAACTTGAGGATAACTCTCGGCAGAAGCCAAGTTCTTTCAGCTCTAATTGCCATCAAGATGGTAAGCAGGCGTGGGTTGTGGAAGACATTTTTCTATTCTTATATATTCAATACCTAGAAACCCATTATCTTATTAATGTTGCAGAAGAATGTGGTCCAACTGAGAGAAAGGTCTCCCCTGATAAACTTTATCGAGCTGCCTTATTGAAGAATCGATTTGCCGATACTATCTTGAAAGCTCGAGAAAAGACACTGGCACAGGTAAGTCGCATCATATTTGAGCTACATGACACTGACTCTGCTTGTTATTATTCTTCTGATCATTGTTCGATTGGTATGTGATTTGTTCAATTTAATTTGACTGAGGTCAGGTTGATCCTGAGAAATTGCGCCAGCATAGGGAAAAGCTGGAGATGGAGCGACGGAAAGGTGATATGGGTGTTCTACCTGTGTACTATTACAAGTGCTGTGCCCATACTGGCTATTAAATGTTAACTAACCTATTTGTTGATCTTGACTCTTTTGAGCAGAAAAGGCAAGGCTACAAGCAGAGGCAAAGGCTGCCGAAGATGCTCGAAAGCGGGCAGAAGCAGAAGCTGCTGCAGAAGCCAGGCGTAAGAGGGAGCTTGAGAGAGAAGCTGCAAGACAAGTACTGCTACAGGTAAATATGCAGTGTCTATCTTACTGAAATATGTCTATCTACTTTTCTGCTTCGGATTTTATCGGAGCATATGCTGGCATCGGTGCAGATGGAAAAAACTGTCGAAATCAATGAGAATTCTCAATTTCTAGAAGATTTGGAAATGCTTAGAGATGTACCTGCTGTGCAATTACCGAGTTCTGCAGATGAGACGAGTCCGGATAACTCTCAGGATGGCATGTTTAGTTTCAAGTTTGGGGGTCGTAATCCCTTGGAAAAACTAGGATTGTATATTAAAGTTGATGATGAAGAGGAGGAAGGAGATCAACCATGTGTTCGAAATCATGTAAATGATATAGAAGAGGGAGAAATTGATTAAGGAATGGACATTTTGTATCATGAATCAAGAAGCAAACTAAAATTATCTTGATATCCCGAAATTCCCCAGTATTCTAGTTTTCGTAATGCAGCAATTCATCACAAACGGGACGGAGCGTATTTTCTTGCAGCAGCCTTCATCAGACTATATAGAAGGACAATATGGAGTTACTTTTTGGTTGTCTTTATTACAGAGGAGACGTTTGAACAGAATCAAAGCACATTTTTGGTCGTTTGCAATTAGAAATATACATCAGCCTCAGTACTAGCAAGTTGCTAGGGCATCGCATTCCCTCACAGGTTAAGTTTAGTTGTACATGGAAACTTCTGATCTGATGTATCAATTAAACAACGATGTAGCCCCATCCCAGAATACGTTATTTGGGTTTTACTATTTTTAACTGCTAAAAATTTTGGTGAGTTTTGAGGTCAGTTTCATCTCCAAAAACACTTGTATATACGTTTGATTGATACCATAATTTGGGGTTGGGGGGTGTTATTGTAGAGGATAAAATAAATGGAAAGAACTAGAGTCATAAGTTATGTTAATTAACGTCATTATCTTGTTCAATATTAAAATTTGATTAGTCAATTTCGACTTTGTCAACTAGCTGCCAGAGATCAAAGTTATCAAAATTAGATTTACGCAATCAGCGAGAGCATCAGGAGCAAGTGGCTTTACCTAGGTCTATTTTTTTACATTTTACTGTCATAGCGTGTCATTGTAATAATATAGAATGGAATCAAATATAATAAAAGGATGGGTGTGTTGTGTTTGATGGATCTAACACTGAACAGGATCATGTGTTCTATTCCGCCTTTAGCATGTAATAGAACATGATTTTTATTAATTACATATATGTAAGCATATCCTTTCTAATGTTTAGTTGAACACTCAACATGAAAATGAAAGAATGGGACCCTATTTTCGCATATATCATTATTTAAAAACATTGTTTTATTAACTTCTTTTAGTTTATGAAAAAAATTAAACTTTTGATAAACTAAAAACTTGGCATGAAAATTAAATTTTTTCTAGCAAAATTTAACGATCATGATCCAGTAGGCTGGTTCAAGTTAATTTAATGTTCTCAAACAATTTTATTAAGCCTATAACAAACATTTTGCACTAAATTACCACCGACTAATGTTCAGTTAAAATACTGTCTCAATATATAATTAAAAAAAATTAATTTACAGTAATTAATAAAGTTAGTTAATTTATTTAATAACTTTAAATTTGTTAGTAAACATATTTTTTTTAAAGATTATCTTTAAAATTATTATGACTCATCATCTCACTTTTTACTCAATTAATTAATTAAAGTGGCGTAGTCATTTTTCTCGGAGAGAGAATGGGTTTGTTATATTAATTTAGAATACTTATTATTAATTGATTACAAAAATTGTAAATTAATTGAGTTTTTTTTTTAAAAAAATAATTAATATGAAAAATAATTTAAAAATAATATAATAAAAAATGACAAATAAATTTCTTAAAAGAATTTTATACATAGAAACGGAGGGTGTGTGGTATTTTGCTTACCATAAAATGTTTCCACCTTTAGTCAATGCAATCTTGTGGGATAAGTTTAGGTTTTGCAAACGACAAATCTTGTAATTACAGAACAATACATAAGACATTTTAAATGTACCTACTAATTTTCTCTCCTAACTTATAATATGTGATTTGAATATCCCGATTTCTTCTGATGGGGTAGTATGCTAAAAAAGGGCAACTTACACCTCAATTAATACTTTTCCACACTTAACCAACCATCCTTGTGTTTCTAGCAATATACTCATTACAGCAGAAGTGTTTATACACATATGTAATCTCTAACAACTATCATCACCCTTTCTTATGACATCCCATTATACGATATCTCAAAGGAATTTTTTCTTGATTTTTTCTCACAAACTTATTAATTAATGTGTTGCTATATTCATTCCAAGGATATTAACATACGTTGATGAAACCAATCAACATAAAATCAAAGGAAAAGTGAATTCGAAAAGTGAAATTCATGGAGAAAAGTAGAAACTGAAATTGTAACAAGAAGAATGGGGAAAATGAATTGAGAAAGAAGATAAGCTCCCCACTAATCCTATTAAATTAGATAAGAGAAGTAGAGATTCGTCACAAACATATAGGAAACTTGATGAGAATTAGGGTTCTTGTTAAAAAATAAGAGAAAAGAGAAGGTCTCTCAAAAGTGCAATCCAAAATTGTAATCAATGTGTAAAGTGATTAGCTTAATTACATTTTGGGTTTATATAGGCCTTCACTAATTATGTAATTAGTCTAAGCTAATCTTAAGACTAAACTAAGAAAGGACCAAGTCCAAAGGACTACAATGTATCTCAGAACGCTCAAGGCCGCACCTACAAAGCACACAAAATTTAACAGCATTTAGTGACCAAAAGTTGGTCTCTAAATAAGCTTCTTGATTAGATTCGGCCTTTGGGCTCAAGTGCAATTTAAGCAACGAAATTACAAGTAAACTACAATCTAATATAGAGATTAACATATCCTAAAAAGATTTATACAAGGCCACAAAGAAGCCTAAACAAAGTGTAAACAATTGGGCCCTCCTTGGCCCATAAGGAGACTCATCCTTTATATGTTTCCTCTTGAAGCTTTCTTAACCTCCCCTTTGTCATAGGGTCTTCAAGTATAGTAGCCTTCATTGTCTTCAAGCTCTCTTGAAGGTCACTTTCATGTCCTTCCATATTCATAAGATGAGCATCTATGTGTATTGGACTCTCCTTAGCCCTTAAGAAATCTCATCTCTTCTAGCTTTCTTTGGGCTTATCCTTGAAGTTCATCTTGTTTTCCTTTGGGTTATGGAACTCTTCCAACCTTGGTTCCATGTTCTTTGAGTCCTTTAGCATGTCCATGACTTCTTTTTCCATATTCATACAAGGCTTCCTTTCTTGAAGATAATTTGTCCTCAAATTTAGAACTTGAGTGCTTACAAAATAATAGACAAGGATGAGTCATGCGCCATGATTGGTGGAAAAGGAACTTACCCATAAGGAGACTAACTCCATGTTCCTCTTGGAACAAAGACATGAATGGAGGTTCCACCAATGGTCTTAAAAATGTACCTACAAGCAAGATAATTAAGCCATGTATTAAACATGGTATGCTTTAAAGAAAGATCACAAAATAATCATACAATAAACTCCAACTCTTGGAGATGTCCATGACTATTCTCCAATTATTTCTATGGAGTCTTTCAATTAAGAATTGAGACCATATATCTTAGGACTCAAAAAAAAAGGTCAATACATTACACCTAAGATCATAGTGCACACTATTCTCACTATACCTACACATGTTCAAAAAGTGCTTAAGAGTTTTACATGGGAAATGCATAGCATTATTTTCAACCCAAAGCCATATTCAACCTTACTTTGATGCTCATATATGTGCAAGGGATGAATAGGGTCTACACTTGGAAAATACATATCTTCTCCCAAATCAAGGGAGTTCACATCACCCTTTTTCATGTTAAAAGAATGCATATAAACCTTTCCCAAATTAAGGTAATGCACCTTAATAATATTATGCCCATGTAGATGTAAAGGAAATATAGGGGCTGCACTTAGAAGAAATATATCACCTCTCACATCAAGAGAATTCATTTCAATCCTTTCCAATTCGCAACAATGCACACTATCATTTCCAAAATCAATGGATGGAACATTAAGCCTATTATGCTCAAACATGTGAAGCGAATGTCTATGGGTTGCATATGTAAGGAATATATCATTCCTTTTTAATTCAAGAGAGTGCTCATCAACATCATTGTACAAGTTATTATGTTCAAACACTCCAAAAAATGCACAATCCCACGATAAGCTTTTCCCACCAAAGCTTTTACTAAAGGATTCACACCTATTTTCACCCAATTCAATTCAACTATATGCCTCCAATCCAAGTTTGATGTGTAAAAATTCATTTCTTTTGTCACACATGATCATATTACTTTCACAATTATACTATTCAAGTACATAAGTAAAAGATAGTCCATTCAACCTAGATGAAACATCAAGAATTAACTTATAGTGTCCATGAGCATGCATCAAAACACCACAAAGTTCAAAAGATTTAAAAGTAGCATACAAAGAAATAATATAAGCTTTAGGCAACATGCCATTTGCACAAGATATATGATTTCTTGGTACAAGTGCAAAAACATATTTATAAGGCATATATGCTTTTGGAATGTGAAAATTGAGAGCTTCCTTTCCATGAATGTCACACCATACTCATTTAAACTTGCCTCAAACCTATAAACAGAGAAGGTTCACAATACAAATGAAAGTCATCAGAAGTTAGTAAGCAAGTACTCTTCTTATTACCATAACTCTCTTAATTCCTCTCACTCCTAAGAATAGAGTTTTTTTCTTCTTTTCTATCTTATCCTCTCTTTTCTTATTCTATCTTTTGTTTTTCTCTCCAAATTTTTATTTCCTTTTACCTCTTTCTTTTCTCTACCACTCTTTCTTTTTCTCTCATTTTTTCTCTTTATCCTTTTCAACTTTCTCTTTCTCTTTTCTTTCCTCATCTTTTTTTCCCTGCATTTTTATGTGATTGATGGTGTTTAAGGATTAGTCATCATTTCCCCTATCAAAATATTAGATTTTCCTAAGCTAAAGTAGCACAAGTTCAACCTAGGTCATTCTTCTCAAGGACACTTTTGTTCCTATATTTCTAAGGTACAAGGCTGCTAAAGATTACTCACTGAGTGTGTGGGATGCAAATTTTAACAAAGAAATGGAAATGGGGTTTTACAAGAAAATATTAAGTTTGCAAGAAATGTAAAGATCTAACTATAGAATGTAAAACTTGAATGCTAAGATTATTTAAGATTATCAAGACACTTATGACATATTTGTCTGCTCACTATCCTGAGTTATCAACTACTGATTTTAATCCTAATGCTTGCTATGTCATTGATTTCTCACCAATCCAATACCTACAACAATGGCCGAACATTCATCCTATGCTAACTAATGACCTACGCAATCACTGCTTTGAGTTTGGTAGGGAATACAGTCTTGATTGATGTAGATTATCTAGAATTTATCTATTTTGTTGTTATAGTGGTTTCAATCGGCCCCTAGACTAACATGCTCTAATTCTTACTGAACACAATTGTGAATATGCGAGAACAGATTATGCTATAGAAATCTAACATAGTAACAACAACATTACAATCATTCATTAATTCAACCTGGATCACGATATAGGGAAAAAACAAGGTTCTTGATGGTGAATGGATCAACTTCCCACGACAATCGACACATTAGTTGTAGTGTTCCACCTCTGATGGCCAAGTACTAAGGGATTAAATCACTAAGCAGTGTGCCAGCATGCCTTGACAGTCTCCTCTTAGCAACCGGCCACTACCTAGACTTTGATCCTGCATCTACTCGATCGACTAGGCACTCCTTGAAGCACTGTGGAACAAAGAGGTGTGAAGTGAACTTGGTTGATTAGGGATGGAAGGTGTATGTGGAAGGCTAAGTGTGGGTGTATTGCTTTGTTTTTCTCTCTACTACTAACCAATGAACGTAACCACACATTCCTGTTTATATGCATATCCTAACTAACTCTATAACCGCAATAACTAAATAACAATTTTAACTACCTGACTAAATAGAAATACCAGAAACAACAATCCTAACTACTTTTCTAACTCCCACAAGTTTAATCATTTCACACATGCTTGGATCTTGCTTTTGGCGGAGTCAGCCTTCTGGAGTCGGGACGGATCCAGTTTCGGATGAGAGTCGGTTTCGCTTTATGGTCGCCCACGGAGTTGGTCTCGCGGAGTCGGTTTTGTTTGGCGGAGACACTCCTCGTTGACTTTGACCTCTTCTGGCTCCTTTTTTGACTTGCAAAACAAGACTTCATATTTTTGTTAGCTAAAATCAATGAATTAGGCTAAGTTTGTATTTTCCTTTGTCTATCCTTGGAAATTTAAATTTTAGCTAATACATGATTCTTAACCACAATTTATATTCTATTGCACCCATCCTAAAGACCTACTATGAGGTATAAACTATGTACTATCAAACCCCCACACTTACTTTTTTGCACTCTTAGGCAAAATCAAAGTTTTAGTTAGGAAAGTTTGAAAACAAAAACAAACAAACAAAACAATCAACCAATAGATTTGCGAGAGGTATTTCTAAACTTTAAATGAATTAGTCAAAAGATAAAACAGTTAAGCATACATTTATCCCGGTTCCAAACCTCCAACCAGTTATGGAAATCTTTTCTCTCCACCCCCTTTTAAATAAGTAACATCAAAATTTTTCCAAGCTTTAACCAAATACTGACAGATTTCTTACTAGATATTCTCTCTTTCTCTCAAGTGTCTAGGCTTGTATTATCACTCAACATCCTATGTTACCAGTACTTCTAGACTTTGACTAGCCTCTCTATTTTTACCGATTAAACATGCATGCTTTGATGATCATTAGGACTTTCAATTGGGGTTGTAACATGGTAAGGGTAAAGGTGGGATATAAAGGATGTAAGTGAGTTTCCGAAGAACCTAAATGGAATAAAGGAGCAATGGGAGTAAGCCTTATAAGTATGGAGAATTGACTCTAAGATACTACAAGTCTTGCTTTATAATACCTACCCAGCTCTTTACTTTTTAGCCTTTATTTTTTTTCTTTGTCTTCTTACTTTTTGGATCTCCTTTTCTCTTGAACTTTTGCAGCATTATTGGGCTTTCATTTTTGGAACCTTTTTACTTTTGATGCCGCTTCTTTTTTCGTCCACCATTTTTCTTTTCAACCCTTCTTTTTTCCTTTTATTTTTTACAACCTATTCCTTTCTTTCTTTCGGCCATAGCCTTACTTGATACTTTTTGCTTTTTGTACCTTTCCTCTTACCTGGAGATCCCTTAGTGTCCCTCCCCCATACTTATTGTGGACCTTACTCCTAAAACAATTCCAATGCTCCTTTGACTCCCCCCAAGGTAAGGGTGAATCATGGGTTTTTCTGGCAATTGGCTTGTAATGAGCTATTAATCCAATAAGAAGGTTACAGGCTCAACGGGGTTAACAACGGATGTATGTTGCAAGGTGAGCTTTATTTGGCTAGTGGTTTATATAAGAAAGACAACATAGATCATCTCATCATTGCATGTAAGTTAGATAGTATATACGGAGTCAAGGTAAAACCTAGAGTAATCTAACAACATAGATGTAAATTCACACATAAGAAAAGAAGGAAATGGCAAGATGATGCCATTTGTATATACTTCGAATAAAAAATCTCATTGGGTATATTTTCTATCACTTTTGGTTTTAACTCAGAATATTTTTCAATCACTTACTATCTAAGGATGCAAATGTTCTCTTTTCGTGTCTAGTTGAACAATTCTTTTACCTAAGACTATGTATTGCTTATTCGTGCTTTATCCTGCCTAAAGAATTCATTGAAGTTTTTCAAGAAACTTTTTCTCTCATTCAAACATGACAAAAATAGAAAACACTTAATAGAAACAAAACGATTGAAAAATGAAAAAAACAACTAAAAAATGAACAAAACGATACATAACTGAGTCAGCATAGACTCGACCTACGATACACTCAAAAATCAAACAACAGACCGAGATGGAGTTGGCATAGACCCGATCCCAGCATGAGACCGGAGTCGGCTCAGACTCAGTCGAAGAACACAGAGTTGGTGCATGGCAAAACAAAATAGGAAATTAATGTATACAAAAAAACTTAGAAAGATTTTATTTTAGCAAACTCATTCCCGATATTGCCCCCCTTTGAATTCTGCATTGTCGTTAATGCAGCTATGCACTCGGGGACTTCTTTTGGTGGGTCCTCGGGAATGACTAGTTCCATTAATGTGATGATTTCTATCTCGCCCATGGTCAAATTCAGATTTGGACCTTCGTGATAGGGCTTCAGTTGGTGCCCATTGACCTTGAATGTGTTATTATTTGTCTCATCTCTTACTTCTACTACGCCATAAGGAAAAACATTAGTTACAACAAATGGCCTGTCCCACCTGGAACAGAGGTTACTGGCAATGAGTTTTAACTTGGAATTGAACAAAAGTACCTTTTGGCCGACCTTGAATTCCTTCCTTAAGATTCTACTATCATGGAAATGTTTTACCTTTTCCTTGTAGATCCAAGAGTTATCGTAAGCTTCCAAGTGTAACTCCTCCAGCTCTTGCAATTGTAGTTTTCGCTCTCGGTCATGCCATATTGCACTTCTTGATCGCCCAGTAAGCTTGATGCTCGATCTCAACCAGTAAGTGACAAGCTTTACCAAAGACAATCTAGTAGGGTGACATTCCTAGCGGAGTCTAGTAAGTTGTTCTATGCACCCACATAGCATCCTCCAAGAGGCGACTCCAATCATTTTGGCTCAGATTTGCCATCTTCTGTAATAACTTCTTAATTTCCCTATTGAAGATTTCAGCTTGGCCATTGGTTTGAGGATGATAAGTGGTAACAACTCGATTACCACCCCATATTTTTCAAGAAGTGTGGCCATGGCGTGGTTGCAGAAGTGACTTCCTTGGTCACTGATTAACGCCTTCGGCACACCAAACCTACAAAATTTGTTAGATTTCACAAAATCCACAATAATTTTAGCATCATTAGTTTTGGTGGCCCTAGCCTTCACCCATCTTGAAACATAATCAATGGCTAATAGGATGTAAGAGTTTCCATAGGAGACAGGGAATGACCCCATGAAGTCAATACCCCATACGTTGAAAATTTTGCAAAATAATATAGGTTGTTGGGGCATTTCATTCTTTTCGGCTTAAGGCTACTCAACTCTCTAGCACTGTTCATAGGCTAAGACAAACTTGTGCACGTCACGATGTATGGTGGGCTAGTATAGCCCATAGTCGAGGACTTCCCAGGCCGTTCGCATTGATCCATAACGGCCTCCTTCAGTCCTTGAGTGACAAACGTGGAGGACCGACTGGATCTCGGATTCCAGAATTCACCTACGCGTGACTTGATTATTGCACAGCCTCCTTGAGTAAGGATTATCCTAAATGTAGTAATTGGCATCGCTTTCCAGTCTTTCTTTGACGACCTTGGATGCTCCTATAGGGTACGTGGATGCGACAAGGTAGTTGTAGATATCCACATACCATGGCGATGCATGAGTCATCTATAGAATTTGCTCATTCGGGAACTCATCTCGGATTGGTATTGGCTTGACTTCTCTCTCCAACCGGCTCAAGTGGTCTACTACAACATTCTCCACACCTTTCTTGTCTCTGATCTCAAAGTCGAACTCTTGAAGAAGCAACATCCACTAGATCAGTCTCGGCTTTGCATCCGGCTTCTTCAAGAGGTACTTCAGCACTGCATGATCAGAAAAACTACAATTTTGGAGCCAAGTAAGTATGACCTAAACTTGTCTAAGGCAAACACTATTGCCAAAAGCTCCTTTTCGGTGGTTGTGTAGTTGAATTCGGCAGAATCCATCGTTCGAGATGCGTAAGCAATTATGTGCGACTGCTTGCCTGCTCGTTGGCCTAGGATTGCCCCTAGCATGGAGTTGGAGGCATCGCACACGAGCTCAAACGGTAGCTCCCAATTTGGTGCTTGGAGGATGGGCGCGGACGTAAGCCTTCTCTTCAGCTCCTGAAATGCATCGACATAGGGCTGATTGAAGACAAAGTCGGCGTCCTTCTATAGCAACTTGGATAGTGGCAGGGCGAACTTGCTGAAATCTTTAATGAATTGCTTGTAAAAACCTGCATGACCAAAAAATGAACGAACCTCCCGCACAGAGGTGGGGTTAGGCAATGAGGGGGGGTAAAGAAGAAATAACATCTATTTTGCCCTTATCGACCTCGATACCTCTAATTGAGACAAGGTGTCCTAGAACAATACCTTTAGTAACCATAAAGTGGCACTTTTCAAAGTTTAGTACCAAGTTACTGTCTATGCACCTACGTAATACCTTTGAAAGGTTGTCCAAGCAGGCTTCAAATGATTCGGCATAGACTGTGAAATCGTCCATGAAAACTTGCATACAGTCCTCTAAGAGGTCCGAGAAGATGCTGATCATGCATCTTTAGTAAGTACTCGGGGCATTGCAAAGTCCAAACAACATCCTTGTATATATGAACATTCTGAACGGACATGTGAAGGTAGTCTTGTATTGATCCATGGGTGCTATGTGAATCTGCATATAACCTGAAAAACCATCCTAAAAGAGAAAAATGGGATTTACTTGCTAGTTTTTCTAACACTTGGTCGACAAACGACAATGGAAAGTGGTCCTTGCGAGTTGCTTGATTCAGCTTCCTATAATTGATGCACACCCGCCAATTGTTCTGAATCTTGGTCGACACCATCTCATCTTGCCAGTTCTTGATGACCGTCATCCCAGACTTCTTAGGCACTACTTGAATCAGACTTACCCATTGGCTATCCGAAATGGGATAAATGATCCCGGTTGCAAGCATCTTTGTAACTTCCTTTTTTAAAACGTCCAATAGAGTCGGATTCAGTCTCTGCTGCTGTTGTCTAACCGGTCGGGCATCCTCCTCCAATAGGATTTTGTGCATGCAAATGGAGGGGTTGATCCTTAGAAGTTCAATGAGTGTCCAGCCGATTGCTTTCTTATGCCTCTTGAGTACTTCTAGCAACTTCTCTTCTTGTTCTCTATTGAGATTTTTAGCTATGGTCACCGAAAATTGCTGGTTATCCCCCAGGTAAGCATACTTGAGATGCTCGGGCAACGAGTTTAACTCAATTGTTTGGGGTTGAGGTGAAACATAATTCTCTTGAGTTGATGGAGTCGATTGGTTGACTCTGTCTGGAAGTGGACTGATGAGTCACAGATTATGCATCTTTTATAAACCTAAGAAGGGTGATTGTAAGATTATTTTGTGCTTAAGGATTGTTTGTTAGCTGAGATTCATATTATGAACCTAAAAATAGAGAAAATACAAATTTGTGCTAAATTGAAGGTCTTAGCTAATAAAAAGTTTCCTTCCCTTCTTCTATAGGACTGAGCCAAGTTCACATCAGGCAAGAGAGTCATCCCAGCTGAGACCGACTCCGTCTCGGCCAAGCCAGACCAGGCCTTGCAGCCTAGCAGCTCACGATAGGCACAACCCAATAAGGTTGGCCCAATGACACTATCCACGTTAGCTATCTAGCTTAGAGGCCACCTCAGCTCCAGATGCCATGTCACTCCTAAAGAAACGTGTGACAAGAGCTACGCAAGGGTAGAATAGGAAATTCACTTTTGTAATTCTGTTAGGCGTCGTAGTTCGCGCGCTCTTGTATATATAGGAGTAGTTGTGTACATTTTAGGGGTCTTTTGAATTCACACTCTACGCATTGTCATCATCTTCATTTTCCTCCATCTACGGTGGTGCACGGTGCTGCATTGGTGTTTCTCTTGATCGAGGAAGTGCAGGTCCAAGACTACGAAGCCAAAGTCTGTCAGAGGGGACTGATTGGGATTCCAATGCACTCTGGTGGATCTGATTCTCAACACTTTGGCTACTGGAGGTGAACCACCACCATTAACCATGGCAATCGTCATGGAAGATGGATCCATCTGAATTTAGACCACTGTGTTTGTACTCTGTTTTCTATTAATCAATTTCATTATGCATTTCTCATTTCTGTTCCTTTCCTCTTCTTTAATTTGCAGATTGAATTGCGATTGCATTTAAAACGTGAACAATGTTAAGCTAAGCCGATCGAAACTGTTTTAACTAATTCAGTAGGTAGTCATTTAACGAATGTTGATTGTGAACCTAAAATCAAGTCTGAACTTAATCCCTGCCAACTGATGAGGTAGCGATTGCATAATTCCTCGGTATGGCAATGGAAAAACCTTTGGCGATTGTCATAAGAATTCCCAAGGCTGATATGGACTGTGAACGGGAGTGAGAAAATTGAATTGTACTTGGACTAATAGAACTGAACACGAGCATAGTTATATCATAATAATAATGCTAGTAAAATCAGTAGCATTAGTATATTTTGACTGCATTCATAGTTTTAGTTTATTTTCTGCTTTACTCTTACTCAACCCCCCTCATTTTCTGCTTTCTAAGTACTGAAACAGAGTCGGTCCAACTCTATTGCGTCTGTCTGCACTTAGTCGAGACCAAGCTTGATAAATCTCTACCAAGACCATATTGACTCAGTCTCTATTGAGAGCAACTCGGCCAATGGCCGAGACAAGTCAACACTCTACACCTTAGATTCTACATCATTTCGCCTCACACTAAATCACAATTGAGCACACTGTGTCCTTGAAAAAATTCGACCTAGGGTTGACGTTACTATAGTTAGCTTTAGTTATTTGATGCGCGTTAAGACGACTAAAAACGAGCTTATCAAATTGGTGCCGTTGTCAGGGACACAAGTTCTTTTGTGTCTCGGTGTGTCAAGCTAAGTGAAGTCGAATCCTGAGTCTGTAGAGTGTGTCTATTGAGTCGTTGAAATTCTCTATATCTATTTCTACCCGAGTAATAAAGCATGTTGAGTGTCTGTTAAATTTTATGTGTGAATTCACTGCCAAAAAAAAACAAACAACAAAATATTTGTCTCTGCATTGCGTACTGTTAGCATTGTTCTGCTTCCATTTTCGCATTGCACAATTGACGTGCATCTTTTTACATTGCATTCATACAGCTCTATTAGGTGATTAACTGATAGTGGTAGTTTACTGTTACTGTGAGTACTGATTCACTTTTAATTTTTCTGTATAATTTGTACAATCCATGACTAGGAGTAGCACTGACCTTTTATATGCTTTTGACCCCGAAATAGAGAGAACCTTACGTAGATTAAGGAAGGCTAGGAGTCTAGTAGTAAATAATAGTAGAATTTCTGATTCTATCATTAACTCTAACCAATCGTGTACTGATAATTCTATTGCTAGTTCTAACATTTTTGCAGAGCCAGGACAGATGGAGAATAATGATAGAACATTGAAGGAGTTGGCTACACCAGATGTGGTGTATCAACCTTGGTGCATCCAATACCCACAACTGGAGCCAGCTCAAACATATGAATTAAAATCTGGTCTTATACATCTGTTGCCTAAATTTCATGGTCTTGCAAGAGAAGACCCCCACAAGCACTTGAAGGAATTCCATGTGGTTTGCTCCACAATGAGGCCGCAGGGGATACCAGAGGATTACATCAAAATGAAGGCGTTTCCGTTCTCCCTGGATGGAGCAGCAAAGGATTGGTTGTATCTACAATCAGTCCTCTTTAACACCTGGGGAGACATGAAGCATATGTTCCTGGAGAAGTTCTTTCCGGCATCCAGAATTATGACCATCAGGAAGGAAATCTATGGGATAAGGCAGCATACAAGAGAGACTTTGCACGAGTATTGGGAGAGATTCAACAAACTTTGTGCCACCTGTCCACACCATCAAATTAGTGAGTAGTTGTTGATCTAGTATTTCTATGAAGAATTTTCAATAATGGAAAGAAGCATGATTGACGCTGCTAGTGAAGGAGCTTTGATGGATAAAACACCACTAGCAGCAAGGCATCTAATCTCCAATATGACAAGTAATACACAGTAGTTCGGGATCAGAGGGCCTAGTCAATCTCGGATGGTGAATGAAATCGGTGCAGCTTCCAACCAAAGACTGGAAAATCAGCTGACCAAATTGACATCATTGGTGAGACAGCTTGCTGTTGGACAACACTAACCAGCCATGGCAGTAAAAGTATATGGCATATGTACTTCCGTGGAGCACCCCACTGATATGTGCCCCACTCTTCAAGAAATCGAAGGAAGAATTACCTTCTAGTCAACGGGCAACCTCAGAAACTTGGGCAGCTTCTCAAATTTGGTTTTACCATAAATGTCTTGGACATCTACCATTTAGGTTACTTAAGACAATGTTTCCACATATATTTACAAAAGAGTCTATATATTCCTTTAAGTGTGATATTTGTCAGTTTTCAAAGCACCATCGTGCAACATTTTCTCCTAATAATAATAAAAGTCTTGAACCTTTTGACCTCATTCATTCTGATGTGTGGGGGCCAGCTAGTAACTCTATATTGGGGGTTAAGTGGTTTATATCATTTATTGATGATTGTACCCGTGTGACATGGATATTTCTTATGAAACATAAATATGGGATTTGTCAAATATTTGTCGATTTTTTCTGTCTTGTCAAAAATCAATTTAATAAATCCATTAAAAGACTATGGTTAGACAATGGTACCGAATTTATAAATCTTGAGTTCTCCAAGTTTCTTAAAGATAATGATGTGGTTCATGAACTAACGTGTGTGAATACTGTCCAACAAAATGGAGTTGTTGAAAGGATAAATCGTCACCTCCTTGAGGTTACTAGAGCCCTCTTCTTCCAAATGTTTGTCCCTAATGTATATTGAAGAGAAGTTGTCCTAACTGTCACCTATCTCATCAACAGGTTACCCACTCGGGTCTTAAATGGTATTAGTCCAATTAAACATATGTTATCCTTCTTTCCTTCTTCTCCTCTAATGTTAAGCTTACCAAGTCGTGTCTTTGGGTGTGTTGCCTTTGTCCACTCTCATAATCCAAATCGTGGGAAGTTAGATCCTAAAGCTGTCAAATGCGTTTTCATTGGATATGCCTCAAATAAAAAAGGTTTTAAGTGTTATCATCCTCCGAGTTGTCGGTTCTTTGTCTCAATGGATGTTACTTTTCATGCAACACAGTCATTCTTTGTTTGTCCTGCACTTCAGGGGGAGAGTTATCTAGAAGTCAAGCATGTCATCAAGTCATTACCTTTTCTTACTCAGGATGTTTAAGTTCAAGTTCAAGAAGTCACAAAACCCACTCTGGTCCCAGAGCAAGTCCAAATGTTTGAGTCGGATGTAAGTATCCCTGATAACTCCATTGAGGAGCAAGTCCAATTGTTTGAGCCGGAGGTAAGTATTCTTGATAACTTCATTGAGGATGTTACTGATGAAATGCCTATTGCTTTGAGGAAAGGGAAACGATCATGTGTCAAGTATCTTATTTCTCAATTCGTGTGTACTGACCATCTCTCTATGCAACATCAAAGTTTTATTGTTGTCATTGATGCAATCAAAACACCTACATCAGTACAGGAAGCTTTGAAAGGTGAGAATTGGGTTCAAGCAATGAAAGAAGAGATGAAGGCGTTAGAGAAAAACTCAACTTAGGAGATTGTTGATAGACCCAAAGACAAAAGAGTTGTAGGCTGTAGATTTGATGGGACCCTTGAGCGATACAAAGCAAGATTGGTTGCTAAAGGGTATACATAGACTTATGGAATAGATTATGAGGAAACATTTGCCCTTGTAGCAAAGATGAACACACTAAGGGTTATTATTTTCTTAGCCACCCACTTTGGTTGAAACTTGCAACAGTTTGATGTTAAAAATGTCTTCCTTCAGACCTAGAAAAAGAAGTCTACATGGAGATTCCCCTAGGATTCTATTCTCATAATGAGAAGAACAAGGTATGCAGACTCAAAAAGGCATTGTATGGACTTAAACAGTCTCCCCGAGCATGGTTTGGAAGATTTTCTCAAGTCATGATATCCTAGGATACAGGCAGAGTCAAGGTGATCATACTCTCTTTATAAAACATTCTTCTGATGATAAACTCACCCTTCTTCTAGTTTATGTAGAAAATATAATTGTTACGAGTGATGACGAGATTGAAAAACTAAATCTAAAAGAAAAGCTGGCAACACAATTTGAAATGAAGGAGTTAGGAAAGCTGAAATACTTCCTTGAGATTGAGGTTGCATATTCCAAACAAGGTATCTTTATCTCTCAAAGGACGTATGTACTCGATCTCCTTAAAGAAATAGGAAAATTGGGATGCAATACCTCAAGGATACCTATTGAACAAAATCATAGGATTGGGTGTGAGGGAAGTCCAATCATAGAGAAGTCTCAATATCAAAGATTGGTGGGGAAATTGATCTACTTATCCCACACTAGGCCAGATATTGCCTATGCTGTTAGTGTAGTCAGCATGATCCTAGGGAAAGGCACCTTCAAGCAGTTGAAAGGATCCTCCACTATTTGAAGGCAAGTCCAGGAAAAGGACTGTTATTCAAAAAAGAAGGAACATTATCCATGGAAATATATACAGATGTAGACTATGCAGGATCGGTTGTGGATAAAAGATCCACCTCAGGATATTGTATGTTTTTGGGAGGAAATCTAGTAACTTGGAGGAGCAAGAAGCAAAATGTGGTTGCTCGATCTAGTGCAGAAGCAGAATTTCGAGCCATGGCACATGGTATATGTGAAGGATTGTGGATGAAGATTATTCTTGATGACTTCAAAGTATTGTTTTGTGACAACAACCCAACTATGAATATTGCCCATAATCTAGTCCAACACGATAGGACAAAGCACATTGAGATTGACAGACACTTCATTAAAGAGAAGTTAGACAGTAGACTTATAGTCACATCACATGTTCATACATGACTCCAAGTGGCATATGTTTTCACCAAAGGCTTTCCTGCAACTAGATTTCAAGAACTCAATGTAAAATTATGAATGATTGATATTCATTTATCAACTTGAGGGGAAGTGTCGGAGATATTGTAAATATCTGATAAGATATGGTAGGTAACTTATTAAAATGTTACGAATATCTAAATATCTTATTAGATTAAGTAGTTACAAATATTTAAATATTTCATTAGGAGATCGTGAATATCACAAATTATCTATTTATCTTTTAATTTGTTATTAGTTATAATATCTTTAACTAGTTGACATTTACCTTATAAAAAGGGAGATTAAAAATTGTATAATTTAATTCAATCATTACACAATTTCTTTTACTTGCAATTATAAATTATATTTTTGGTCTCTTATCTTATGGTGAAAATTTGTTTTGGTCCTTTATATTTAAAAAGATATATTTTGGTCTTTTTAATTCTTTAATTTGAGTCAATGCTACCTTTCTAAAACAATTATCATTTTCGATTTTGGGACATAATTTTAAACTATTTTTTTATTTATTCAAGAGGTGAAACTTATCATATTATACTTATCTACATGAAAATTATTATGAAACAAATTATTCGATAAGAGACCAAAAATATAATTTAGTCTTAAATCTAAAATCTAATCAAATGCATTTTTAAATTCACACACTCTAAATTAAAAAAAATAAAAAAACAATTTGATTCTGATTTTTAAATTTTAGTTAAAAAATTGTCGATAAAACATATTAATTCCTAAAATTAACGATTCTAAATATATTATAAAATTATTATTGCATTTACGATTTAGCTTTATTATACATTGAGTAATATTATATTCTTTTGCAAATCTTTTTACATACTAATTTTAGAAAATATTAAATAAAAATTAAATATATAAATATTTAATACTTATGCTATTTAGTAATTAAAAAATTATAAAAGAAAGATATAGAATTATATACTCATCTTTTATTTATATAAATTATAATAATTCTTGAATAATAACGATTTTAAGAATTATTCTTAGAAAAATTTTAAAAGTTATTTATTTATCATAAATTATAATCACAAATATACAGAAATAAATATTTATATTTATACTTTACAATAAACATACTAAAGTACTAGGTTTTTTTTTTATATATTTAATATTTTATAGAGAAACATAAAATTGACAGCTTGTAAACTCCAACAGAGTCCATTAAAAGCCCAAGAAGCAACAGAATCCAGTCAATCAAAGTGGTTTCAATCCTCTAAATGCATCCCATCTGCAATTAATTCTCTCTCACGAAAACGCAACCACTTCAATTTTCAAACTTAAATCCAAAACCATTGCTTAGAATTCAACAAAATAACCCCCATTCTCCAAACCCTTACCCAGCATCAGAATAGAAACCTAGAATATTCCCCAATAAAAGCAGAAACATAAGTTAGGGAAAGAGAAAGAAGAAAGAAGAGAGAAAAAAAATGACAACATCCTTAGAGTCATTACAAAGCTGGATTATGGTCCCATTCTTCGGGGCATTCCTGGCCATCTACCTGGTAGGGTACGTCGTCGTTTTCAGGAACCAGAGCCCCAAGATCCGATCCGAATTCTCGAGCTGTCTGATCTCGTTATTCCACGGCACGCCGGCGGCGGTTATGGGAGCCGCCGCGCTCCTGTCCGACGGCGAGCGAGGCTTCGCGGCGCCCAACACGGCCTTCCAGAAAGTGGTCCTGGACTACAGCGCCGCCTACTTCCTCACGGATCTGCTCCACTACCTGGCGTTCCACCCCGACGACGTTCTCTTCATCGCTCACCACGTGGCCACGCTCTTCGTCGTCCTCACGTGCCGCCACGCCGTCTCCCACGGTGCCTTCTCCGTCCTCGTCCTCCTCGTCCTCGCCGAGCTCACCAGCGCCTGCCAGAACGCCTGGACCCTCGCCGGTGCTCGCCGCCGCCAGGACCCTCGTGCTGCCGCCCTCTACCATGCTCTCTCGCCGCCCTTTTACGTCGCCTACTCCGTTGTCAGGGGCTTCGTTGGACCCTACTTCATGTACCGGATGGTTGCGTTCTACGCGAGTGGGGGCGCGCGTGGCCTTGTCCCTGCTTGGGCCTGGGTTTCGTGGGTCATGGTTGTGCTTATGGCCATTGGGGTCAGCATTATGTGGATTTGCAATCTTTGGGTTCAGTTTTTTAGGGAAAGAAAGGGGAAGTTGGAGGACAAAATTAGATAGGAATCAATCCTTATTATTGTAAGCATCTACCATTAACATTGTTCTCTCTTTTTTAATATTATTATTTGTTATTATTCTAATACTGCTGTGCTATTGCCAAAATAAATGTTTGTCTTTAGGGTTTCGGGGAACATCGATTGAATGGATTTTCACGGATATTATGTTTTCGGACGATGAATTAAATTGACCCATGAGATTTTAAATTTTTTTATGCTTAAATTTTCATCACTTAAATTAATTTTTTTTTAGTGTTTACGTTTTCTAAAATAGTTATTTATAAACAAAAATATGTTATTATTTATAAATTAGAGTAAATAATTAAAGAATATTAAAAAATAAACTTTAAGGTTAAATTTTTTTTATTTTTATTATAAATGACTCAAATAATTATTTTATATATATATATATATATATATTAAGACGAGAGAATAAAACAAATATTTTTAAACGTGAAAAAAAATTAAAAAAAATAATTTTAAATTTGAGAGATAAAAAATAATTTAATTTAAAAAATAAAAATATATTTAATTTTTTTAAAAAGTTTTATTGTTTCCCTTTGGCTCCTATGTATGTATGGAGTGGGATTTTCCGCACTACATATTGCGGCTGTTAAGGTTTTGGTTTGCCAAGGAGTACGAAGAAGATTAGCTATCACTCCGGATATGAACGCGGGTAGTAGTTAATCTCGATATAATAAATATATGTACCGTTATCGTAAAATGGATGGATATTTATGATTTCTTTTAATATTTGTTGAGATTTATTAAAAATAATTTTAATTATAATTTTTATTTATTATGAACGTTTTTAAAAACAATAGTTTAAAGGTTAAAATAAATATTACTTACACATTTTAATTTAGATATTTTAATTTAAAAATTAAATTTAAATATTAAAATACTTTCAATCTCATGGATCCAAAAAACAACTAAAATAAGTTAGTTCTAGAAGTTTGAATAAAAATTAGAATAAAATATATTTTTTATCTTTTTTAAATATGTTAAATTTAATTTTTATTTTTTTTAATTTTTTTTATCTGTTTTTAGTCTTAAAAAATATGAGTTATTAACTCTCTTGCTCTAGAAAATATTATTAGGTTTTCTTTTCTTAATAAATTATGATTTAACCCTTTGGATAGCAGTTCACATGAAAAATATCTTTGAACCCATTCTCTTAGATGCAAGGGACTAAAGTTAATAATTTTTAAAAAATTTTTAGGACTAAAAACAAACAAAAAATTTTAAAGGAAAAACTGAATTTGATATATTTTAGATGAGTGAAAAAATATTTTACCCTAAAAATTAATAAGATATATGAATTTAATTTTACAATTTAAACAAAATTACTCATAACATGTTTGATTGCCTAAACAAGTTCTTATTTTACTTTTGTGGGTCTTATTTTATCACGTTAGATTTAAGAACTCTATGAAAAAATTATTTAAATGCTAAAATTCTTATTTGAATTTTTAACTTATTTTTATTGAATTTATTATATACACAAATATTTTTCATTGTTAAAAACCTATAAGATATAGTTGCTTATACAAGTAATCCATTCTTGTATAAGAACTCAAGTTTTTTACTCAAATGATTAAGAACTTTAAGAATACATAAGAACTAAATTAAGTAACTTCATTGGATATGCTCTTAAACAATAATGTTTAAGTAATTTTATTATAATGAGTATTTAGTGGGTATCTACGAGATTGGTACCTTAATAAAATACCTATCTTTTCCTATTTATTAACGAATATGAATATATTGATTTAACTTATTTACAAGAACCTATTTAAGTATCTATATTTTATTTGTATATATGCAAATATCCATGAGTAAGAATATTTATGTCATTCCTAACTATCACTAAGGGCTTCAATCTCAATCTTTGGATTTGCTTTTAATAGTGTTTGTACACATTTAAACTTTTTTTTGTGACAGGACTTGGACACGACTCTTAAGACTTACTCCCTCTAATCTCGAATATTAAAAAATGGAACGAATCACTACTTTAATTCCTAAAATTGTACTAATATGTCAAATTGCTCTATAAAATTAATAAAATAATTCTTAAATTATATATTATTATTCAATTTAATCCTAAAATTATAGATAACTACTCTTTAAAATTACAACAATGTGTCAAATTAGTCCCTAAGCATTATAATATATTTTATTATTTTAGTATTATACTTCAATATACTAATAAATATAGATAATAAATTTATTTTATTTTATTTTTGTTATTATATTTACATATCTTTTATATTATATTGTTCATTTTAACCATATATTATTTATAATATTTATTTTATCAATTCAATATTATACTTCAAGATATTCATAATGATAGATGATGAATTTATTTTATTTTTATATTATTTTTTGAATATTTTTTATCATATAATATTTATTTTAATCATTACACTATTTATATTATTTATTTTATTATTTTTAATATTATACTTCAAGATATTTTAGCAATTACACTAATTAACATAATAAAAATACATTTACTTAAGTGTATATTATTTTTATTTCATTTTAAATTTAATTGAAAATATTTTAAGATATAATACAAGAATAATAATAGATACATGAAAAAAAATAAAAACTAAGAAATGTACTTAAAATATTTTATCTATAAACGTAAATTATAAGAGTTTACAATTAATTAAAAATCTAAAGCTACAAATACCTAAAATATATTTTTATTAATAAAATAAATTAATACTTACAAACAAATTCTATATAAACATGTCTATTTATATATTTTATATTTATCAATTACTTTAATATGCAATTAATTTTACCGATGCAATTAGCTTTTCAGTTGATATTCTAGCTAATCCACATATTTGTGTGCGTGAAAAACAGTTACTAGAGATATTTGTCCCTTGCATGAACCTCTCAATACACTGATAGATTAACTTTTTACTTGTTTGAAAAAATCAATAATATAATTGATTGAATTGAATGTATTTATAAAATTAATTAATTAATTATATATAATTAATTTTTTAAATATTATTGTTATTATTATTAGATAAAGTATATTTTATTAAAATAGAAATTGAAATGACTAAGTGTGTCCACATATATAATTTATTAAAAATAAAAATATTAATTAGGAGAGGATTAAAAGTTGTCAGTTTTCGAAATCATAAGGATGCAGTTTAAAGAAATTATGCGACTCTTACCTTGTAAGTCATACCCTAATTTTAATAGTTTTTTTTTTTTAAATTCTAACCAAATACTTCTAATAACTTATTTTTAATAAAAAAACTAACTTATAAACAACATAATTTTCCTAGTAAACACATACTACTTTTATTTAAAAGTTATTTTGATATACTACAGAAAGCAATTAAATCAAGTTAGAGCAAGAATCTTAATTTTAATTTTAGCCCAAAATTTAATTTAAGTTCTCTGAAGTAATTTTTGGTGATTAAAAATTTATTTAAATTGTACAAATACACAACCAGGATTCATGTTTTGTTTTTACATTTGAAAATTATTTTTTTATACACTTTTATTTTTTGCACACTTAATTTAGTATAAAATCTCCAGTTGAAATTAATTCATATATATATTTCAATAACATTAAATAGTTTATTAAAATTATTCCAACTAAAATTAAAATAAACGAGGACTATTTATCTAAAGTGAAACAATTAATTAATAGCAATTTAATATTTTATAAAATTTTGTATTTATTTATTTTAATTAGTATAATTGTAATGATTAATTTTTAAGTAAAAATTAGATTTTTACTTTTAATCTATTAAACTAATAAATAGTTCTAAGATAATATCTTCCTATTAGTATGTTTATATATTAAATAAAAAAGGTATTAAAAATTATATATTCTAAAGTAATAAATATATTAATCTAATTTAGTTTTTATAAAAAATTCATCAAAAGAATGCATTAGTGTCAGAATGAAAAGACAATTATCTGAAATACATTGATCAGGTAGGGTAAACAACTAGTTGTTGTGACTTGTAATTTTCAAGTTGATGAAATAAAGTGATATAACGTTCCGTACGGGGCTTGCATAGTTTGTTTGTGAAGCTAAAAAAGTGAAGTCATATCCCAAGAGGCAGTAAATGGGGAAAAGGACAGTGAAGCATGTCGCGTTAAAGTTCGCGCATGATATTTGTTATTTGAGTATCATCACATAACTTTCCTCTTCCTATGTTTCTTTAAATCAAATAAACAAGAATTCTGCCTCTGCTTCGCAACAAGTACATTTGCTTGTAAATTGCAACAAAAACGTGTGGTGTTAGTGTCACTCGTCATAGAATACAAAATCCGTTTTCCTTGCCAACACAGTACTTACTGGACTAGAAAAAAAAAAGTGAAAATGTGACATGACTTGGTGGCATGTCAATTGAATGAATTGGGTACTTTTTTTTTTTTTTTAAGATTATAATAGATGAATTAAAAACTACTTAAACATTTATTAAAAAAATATAATTCGTTCATAGTTTATTTAATAAAACTTATCTAGTTATTGTTAACATTTTCTTATGGATGAATGTTTAATCATTTATAAAATTATTTTTAAAAGTTAAATTTTTTTTTATGATAATTTTAAAATACTCTTTCTTATTTATTTGCAAAAAAAAAAAAATTTAATAATTTTTTTGTTTAATTCACTTTAAGATTTAAACTATTTTGAATGTCATAAAATTAATATATAAAAAACTATTCTAACCCTTTTCAATAAACTATAACAAAATTAAATATGTATTTTTTATGATGAGCTGAATTTATCCATAGTGTGTCAGTTAAATGATTTCATTGAATTTGAAAATAGATAAGATGAATTGCTATCCATCTTTTTAATTTTATGATCGATCCAATTCAATTTAAATAAATTTTCCAATACAATCGGTTGTATTGAATTTTACACTAATAATGACATGTTTGTTTCACAATTCTGGTGTAATAAACCTGTGCTCAAATCCCAAACATGGCTCAATTTTCTCCTTCCCAAGTGTTCCGTTTGGGAAGGGAAAAAACACTGTTTATTAATACAAACAAAAATGTCCAAGTTGTACGGATTGGAAGCAACGCACATTCAGTTTCATTTTATTTAGTTTCACATAATTTTTTTTAATTCCATATCCTTAGTTAACATAGTTTAAATTTGGGAAGAAAGAGAGAATTGGAGAAGAAGTTATAAAACTAAAAATAAAATCGTATTAATAAACTTACCTGTATCTCTAATGTGACTTCGTAATGTGCTTATATGGACTAACAAACATACCTGTATCTCTAACTAATTATATTTTTAATAATATCTATTTTATTTTAAAGTATACCAAACATACAATAATTCATATATGGTGTTCAATCTTGTTTTAGTACATCTATTGTATATTACTGTGACTTGCATATTTCTCAACTCCAGGCTGTCATTGATGATACCCTTAATAGGAGTTTCGGAGAAACATAAGTTGACAAAAAGTACGGGCTGTATGGTTTAAAAAAAGAAATTCTTTTTAATCTTTAGAAATATTAAATTATTTTTTATTTTTAAAAGTATTTTTCACAAGCCCAAGTAGGGATGATGATGTGCAATCAACAAAATAGTTACTTGCATAAATTATTTATCAAAGAAGATATAATTACTTTATTACTAATCTCAACCCATACTTGCACTTATATATAGATAAGAGAAATATATATATATATATATATATATACACTGGTCGGCTCTCACTACACGCTAGTCGGTTTTCATTACACGCCGATCGGTTGTAGGGCCGGCCTAGCCCCTAGACAGCCCTGTGCATTAGCCCATCATAGAATCAGAATAGGGGCGGCGTGTTAGGACTTTGTATGCAAGGTGTTCAACATCGAAATTTTCTGAGCTGATAAACCTAGGTCCTTCGCCTAGGGTCATGAGAATTCTCGCCGCTAAAGGACAAAAAACTTTATGCATGGAGGTAAAAAATGGGAGTGGTCGAGGGAGAAAGGGCGTACTTTTGAATACGAGAACATTGGCGCCCACCGTGGGCCAGGTAAAACCAATCCTAACAGCCACAAGGAGGAGTAGATGAAGAAGCAAGAGCAATGCGGATCACCAGAAACCAAGCTAGCTCCACGAATGAGGGGGAGGATACGTTGCAAAGATTGCTTCGCGGTGTGACTTCCCTTCAAGCACGAAGTGACGAGCAGTCACGGCTCAGCGTTGAAGCTGAACAGAGACAAGCGGAAGCTGAAGAGAGATATCGACTGGTAGAGGAACGTCATTTAGAGGCCATGAAGGTTGCAGAGCAGAGGGAGGAGGAGCTTCGCTAGCAAATCGCCGCTCTCAAAGCTGCGAGCGGACGTGACTAGATCATACACGAGGAGATTCCCACTCAACCATTCTTGGGGCAACCGTTCTGTAGGGAGATAGACGAGACCCCTATTCCCCCTAACTTTAGGGAAGTGGTCGTGGAGCCCTTCGACGGGAGCCAGGACCCCTATGCACACTTGCAAGCCTTCCAGACGTAGATGTACATCAGTGGTGGGAACGAAAGACTTAACTGCAAGCTTTTTCTAGGAACGTTGAGGGGAGTAGCAATGTAGTGGATGGCAACACTCCCACCCAAATCCATTCAAACTTTCAAAGACCTAGCCGGTTCTTTCGTATCACAATTTGCAGCTAACAAGGTGAAGAAGTTGGAGGTAGCAGACTTGTTCGATATCAAACAGGCCGAGGGAGAGAGTTTGGAAAGCTATTTAGCGTGCTTTAATAACGCGACGGTTAGAGTGGACGACCCTGACCAAAAGTTTTTTGTCAAAGCCTTTCAGAAGGGTCTGAGAGCAGGACTGTTTAGCGACGCTTTGGCCCTCAGGAAACCAACCAACATGGAGGAGATACGTGCTCGAGTAGAGAAGCCTGTAGAAGTGGAGGAGGACCAGTTCGAACGGTGGAAATCAGAGCGTAGACCCGACCGCAAGGATATGAGGCATTTGGCTAAGGCCAAGGAGGACAAACTTTGGTGCTGGCCTGAACAAACGAGCCCACACAACACTTCACCCCGCTGACTGAAAAAAGGACTCAAATCCTGCACGAAATTTGTCACACTACCCTCTTAGAATTTCCACAAGGAACCAAAGGAAAAGTAATGGGAAAGGACAAAGATGGCTGGTGCGACTTCCACCAAGCCTTTGGTCACGTTACTGAAGACTGCTGGGCTTTGAAGACGCAAATTGAGAAGATGGTACAGGTAGGTCACCTTAATCGCTATGTCTGGCGGTCGTCAGATGAGCGACGCAAACCGTGGGGCAATAGTACGGGAAGGTCAGCTGGCACCAGCAAGAGGGAAAGGAGCTGGTCGCGTCAAAGAATCCCCCCTCACCGGGGAACAACAACCACCATTTCTGGAGGAAGGATGACAGTCCACCCCCCGGACTTTGAACAGGAAGCGAGGAGGGTCAAAGAGGAAAGGAAATTCGGAAGAGTTCAAGCAGTACTGACGGGAGTGAATATGACGCCCCTGGGCAGGAAAGAGCCTACACCCACCATCACCTTTGACGATCGAGATCTAAAGCGCGGAGCGTCCAAGCGGGACGAGCCGATGGTAATCTCGATCGTGGAGGCAGAGTACAAGATAGAGCGCGTCTTGATAGACCAAGGAAGCTCGGCTAATATCATGTACTAGTCCACGGTCCAAAAGATGCAGTTGCCGGCGAGTTGGCTCCAGGAATGCCTTGGGAACCTATATGGTTTTGTAGGAGAATGCATTCCCATCAGGGGAATGGTCGAGTTAAAGACCAGTTTCGGAGAGCGATCAGGTATTAAGACCATCCCGGTCCTTTACACCATCGTGGATGCCCTAGCATCATACAACATTATCATAGGCCGACCGACACTAAACAGGCTGGGGGCGGTTATATCCACCCGACATTTATGCATGAATTTTCCAGTGGGGAGAAAGGTAGGAAGTATATGGACTGACTCCCATGTGGCCCAAAGGTGTTAAAAAGATAGTTTGAAGGTGGGGGCTCGCTCGTCGATTGGCGCCATCAACGCCTTAGAATTAGATCTGAACTTGAGATGTTGGTATGAGCACGAGGGGCCATACCCGGCCGAGGAGTTGAAGGAGATACAACTGGGACCTCTGCCAGATCAGGTGACGAAGATAGGGTCAGCCATGAATCATGAGGAGGAAGGTTTGCTGGTGAACTTTCTGAAAGCAAATAGTGATGTGTTAGCATGGTCGGCCAAGGATATGCTTGGTGTGGACCCTGAATTCATGTGTCATCGACTATCGATAGAGCAGGGGCGAGGCCAGTTTGCCCAAAAGAAGAGAAAGTAAGGGGAAGAAAAACGCAGAGCAACAAAGGAAGAAACGCGCAAGTTAGTGTCGGCCGGATTTGTGCAGGAGGTACAATACCAACCTGGCTGGCCAACGTAGTGATGGTCAAGAAACCGAGTGGAAAATGGAGAATGTGCATAGACTATACTGACCTAAATAAAGCTTGCCCCAAAGACTCTTACCCCCTACCTAGTATTAACAGGTTAGTTGACGGTGTAGCAGGATTCGCCCTCTTAAGCTTCATGGACGCATATTCGGGTTACAACCAGATCCGGATGCATCCTCAAGACGAGGAGAAGACCGCATTCATTACGGACGACAGAGCCTTTTGTTACAAGGTCATGTCGTTCGGCCTCAAGAATGCAGGAGCCACTTACCAATGCCTGATGGACAAAATATTCAAGGGAATTATAGGGGTAAATGTGGAGGTGTACATCGACGACATGGTGGTTAAATCCCAGGAAGTAACGGAGCACTGCCAGGTGTTAGGACGTGTATTCCATATCCTGAGTTAGGACGTGAACCGAAGGCATGAATGCCCCAGTAACCTATTCTGTTTTGTGAAGTCTTTGACGTTTGGGGTATAGACTTTATGGGACCATTCCTAGTCTCCAATGGTTATTCATACATTTTGCTGGGCGTCGATTATGTATCAAGATGGGTAGAAGCCATTGCCACCAGAACCAATGATTCCAAAGTAGTGGTGTATTTTCTTAAGTCTAATATTTTTTGCAAGTTTGGTGTGCCGAAAGCGCTCATCAGTGACCAAGGGAGTCATTTCTGCAACAGAGCCATGGCCTCCCTTCTTCAAAAATATGGGGTGGCACACAGGATTGCTACAGCATATCACCCCCAAACAAACGGCCAGGCTGAGGTTTTCAACAGGGAAATCAAGCAAACACTGCAAAAGATGACAAATCCCAGCAGGAAGGACTGGCTCCTCGAGGACGCTCTATAGGCACATAGAACTGCATACCGGATACCGCTAGGAATGTCACCCTACCGGATTGTTTTCGATAAAACCTGCCACCTTCATGTGGAGCTAGAACACAAGGCTTACTGGGCTGTCAAGCAATGCAATATGGCCTATGACCAAGAGGGAGAACAGAGGAAATTCCAACTCCAAGAACTTGACGAACTCCGCTTGGAAGCCTATGAGAATTCCAGGATCTACAAACAAAAAGTCAAGAAATTTCATGACCAGAGGATTCTGAGGAAAGACTTCTCTGTCGGCCAAAAAGTGTTGCTACTCAACTCAAGATTGAAACTCATAGCAGGTAAGCTTCGTTCTAGATGGGATAGACCTTTTGTTATCACTAACATATTTCCCCATGGTGTAGTACAGTTAAAGGACAAACATACCAACAACACCTTCCAGGTCAATGGGCATCAACTCAAGCCATTCCATGAAGGTCTAGCGTCGACCATAGATGACATGAAGATCATCTCATTGGTGGAACCAGCTCCACCTGATGGCACAACATAGGCCTACCCGGCTTCACCCCTCTCAACCTACGCTATGCATTGAGGACAATGCCAGATTCAACTATGGGGGGTTGACCATCTGAAGCCAAGAACAAGCTGTCATTTCTATCTGGCCCTAACTCTCTTCTTACTTACTTTTCCTTAATTTTCCCAATTTCATCATTTGAATTTGCTGTTTACAAGTCCCTTAGTTCAATAAGAAGCTACCCTAGCAGAGTCATAGAAGTGGTCGTAGGGAGAAGAGAAAAATTCCTAATTGAATTCAGGAGTTTGATGAAACGGTAGAAGCAATCACTTCAATCCTGAAAAAGATGATCCGTGCCTAAAGGGAACCAAACCTTTGGGTCCTAAGCAGCAAGTGACTGAAAAATGGGAAGAGGAAACCTCCAGGGTGAAGGAACAAAAACAACCCGTGTGAGAATTTGAGCCTTGCAACAGTGATGGCTTATAATCTAACCATCTTCCTTCTTCTTGAGTGATTTTGCACGTGTGTTAATTGTGTATTCTGCATTTTGCCTTAACTCTCTGGATACAACTGTTTTCACATGCAGGAATGACATGATCTAGGCCATATTTCTTATGAGCCCCGAGCCAAGCTAAGCCTACCTGAAAGAGTTCCATCCCTAGTTCACCCCTTTGGGCCTAATCTAACCGTTCCTTCTTTCAACTCACTACAAGTTGAGGCCAAAAAAAAAAAACTATGATTTCACCTCACCCTTGGGAAGCTGAGGAGCCTTGGAATTATCTTGGGAGTGAGTCAGAATCAAGTGTGGGGGGAAGTCTTGGAAGCAGAATCCGGTCAGAAGTATCTGAAGGATCAGAAGAAAAGAAAAAGAATCGAATGAAAGGAAGGAAAAGGAAAAGTATATATAGTAGGAAATAAGCAGCTAAGATAAATAAGCTGAACCAGACAAAAACAGCAAGCTGCATGAATATAAGAAAAGAGAAGAAAGAAATGAAAAATATAGGCAAGCAAATAAAAGAGACCACAACAACCGGGACTGTCCTCATGCCGATAAGACTCACTCCCCATTGCTCCTCTCCTCCCCACGGGTCCTAAAGCTAGTTTTCCTACATTTTATCCTACCTGTGACCTTAGCCTCGCTACAAGCCGAAAAAGTCCTAGTGATCATGACTGTTTGTGTTTTGCAGGGGTAAGAGGAGAGCTTTGACAAGATATGGTCATACCAATTCCATGCAATGCTGAGTGTAAACACAAGCCAAACACTTGAGAGAATTGGTTGCCTAAGTAAGAGTTCTACCACTCTTGGGTACCTCTTCCCACTTGTAAGTCATAAAGGCATCTTAGACCCAAGGGAAGTAGTTCTCCGATTGCATGAACACCTTGAGCCGAGATGAAGAGAGGCCGAATCTGTCTAGTCAACCTGAGGAAGTCAAAGGAAGGATCTCCCTCCCTCAATCCGAAATCTCCCTTGTATAAGTCATATTATTTTGCCCAGGAGTGCAAAAGGCTAAGTGTGGGGGTTTGATGAGTCATAAAACACGCATCATAAGTGGACCTAAGAAGAGTGTCATTAAGTAATTCATGTACTTAAAAGATGATTGTTAGCTAAGATTCAAATTAAAGGCCTAAAATCAGAGAAAAACACAAAACTATGTTTATTCAAGGTATTAAGCTAACTAATTCTTTCATTACAGGTCCGGCTAGGCTCGTAGACCATCACAAGGAGGCCCAGCCGAGAGCATCTCCAACCAGGCCGGCGAGGCCGATATTCAGCCTAGTAAGCAAAACGGCCCAGCAAGGAGCAAAGCCCAGTGGCACTCCACGTCAACAATCTACTCAAAAGCCACCTCGGTTCCAGCTCAGCAGCCACGTCACTCTGGAGTAGCTTGCAACGCAAGTCATAGCAAGGGTAGAATAGGGATTCCGCTTGTAATTCTGTTAAGATAGTTAGCTTCGCGCCTGTATAAAAAGGCGCAACTACGAAAGATTAGGGGTCTTTGGCTTCCATAATTTCTTATTCATGCTTTCATCTCTATTTTCTCTCTCTTTCATCCTCCTCTCACCCATGGTGGTGCACGGTGCTGTAGTGGCATTTCTCTCGATTGAAGGAGTGCATGTTAGGGACTGAGAAGCCGAAGGTCGCTGGAGGGGACCGATTGGATCACCAACGCACTCTAGTGGACTTGATCCTCAGCGTCCTAGCTATTCTCGGTGAACCATCGCCGTCGTCCATGGCGATCGTCATGGACGGTGGAGCCACCGAAGCCAAGCCCCTGTGTTTGTATTTCAATTCCAATGAATATGAGTGATTTTTGAATTCTGAATTCTGTTGCACTCCATTACATAAATTCATTCTCTGAGTTGCGATTGCATTAAGGAATTGAATCACAATTGGATTGAACTGATTGGAATTGGTCCGATTGAAATCAGTAGGTAATCAAACGGATAATCTAATTAAGAACCTAAAATCAGCTTGAACTTAATCCCTGCCAAATAATGAGGTAGCGATTGCGTAATTCCTTGGTATGGCAATGGACGGACCCCTGGCGATTGCCATGAGAATACTTAAGGCTGATGAGGATTGTTAACAAAACGAACGAACCAGGAAACACTTGATTATTGGACTGAAACATAAGCAGAGTAGTAGCAATAGCAGTAGAGTAGTTAGTAGCTGCATTCGCATCTTAGCCTTTACTGCATTTCAATTTATACGCATCAATCCCCTCCGTTCCTGCGTTTCCGTCTGATACAAAGTTAGTCTGCCTCTGTAGCGTCTCTTAGCACTTAGCCGAGACAGTTCAATACTTGCAATTTAGGTTCTACTTCATTCTACTTCACATTAATTCACAATTCAAGCACACTGTGTCCTTGAGAAAAATCGACCTAGGGTTAACTATACTATAGTTAACTTTAGTTATTTGGGCCCGTTGAGACGACTAAAACGAGCTTATCATGACTCAGTAAAGTCGACCCAGGGCTCGCCTCGGATTAAAGTCCTAAAATGGCGACCAACACGGTCGGCCCAAGGCTCGCCTCAAATTAAAGTCCTAAAAGGGTGACCAACACGGTCGGCCCAGGGCTCGCCTCGGATTAAAGTCCTAAAAGGGCGACTCAGTAAAGTCGACCCAAGGCTCGCCTCAGATTAAAGTCCTAAAAGGGCGACTCAGTAAAGTCGACCTAGGGCTCGTCTCGGATTAAAGTCCTAAAAGGGCGACCACATGGTCAGCCCAAGGCTCGCCTCGGGTTAAAATCCTAAAAGGGTAACTAAGTAAAGTCGACCCAAGGCTCATCTTGGATTAAAATCCTAAAAGGGTAGCTAAGTAAAGTCAACCTAGGTCTCGCCTCGGATTAAAGTCCTAAAAGGGCTACTAGCGCAGTCAGCCCAAAGCTCGCCTCGGACCTAAATCCTAAAGGGCGATCAGTACGGTCGACCTGATTCATTTCGAACCAAAATGAATGACCAAAAGTCCAGGACGGACGAAAATTCTAAACTGGCCTCAAACTTGAGTGGAAGGCCTAAAGGATGACACACGATGCTGAACAGGGCACAAATACAAGTAAACGCAAGTCAAAAAATACATAGTAAGCATAACTTAGCGGGAAAATGGGATCAACGCAGCAACAAGCGAAAATAGAATCAAATCGAAGAGCAAAGATGGATTGAGAGTGTAGTAAAAGGTTTAACAAAATATCCCAAAAATACAAATCACGTTTGAAATTCATACAAATTGATCATAAAGTAATGTTCAAGGGATTGGAGATCCAGGAGGAGTCTCCATTGATACTAGCTGCCCATTTACTATTTCATTGAGAGGACCGGCCTCCGAGACATCCATGGAAGGGTGGAGGAACGGAATCTGCTCTAAGGCACGCTCAAACCCCACTTCATATTGATCTACAATGTCAATACCCTATTGGAAGATGGTTTGGTCGCGTGCCACGATGCTCTGTTGGGCTTGCTTGAGCGATTCTTCAGCCGACACCAACTTTCCCTCCTGGTCCCTCTGGACTCCTTCTAAATCATCGATGTCCTGGCACAACTTCCTTAGTTCAGATTGGAGCGAATCCTTTTCCTGCTCAAAGTCAGACTTCACCTGCAGCCATTCGGATTTAGCTTGTAGAAGGTCCTTATTCATCTGTAGCGCCACCCAAAGATCCTCTTGAAGCTTGTCAGTGGTCGACCGGTAATTGTTAAGCTTAACCTCGGCCTCAACATAAGCCGAAGACCACTTAAGTATTTCTTCCTCAGACTTCTTACCTCGGTCGGCCCAAGATTGACGCTCTGATTCCAAGAATCCGAACGCCTTTTCAGCAGTGTGGGCTAAAGCAAACCCATGAGCAACATATTGCTGAAGGGTGGTGTAAGTTCCTACCGGGCCCAACCATCCCACCTCTTGTCCTAGGGACAAAGAACCCAAGGCTTGATCTGCTGCCTGGGTAAAGGTATCGAAGTTGATCAATAGGTTCTTGGGATGAGAAGTCTGGAGAGCAGATTCTTCATGGCCAACAGCTTGATTCTCAAAGTCGATGGGGGCGGGTTCTTCCAGATGCAAGCATTTGCTTGGCCGTTCAGTCGACTCCTCGGGAGTTCCTTGGTTCTAAGCTTGGAAAGGCGACAGAGGAGCGACCCGATCTAAAACAATTATTGAGGGGGTGCACGACGTCCCCTTTTGGGATACTTGTGGTGGATCCGCAGGACGAGCGACTGAAAGAGGAGCGGCCTCGGCTTCAAGACCGACCGATTGTGAGACCTGTTGCTCCTTCCTTTTTCTTAACTCCTTCAAAGCTTGAGTTGAGTACCCTGAAAAAACAAAGAAAAGGAGGATAAGTAAGAAAGGTGAAGGAAACGAAAAATAAGCAGCTGTCACTCCACGAACCTGTCCCTTTAATGATTTCAGTGCTAAAAAGAAAAGGTAATCCCTCCAATTCAATAATGAAGGCATGCTCCCAAGCTTCCAAATCCTTACGGTCGACGGTAATAGACACCGCCGGCTGGTGGGTCCAATGAAGTGGGAAGAACGGTCGCCTAGAATGATCCACCAACAAGTTTGGACCTGAATCGCTAGGGACTACCCGGAAGAAACGATTTTTGAAGGTCTTATAGCTTTCAAGAAAGGGCTTCAACAACTTGCGCCTAGCCTGGTTGCTCAATGAAGTCCACCCTACCTTGTCGGTCTTACGTGGGGAAAAGAACCAAAAGAACACCCCCAGGGGGGGCTTTACCTAGGTCTTCACAAAGAAGCTCGAAGGCCCGTACGAACGCCCAACTATTAGGGTGAAGCTGGGTAGGAACCACGTTCAGTGCATGCAAGACCGCCCGCTCAAAGTGGGTGAAGGGAAGCTTCACCCCCAACTTCGAATGAAGTGTGTCGTATAGATAGAAAAATTGCTTGGCTCCCTCGGCCGGACCTGAACAAATCAGCTCCCCATACTGGCATGGCGATACTGACACCGACCAAGGACCTCGTTGACAGATAGCCTTGGCCATCCCCAGCAAAGCGCTTGAGCACGTCAAGATGGAGGAAACCTTGGTGACCTTAGAGTCCACCCAAGAGTATGGGTCTTCAGCGATATTGTCGGAAGTATGGTCGCGATACCATATCTCGAAGGAGAAGTTTTCGTAGGATTTAGAGCTTGAAGAGGAACCACTCCCCACGTCAGAGGCTCCAACATCAGGTGTCGCACCTGATAGTGGTTGGTCTCCCTGAACAAAGGTACCAGGTATGTCCTCCGAAGACTCTCCTGCGGACGAAGAAGAGCAAGGGTTAGATTAAGACCCTGGCTAGGGCACGAGTTCCTTCGAAAATCGAAGGAAATAAGGAATAATAGAACTCAGACCAAAAGAAAGAGAAAACGAAGGATATAAAAGCCAGGGGAGTTGAGAAACATCATCTATTCGTGCCATTTAGACGAAGCTCTAAAGCGAGTACGCAAGGTCGATGAAGAAGAAGGGAAGCACAATCTCTCTGGAGCAAAGCGACGAAAGGGGTGAAGAATGAGGTGCGAAAGAATGACTTTGGGGCGCTCAGGTGTAGCCAATGCAATTGTTTCACCAACCTCGAGCCACGAGCCCCTAATGATTAAAGGCAGGTGAAAACTCGCATGGTCCCAAGAGAACAATAACTCCTGCAAACCAAGCGTCACCCAACCCTATGGCCAGACCAAAGGTCACAAGTCGTTCCCACAGACGGCACCACATTCCCAGGACAACCAGACAATGATAAGCTTATATCCTCTGGACAAAGCTTAGGGGGATGTGTACCGATCGGCTCTCACTACACACCGGTCGGTTTTCATTACATGCCGATCGGTCGTAGGGCCGGCTTAGCCCCTAAACAGCCATATGCACTAGCCCATCGTAGAGTCAGAGCAAGGGCGTCGTGTCAGGACTTTGTGTGCACGACGTTCAACATTGAAGCTTCCTGGGCTGACAAACCTAGGTCCTTCGCCTAGGGTCATGGGAATTCTCGTCGCTAAAGGACAAAAAATAACTTTATGCATGGAGGTAAAAAAGGGGAGTGATCGAGGGAGAAATGACATACTTTTGAATACGGAACAATAAATATATAATAATAATAATAATAATAATAATAATAATAATAATAATAATAATAATAATAATAATACTAATAATAATAATAATAATAATAATAATAATAATAATAATAATAATAATAATAATAATAATAATAATAATAATAATAAATTAATAAAAATTATGGAAATTTAGTAGACTATTATCCTTATTTCCTTTATGTGACAACTAAATCTTAACTTTCCCTGCAATTTCATGTGAGTTATTGAGTTGTGACTGAATTAATACAATGGATTTCATAGATTAAATATTTAGGATTGTCCCAATCGTAATTCAAACCTAAAACAAAATTTAAGAGATTTTTTTATTTTAAATGAGAAACTTGTATGTTGACTCTTTTGTCAAATTATGTGGTTTTTTTTGTTTTATAAAAATTAATAGTAAATAAATTTTCATTAGTGAACCTAAAGCTTAAGTTTTACCCTTGAGTTGATCTTGTGTACATTGAAGGTGCAACACCACCAAATCAAACTTCAAAGTTTATGAATTTTTTTTGTAAAAATTTATTGTAATATTTTTATAATTATAATTATATTTAATCAATATTTTTTTCACTGATTTTTCATAGTTAATTAAAGTGCAGGTAAAAAGTATGAGTACTTAGGTAAAAGTACAAGTATTAAAGTTACTATCCCTACTTAAATCTCGTCCATTGTTATACCTAAGTCCAACAGGTAAATGATCACTTGCTTAGTTGGTACACAATGGTACGTTGGTTCGTTGCAAATGTCTTCTTATATCAACAATGTTGGAGAAATTTACTTCCAAGAACTCTGACACTTTAAGTAAGGGTTGGAGTTAAGAGGTGATGAATGAATGTGTATACATTAACATGATTAACTAGGACTCTTTTTATATCTTAGTTGACTCATTATTGTCAATAAATGTTGTTCTTGAAATAATGGAGGAGAATTCATTGTTGGTTAGTGTTGGAGATATTGTAAATATCTGATAAGATATGATAGGTAACTCATTAAGAGGTTACATATATCTAAATATCTTATTAGATGAAGTGGTTAAAAATATTTAAATATCTCATTAGGAGATCGTGAATATCTCATATTATCTAGTTATCTTTTAATTTGTTATTAGTTTATCTTTAGGTAATTAACATTTACCCTATAAAAAGGGAGATTAGAAATTGTATAATCCAATTCAATCAATACACAATTTCTTTTACTTTCAATTGTTAGTCATAGGAATAAGATGTTACCTTTACCTCAGTATAAGTAGGTGAAGAGATACATGAAGAGGTCGAGGTTGGTTATTCTTGTAGAGGCATGTTGTGACATAGTGGACAAAGGAATATTTTATGCTCTTGTTGAGAAGTGGCACAAGGACATCAATTCCTTCCACTTTCCAGTAGGGGTGATGACCATCACTATAAATGATGCATCATCACTCTTACATCTACCTAAAGGTGAGCAAAGGCTGAGTTTGACTAGATTTATCTTTGTCCTTACTAAAACGATCTTAAAATGGACCATCTTGAAAATAGGTGAAGGCTGAACTTGACCCTAATCGCGACCTGCTGGTAGAACCAAAGTTATCAAAAGCATGACACTAACCGTAACCTGCCGATAGAACCAACACTATAAAAGTTCTTTAACCTAAGAACAAAGGAAAAGTTCTCACAAAGACAAAACACAAATTTTATTCAAATTTTGAATTTTGATTGCTTACAAGAGCTTATTTATAGGCTTAGCTAGGCAGCTTGGAAGTTAAAGCCCATTAATATTTTAATTGGCATAAAATCTCAACTACTATAACTCCCAATATAAAATCGCAACCTCTATAAATCCCCAATATAAAATCGCAACTACTATAATTGATTTTCCTATTTTTTTTTGCCACCTACCAGCTACCAAAATTATTATGCAAAAATACATGTAAATGGGTCATAATTAACTACTTAGCCTAAATTACATGACAATGACTTTGGGCTTTATTTGTGTTCTTCAAGATGGGCTCCATTCTTCATCAACTTACAATAAAGTAACTCATTTTAGTGCAGCCTCTGACTCACTTTGCTCTAAAATTTCTAGAGCCTTCTTTACTCTGAAATGTCCCATCAATCCCCCACCATGAGTTTCTCTAACTAGCATCTCACGCAAGGAGCAAGTAGGCACACACAATTTATTTTTCTTAAACAAGAACCCATCATACCTATAATAATCTCCAAAAGCATTTTTAATACAAGAATTCCAAACTTGATCAAAATCAGAATCATTGACACACAAGTCCTTTATAATCTCGAAACCAAGTAACTTAGTTTGCAACGAAGTAAGCAATGCATAGCTTCTAGGCAATGCATCAGCCACAATATTCTCCTTACCTTTCTTGTACTTGATCATATAAGGAAACATCTTTATGAACTCCAACTACTTGCATGTCTCTTTTGAAGCTTACCTTGAGATTTTAGAAACTTCAAACTTTAATGGTCAGAATGGATTATGAACTCCCTTGGCCACAGATAATGCTGCCAACTTTGCAATGTCTTCACCAAAGCATACAGCTCCTTGTCATAGGTAGAGTAGTTCAACGCAGCCCCACTTAGCTTCTCACTAAAATATGCAATTGGTTTGTATTCCTGCATCAATATAACTCCTATTCCAACACTAGAAGCATCACATTCAATTTCAAAAGCTTTATCAAAATTAGGCAAACAAAGCACAGGTGCATTGGTCAACTTATCTTTCAACAAATTGAAAGCTTTCTCATGAACATCATCCCACTTGAACACCATGTTCTTTTTAACAAGCTCATTTAAAGGTGCAGCAATAGAACTAAAGTTTTTCACAAACCTCCTATAAAAACTTGCTAGACCATGAAAGCTTCTTACCTCGTTTGCATTCTTAGGTGTAGGCCATTCTCTAATTGCCTTTACCCTTTCTTCATCCACACTTATCCCTTTCGAGCTTACGACAAAACCCAAAAACACAACAGATTCAAGGCAAAATGAACATTTTTGAGATTTCCGTACAAATTATTTTTTCTCAAGACATTAAGAACAACATGCAAATGTTCAATATGTTCATCTAAAGTCTTGCTATAAATCAAAATATCATCAAAATAGACTACTACAAATTTTCCAATGAAAGAACGTAAAACATGATTCATTAACCTCATGAAGGTGCTAAGGGTATTAGTTAAGCCAAATGACATCACTAACCACTCATATAAACCATATTTTGTTTTGAAGGTTGTTTTCCACTCATCACCTTCTTTTATACAAATTTGGTTGTATCCACTCTTCAAATCAATTTTAGTAAAAACACAAGAACCAAACAATTCATCAAGCATATCATCTAACCTAGGAATAGGATATCTATACTTTACAGTGATTTTATTGATGGCCCGACTGTCAACGCACATTCGCCATGTTCCATCTTTCTTTAGAACCAAGATAATAGGAACAAAACATGGACTAAGACTTTCCCTTATAGGCCCTTTTGCAGCAACTCATTCACTTGTTTTTGAATTTCCTTTGTTTCCTCGAGATTTGTTCTATAGGCTGGTTTATTTGGAATTGGACAACCAGGAACGAGGTCAATTTGATGCTCAATACCTCTTAAAGGAGGTAATCCATGCAGCACTTCATCTGGAAAAACATCATTGAATTCTTGTAACAAAGAATCAACTTCACAAGGAAAAGAAGAATGAAATTCGTTAGTGAAATAAACATCCTTGTACAAGAGTACAAGTAGTTTCTCTTTTGCTAATAACGCACTCTCAACCTCTTTTTTCTTTGCAAATGCACTCATTTTCTTACTTTTCTCTTCATTGCACTCAATTTCATGTTTCTCTTTCTTCTACTTATTTTCACTCATATTTTCTTTTCTCTCTTTCTCGTGAATGCTCAATTGCTCTTCTCTCAATTTACACTCTCTTGCAATTCTAATTTGATCAAAATATGCTTCAATTGGTTTAAGAGGTGTTAATATGATGATGCATTTATTCATGGTAAGGGTATACCTATTTTTGTACCCATTATGAGTGACTTTTCTATCAAATTGCCAAAGATGCCCAAGAAGTAGATGCCCAACATGCACATGTGCAACATCACAAAGAACCTCATCTTTGTACTTGCCAATGGAAAATGACACCAACACTTGTTTAGTCACCCTTATGTCTCCACAATCATTCTACCACTGAAGTCTATATGGATTAGGATGCTTTTTCGTTGGTAAGTTCAATTTCTCAACCAATAAGGTGCTAGCAACATTAGTACAACTTCCACTGTCAATAATCAAGCTACATACCTTGTCATTTATGGGGCACCTAGTATGAAAAATATGTTCACATTGCTCCACGTCACCACCTTCCTTAGGTTGTATGCTAAGAGTATGCCTAGTGACAAGAATATCTCCATTTACAGGTTCAACAACTTCCACGTCACTATAGTCCTCCAATGGTGTCATTTCATCATCACTTGAGCTTTCACTTTCTATTTCTCCATTATCCAACATAACCATTTCTCTTTTATTTGGGCATTGAAAAGCAATATGTCCAACTCCTTGACATTTGAAACACTTGATATCATGTTATCTATAGGATGTATTAGTGTTAATTTTACCTTTGGGAGGAACTTTTGAATATTTGGCCTTCACATCTTCTATAGGGTTTGTAACAACTTTATTGTTCTTCCAATTTGATCTCTATGAAGAGCTAGAAGATGAAGTGAATTTGGAAGAGCTTTTAGACTTCAATTGCCTCTCTACTTTAATTGCTTTGTGCAGCAAATCCTCTATCTCCATATAATGCTGCAACTCTACCACATCAACTATCTCCTTCTTTAAGCCTCCAATGAATCTAGCCATAATTGGCTCATGGTCTTCCTCCACATTGACTCTAATAATGACTATCTTCATCTCCTTATAGTAATCCTCCACACTCATAGAACCTTGTGTCAAACTTTGCAATTTTCTGTGCAAGTCTCTATAGTAATGACTTGGTACAAATCTCATTCTCATGATAGATTTCATATCTTCCTATGTATGAATGGGCCTTTCTCCATTTCTATGCCTGTTAATCATAAACTAATCCCACCAAATACTAGCATAGTCAATAAATTCAACAACTGCTAATTTTACCTTTTTCTCTTCCGAGTAGTTGTGACAATCAAACACATGTTCAACTTTTCTCTCCCACTCCAAGTATACTTCAAGATCATTCTTTCCTTTGAATGCAAGGATTTTCATCTTAATATTACCCAAGTAATTGTCACGTCTTGGTTCACCTCTTCTTCTCCTTTCATTTTCATTATATCATCCATCTGAATACTCTTCTTCTTCTTCCTCATCATTGTGTGGACTAGTAAGGCTCTTATACCTGGGTATAGGTTGTAAATCATCCAGTCTTGCATTTATCGTCTGGAATTGTTCATGAACAACCTTGATGAATAATTTGAGATCAAAATCATGTTCTCCTTCTTCTGTACTCATGATTAAATTACTACAAAAATCAAGTTAGAAAGAAAAAAGATCCTCACACAAACATTCTCTCATGTGTTTACGCTCGAATTATGTTGTAGTCACTCATGTATCACTTAATTTGGCCTTTTGTTTTGTCTCACTACTCTCGGCTTTTACCACTCAATGAACTCTTAAGTAAGAACCTTTAAGAATGATGCTATGCAGCAAGAAACAATAAGGATTTGGTAATTTGATAACTTTAGATAACAAGAATTAGCAAGAAGCACGAAATTCTGGATTATTTGACATGTACAATGAAGGTATTGTAGATGCAAAAGGGGAAAATATGAAATAAATTTCAAACTTTTTGTTTTCTGTTCAGATGTTTTTGGATTGCAGTATGTAATGCAAAATAACAGGTTGACTACTAGCCAATTTTTTTTTTACAGAAAAGGGCGTGCACCGTCTACATAGGCGTGCATAAGTTCTGCATGGTCATGCTCAACGATAGCATTGGCGCGCTCTTATTATAATGGACACAGACGTGCATAATTGGTGTGACTCTACACGAGTGTGCACAAAACCTACACAGGTAGGCATGCACCATCTACACAAGGTGTGCACCGTCTGCACAGGTTCTACACGACCATGCTCGACGACCTACTACCAAGTCCTCCTAGATTCTCACCCAAAATTTTGAACCTAAAGGGGACCTATGGTTTTTCTATGTTTGCACGCACATAAACAATTGCACACAAACAACAAACAATACAACAAATTATAATCTTTAAGAGATGAAAATTATAACCCTTAGGGGGCTTAGCTCCTTTAGAGGGCACTAAGAACATAGCACTTTGGGGTTTAGGGAGACTCTCAACCCCTGGCCGTCGGGTTTAGAGTCTTGTACTCTATCAATTCACCCTACCCAACTTTAGGGTCCTAGGGACAACCCCCTTCTATCCATAGTCACACCTACACCCTTGAGTGAGGTTTCTCACTCCTCTTTATCTAGAATGTTGATTTCCATGTAGGGTTCTCGCTTCTCAGGATTGTTCCTCTAATTGTCAAGCGTTCTCTCTAGAGTTCTCCTCCTTGATTCTCTGTAGAGGAAACCATGTTTTTTGAGTGAATGTTTTTTTACTCTGTGGGTACAACAGGTCACTCATTTAGCAAACCAAGTTATGTTTACCCTTACATCTACCTAAGATGATGCTACAACAATTTGAAAATGTACAAGGGGTTCATCACTCATCGTGCATCATTATAAAACATGTACATACTACAAGGAATATGATGTGAGGTTTATTATGTATCTTCATCACATTCTTGATGATCAAACTAAAGGAGCACATGTGCCTGAGACTTATTCGTCGACGTGCATGGATGGATACTTGGAGTGTTTCTATTGCATTTTTCATCCATACATTAGGCGCCTAGTAGAGGGACATATTTTGACAACACTTTTGCAATTTCCTTGAGGCTTCTAGTTAGAGTCTAATTCAAGTGATTATCTTATAAATATATATATCTGCCATATGTATTGAACAACAATCAAACATTCATAATGCTTATTTATATTCTCATTGTAGACTATATTTGAAAAGATTTCTATGGAACTTCAAGCTATACTTAATTTGATGATAATTACTAATGGCAATAACGGTTGAACGTCCATGCCGCGCACATTAACAATTACACAATCAAACACTATAGCGAGATCTACATACTAGAGGAAGAGAAAGACCCGCACTTAGATGTTTTAGAATTTCTTTTATTATATTTTGTCTATTTGTGCTATTTTGTATTTTATATTAACTTATTTTGTATTATTTGATCCAATGTTAACTTCTTTTGTATGAGTATGTTGTTGACTTATTTTAATTTATCAAATATTTTTATCAAATTATTCAACTATTAAAATTATTTAAAGTAAATACAAGTAAATAAATAAGATTTTATTTAAAGAGTTATTTATCTCATTAAAGTTATTAAATTATTTAATAAAAATAATTTACATATCTAATATAAACTAATTTTCGTGGTGGATATTAATCGAAATATAATACACAACCCATAATTGACGTAAGGAAGTGCCAATTCATAATACACAATAAATATACAATGTTTATGTAGTCATAAGTAATAGAAACTAATTTTTGTTAAAAATATTTTATTAATAAATAAATAAATAAAAGCAGGCAATGCGAAGAAAAAAACAACGTGCAAATAACATACCCGGAAGTTATGTTTTCTATGAGCAAAGTGAATATGGGTTTTGTAACAAAACAAAAACCGTGAATATGAACTTGGCCTCACTTGACGTAGTATATGATACTTGTAGCAAAGAGTCTTAACTCATTACTAGAGCAAGAAATCATAGTAAACAATTATTAACAGATTTGATCATTAATCATTAGAGGATGGTCAACAATGTAATATTATTTATAATTTTTAATTAATTTAAAACTAATAATTGAGATCTTAATCATTATGGAGATAGAGTAGCCATCAATCATCATAATTCACAACTAGCCATCAACCATCGTAATTAATGAGCGCCACTTTATCATTATGAGGAGAGATTCAGATATTTGAGTTACAATAATCTCCAGAAAATAGCCAACTGAGAAGGGTGGAGGGACATCAATTATCTTTTAATTTGTGATCACTGTCGCTGGGAAAGAGAATCTGATTCATTTGTTTAGATTAGACTTTAGTTTGGTTGGTAAGATTTTGTCACCATTGATATTTTGAGTGAGGATAATTGCCGTCAATTTTATATAATTTAGAAAAAAATCGAAACATTTAAAAAAGATACATGTGCTGATTTTAAGGAAATAGAAATGAATTAATATTATTAAAAAAATATGTTTATTGTATAGGAAATATAAAAATATTTAATATTTTATCTTTTAGCTAATTGGAAATATTAAATAAAGTGTATTTAATATTTCTTATCCTATGTTCTTAAGGTACTCATTAATAAGACTCTTGAAAAAATAATATACAAAATAAAATTAGATTTTAAGTGTACAGTTATATTGGAAGAGAGATGGAAACTTAATTTTACAACGTTTTTGATACATCCATCCTGAAGTACTTGGTTAATTTTGAAAATTTTTAAAATCTTTGAATTATTTATTTTTATCCCTTTAAACATTTTTTACAACATATTTCTTAAACGTTATTCGTGAGAAAATTAAAATAAATGTTTATAATTTGAAGTTAAAATTATTTTCAGAAAATATTTAGATGTTATTTCTTTTCATAGGAATACACGGAAATAGGAGTATGGGAATAACTTGTTGCAACTCATAACCTTCAAGAATGGTAGAGTTAACAAATTATCATATCTCAGCAACAACTTAAAATTGGGTATTTATAGTTGGATAAAATAATTTTTAGAATTTATAAGAAATAAGAGAAAATGGGGTTCAGAATAAGTTGTCATAGCTCAATTGATATGACTCCTAAAAAATAAATTTATAATTGTAATAATAATTATTTGCATAGCATAATTTCTTTTGACAAGCATTGTTAAAAGAAAATACTTAGAATAGGGTAAAGTCACTTTTTGTTAGGAATTTGAGAGTTAACAAGCTATCGTAGCTCAATAGATTCTTAAAAAAACAGATTTAACAAGCAACATTTCAGAACTCCATCAATCCTTTTTATTAACTTAAGTCAATTTTAAAAGTATTTAAAAAAACATATATCAAGAACTAAAATTCAATTAAATAAGTAAATAAGCTAAACTAAATAATGCAAATATAAAAAAATTGAAAAAAAAAATACTCCTTTTGGTGGGTTTAGTACACTAGGCCCATGAATCAAATATCAAAATAGCATCCTACATTACCCCCTAAAAAATCTTTTACTAAAAAAACACATGATACTTTGTATTAAGCTCAAGTGTTGCGATACTAGTATTATGGTCTTCTACTTTGATATATATATATATTTTGTTTTATTTTAATTTTTAACTTTGAATTATTTTATTTAAGCCGGATAAAATTATTACAGGCTATAAAACTCTGAATATTTAACATCTTACATTTCACACGGTTGCATTAAGCTAGACATATATATATGATTCATAAAACGACGCTATTATATATATTAGCAATATATAATATCTTCAACCATTACCAAATGTTGAAATTATGCTTGGAAATCGAATATTTGAGACGTTGGATGACTTTTTTTTAATCAAATTTGGCAGCAGCCTTGGTTTGCAGAAAAATAAAGCAGGAAATAGGAAAGACATATATAGGTCTTTGGCATTGAGTTCAAGTGTAAAACCCGTAGGTCTTGGCATTGAGTATGATACTCCTTAATCCACCGATTGGTGATAGAATCATCAGTAGGAGACCAAGTATAATGCAGATCTGAAAACAGGGATCTAAGTTTCAATCTCAAAGGTTTTCAAATAAATTATATATAGCAACAAGCATAGTGCAGTTTAACATACCCAGTTGGTGAGCCAAGATAAGCTGAACTTCTTCGGTTTGTAAATAGCAAGCCACATAATGCATGGGAGCTATAGAATTGTATTATGTCAAAAAATGTAGTCAGTAATATCAAATCATCACACACACTCATCCAACCACTTAATCTTAATTTAATAACTGTGCAAATTACTAAAATTGTTTTTTTATTAATTTAAATTTAATTTTTATTATACTTTCTTTTAGACATCTTCCATCAAATAAAAATATGATTAAAATAAAATATATAAATAAAGATAATCCTTATTTTATAACCCTACTTAGAATTGAGTTATTATCAAATTTTAATTTGTAAGACTTTTATTTTAATTCTCTCTCCCTATGGTTAGTATTTTTTTGGTTTTCCACGGGAGGACCTCTCCCAGCAGCTCCACCCATAGAGAATATAGATGATATTGTCTACAATGATAGAAAAAAAATAAAAAAACTTTCGAAAGATAATTGAAATTAAATAAGTAAACAGTTTAATTGGATTGATTGGATGGTCCCAGAAGTACGTAATAGATATTGTCAAAACTAGAAAATTAAGTGCGGTATACCAAACACAATATGGAAAGGTGATAGTAACTTCCCTCTTATCAGTTACCTCCAAACCTAGACTAATTAAATGGGAGAATTAAACCTTATTCATACACCAACTTTTTTTTTATATAAAATGAGTTATTTTAAAAATGTTGATTGCATTAATCCACAATATTATTAATCTAGCATAAACTACATAGATTTTTAATAATTTTTTAGATAAATTGACAAGTCAAACATTTCTAGTTCACCAAATATAATAAGTAATTTCTTTTAAAGCTAAAGTTCTATTAAAGAATAATCTTGTTTGTTAGACCCAATCTTCATAAATAATTAATTACTAGTTACATGATTACCTAAATAAATTATGACATTTATCATTTATGTATATTAAATATTTTAAATATATAATTTTTATTCCTCCTAATAATAAGAATTTTGACTTAATAGACTTCTTATAACCCTTTTAAAATCATGTTATATAATATATAAAAGAGGATTTTGAGGGACTTACAAAGTATGTTGTCGGAGCAAATGCCAAGCCTCCAAAAAATCCAAGCAGGGCACCAAAGAAAGGGAACGTAATGCCCACAAACATTGTAAATGCTGAATCAAAGTTGTTACAATAAATAATGAGAGACAAATAATAGGAGAAAAAGGTATTCAATTAGTCAAGTAGGAGAAAAAGGTTAGAAAGAGACGAGAGGGGATTGTACTCACCGACATAAACATTGCGAACGACAAACCGTAGCATCCGGGTTGGCTTGAAATGCAATTTTTTAACCATTACGGTCTCAATCATGTCAAAAACCGGCATTGCATATAGCTTCATATATAGACACCAATTGGATGCAAAAGAAACACAAACCATTATTATTAAATGATGCTAAGAGAAATGCATAGTGTAGGTTAATTTGTTGAAGTTAAGCAAATGAGTTCTGAGGATCTTTTATAAAATTTATTTATATATATAAAATTTTACAAAGAAAGTTGCTTAAGCATAAAATGAAAGTTGATAACAAGTGAAGTTAAATAAAATAAATAAATAATTATAAATCTTTAATGATAACAAGAGACTAATTAAAAAAGAGTTGTGCATTGGATGAATTATGCAAAAGACAATAAAGACCTGGTAGCTTCCAATGACATGGATGACAACAAACATGTTAGCAGCTACAATAAGCCAAGTGGGTTTGTTAAGGGAGACGAGGATGTTGTCTTCAACGGCATTGCCAAACATCCAAAAGCCAATAAGAGCAACAGGGAAGTAGCACAAGGCAACAACTATATAGGCCACTAGAACTCCCCTCCACATGGGACCCTTTGATGGCTTCTCAGGGGTGGAAGGAATGGTTGCTTGAATCTCCAACACCACATTGTGTCCAGCGTAGGCAAAAGCAACATCACCCAAGGCATTCAGAAAATTGAAAACTGTTCCTGCTGTGCTGTTGGCTTTGTACCCATACTGAACATCTTTCTGAACCCCCTTGTCCACGGATGCCCCCCATGCAATTGTTGAGTAACTGCACAGGATTTTAATCCCACACATTATCAACTTTAGTATCTACCATAATTACAGTGGAACTTAACCTTGCTTTACAACTGTGGATGATTTTTTGAAAACTTAAATTTGTAAAAGGACGACAGATATTTCGTGTACTATTTATTTTCCCTTATCTACTCCTTCAATTAAAGTGGTCGACATTTTTAGTTCAACAATAGCAACCAACTTCTTATGTATTATTTTGTTCTACATCGCTTTATACGAAAACAAAAGAAAGATTTCTTTTTATATTAATTTTCATACAGTAAATATTTTATATTATTAACTAATTAAAATTTATTTTAAATATGAATATTAAAATAAATATTAAAAAAATAATCTTACTATATATGATTGATAATCAATGATTAGTTTACAATATGAAAGATCTTTATTTTTTGTGAATAACGTAAAATATCTTCATACTCTTAAATTAAATTGAAGAGTTTAATTTTTTATATTATTAGTTATTATTAATATAGTTTTAAAATATTTATCATAATTTGTGATGAGATAAAGTACATGCAATATTTACTCTAAATTAACTTTGTTTTTGGTTTATCTTCTCATAGAAAAAGAAAGTATAAAACATGGTGTAAACGGAAACAACAAGGCGTGTAGAAGTGTTATTGAAAAAGACATAAATTAAGGAAAGGGAGTTGTTGACTTGAGTTGTTGACTAATTGTCATGGCAAAGAAAATGCTTAATTACCTGAGAGACATGATTGCCGCAGCCAAGGAGAGGCCAGAGATGGAATTGAAGTTGGGAAGGTGAGAGAGAACAAAGTGAACAGAGGCAAAGATCATGATAAAGTAAGTGGTCTTCATTGATTTGCAATTTGTATGGCACACCAGGTCATGAATTTTCTTCAGTGACTTTCCTCCAGTGACCATGTATACAATGTCCACACCAACTTCACATACCACTTGCTGTGGCACCACAATCCACAGTCCCAGTTTTTCCCCAAAGGCATGCTGCCCCAACTCATGGTACCTATCAAACCGTTTTCCAGGGACCATCTCATGCATCTCAACCATTTGCCACAGTGTGTAGAGAGTGATTATCCATGACAACACAAGAATTACCACACCAGGACCCCTGTACCAACAGATCACAAAATTAACATGAACAAAGTTTTTATTTCCCCTCAAAGGTGTGGTGCTTAAATAGTTTGGAAGACAAAAGATAAATAATTATTTGATTTTAAATAACTTTTGTAATTCAATCAATATTCTCCTTTTAAGATTTAGATACTAATTTATAGAGATATAAAGATTTATTTAAAAGAATAATCTCTTTTATACGCATTGATACAAAGATCGAATGCTTAACTACATGTTTAAAAGGGCTAGGTTATGGTAAGTAATATAACATACCATCCAAGATTTGCCATGGCAGATGGAAGACTTAGAACACCAGCTCCAACCATGGCAGTGACGTTGTGAAAAGCTGCGTACCACCATTTTGCATTCCTTGAAGAAGTGATGGGAAGCCAATCATCAATTGCTTTCTGTTCCGCTGTTCTTTTATCACTCTGTTAACAACACACACAAAAAAGATACACATATATTGAACAAATTCCACAACCAAAACTAGTTTTTATCCCAATCAGTGAATCACCCTTATAAACATATTTAACAACATTACAAATAATAATGTTTTATTTTACCTCATCCACTGAGAAAGCAAACTTTTCGTTCCCTGGAGAAGCAATAGGCTTTTCATTGGTTGGAGAAACGGTTCCCATGGTTGTGAAATATGGACTTAGTCTATGAGTAGGAAAAAGGAAGAGGAGGTTATAGAGTTTCCCTATGAAAGAGGTTTAAGCATAGCTACTGCTTCTGAAAAAGACCGTCAAGCTAAGTCCGTCCTAGTGTTGACAGAATGAGCATAACTCAAGCCGGCAATTTGTTTGCACAATAATTATAGAAATTCATTGACCTGATTGAAATGGTCTATTAACAATTTCAAGCTGGATGGAGTAGTAATTATGGTAAAAATTTGAAATATTAACGCCCTTCATGACATGCTGATTTGTTGCTATATATATGTAGTTATTCACCCAACTACCATTAATGCTTAATTTTTGTCCATTTTCAAATTAGTCATCAAGCAGGCCCACTTATTGTCTGAGCATATACATTTCAACATTTTCAAAGGATCGGGACTTATTTTGCATAATTAATAATATCGGAAAAAGTAAAATATACAAGTGAGGTGAATTACAGTCTATCATAAAAATCTTGTTGAATTTATTATAAGACCATTTTGAGTCAAGCCTCGTCTATGTACCGTCTTGTACGTGTCCCATCTTGCCTTGGAATTGAAGTAATGAACATTGTAAATTAAAGTAGTAATATAGTGTTGCTTGTGTAGCTGGACATACACGAGTTAACTTGTTTCCAATTTAGCTACTGTCAGTTTCATGATATCAGATCCCTCTGATCTTCTCCAAGAGGAGACGGTAATTTCTATCCTCAACGTTGGGGAAGTCGTTCTTCTGCTTCATCGATCAATTACATGCCTTATTCTTCACTAGCTTTGCTAATATGTATACACACCTAAACATATAATTCTGTTTCTGTGGAAAATTCTTAATTTAGTTTTGTAAAAGTTTATTAAATTAATCTTTATATATTTAATCGTTTAGTTTGGTTGTTGTCATCCTAATTATTAATTTTCTTACAATTTTTAATTTAGTTCCGTCCATGTAATACATTTTTAATTTCATTCTTATATATTTTTAATTTGCTAGAGATTAAATTAAAAATGCACTGCACACCTATAAGTTTGGACCAGTACACTTAAACATATAATATAGTCTCTGTCGTGAATTTTGAGTTGCTCCATGTATATAAAAATTTATTATATTAATTTTTATTAGTATAATTATTTTTGAATTGTTCTTTGTTGTAATAAATTAATCATTCGTTCTTATACGCGATCTTAATTTAGTTTTGCAAAATATAGCATATTTTTAATTTAATTTTTATACTAGTAATATATTCTTAATTTGATAAAAACTAAATTAAGAATGATAAGCAGGGACATATGCATTTGGTATATTAGGGGACCTTGACCTCCCCAACTTTTTGTTATTTTATTTATTTTTCTAATATTGTTAAGGTTTTCTAACTTTTTTATTTGAAGTGTTATTTTTTTTTACAAAATATTTTATTATCCTTTAATGGTGTTCATTACAAAGATAGTGATACTTTTTTTTCTTTTAAACAAATGTTATATTTTCTTATTATATCTTGTAGAAATAATTGTATTTTTTTTCTTTTTTTAGACAAAATATTTGGATATAATTTATTTATTTATTTTTAGTAATTTTCCTTTTATAATCCATTATTACTATTTTAAATATTATAAACAATTATATTTGCAATCAAATGATTTTATTAGTCTTATCTTTATACTGAGTTGATCATAATTAATTTGAGAATGAAAGATTGTTTATTATTAACTTTTGCTAATGGACAAATTTACAAAAGATGATAGCTTGAATTTTGAAACATACCGATAAATATTCTCTCTTTGTTTTTTTTCCCCTCTTGCCTTAATTCTTCTTGCGATTGTTTGTAATCGTTCTTTTGACTTTTCCATGAATGTAAAATTTGGGAAAATAAATTGAATATATGGTTACATATGAACTCCACCAGAATTTGTTTTCAAGTCATGACCATTGTCATAACACAACATTTTTTTTCTTACTTTCTAACAATCTAAAAATAAATTCTTCTTTAATAATTGTTGACTATTATTTTTGTAAAATATATAGTAAATAACATAAGAAAAAATAGACTATGTATTGACAATGTAAAATAATTTTATACTGCCATCTAGTTACAATCTACTATATATGATAGGTTTGTTAATTTTTATAATGGATACCTTAAAAGTCATACAAGTAGTGATTTGTGATTTGATGATGGTGTAAATTTGCTTTACATTGCCAATGCATAACCATTAAACTCAACATAATTTGTTGGTGTAAGCCTTAATTGCCAATACTTTATGGTTTACTTTTTGTATCTTGTTTAATGACAGCGAGATATTTCATTTATTGTATATGTGTTTAAACATAATAATAAATTTTATAAAATAGTCTATTTGATCTTATTTTAAAACATCCTTGGTCAAATACTATTTTTAATCAGGAAAATGATAGTACATTAAGATTGGTATGTGAGCAGACTAATGATCGTGTACTACAGGTCAGATATGAGACATTAAGTCTTTGCAAGAGTACATAGTTGATGTAATAATGTACTAGATTGATCTACTATGAGAAAGTTGCATAGAAGAGTTATAAAAGTGTCATAAGAAATTCTCAAGGTGACTATGTGATAAATCCAAGGATCCACAAACAACAACTAACTAGGAAATCCATGCAAAAAAAATTGAACTAGAATTTAGGAACAAAAATTGATAGAAGAAATCAAAGAGATGGTGAAGGTAGGAATGTTTGATTTGCCACTAATTCAATTGGATTAGATAAGAATGAGTGAGATTTGTCACAAGCTCCATGAGAGTTTGATGAAAATAGCTTTTGTTCAAGACAAGGGAGAGAGAACTCTCAAGTTGCTTGCAAAGCAAGTTCCATTCAATTGCAAAAAGTGATTAAGTTAATTACATACAAGTCTTATATAGGTTACACTAATTATGGTTAACTAGCTTAATCTAATCCTAAGACTAAACTAAAGGCTCAAAATACAATGTCCAAACACTCCCCTAAAAACACAAGCCAAGACACTCACTAGAAATGGTGATTGAAAACACTAAACAAAATGGCCTAGATTGGGCTTCTTAGCCCAATCGGAAGCCCATTAAAGATTATTACATGCAAATGTCACTTAATAACAATGGTTTAAATATTTGAAACAAGTTTATAAAGAACCATATTGACACTCCATACAAGTATACAAAGTTAGGCCACTATTGGGCCTTCCTTAGCCCTTAAGGAGAACCATCTCTTTATACATTGCCTCTTGTAGTTTTCTTAGCCTTCCTCTTGTTATGGACCTTCCAAGATAGTGGTCTCCATGTTATTTAAGCTTTGATGGTGGTTTTGAACTTGCCCCACCATATTCATATCATCCTCCCCTTCTTGAAGTGAATTTAACCTCAAACTTGGTGCTTGAGAGTACCTACATCAAAAGAAGATAAGTCAACTACATTAAAGCTATTACTTCCCCTAGGATTTTGAAAGGTCCATCCCCCTTGGGAGGAGTGATGATTCATATTTGAGACACCTAATAAGGACGTAAGATGGACATAGTTGACACTATTTTGTAGCTAATAATCACATATTAGTTGAATTTTGGATTATCGAGCTTAAATGAGGAAAAATACAAATATGTGCTAATTTGTGGGTTTTATGCTCACAAAATGGTTTATTATCTTGTGCAGGCCGTATCTAGAGAGAAAGAGCTCCAATTAGGACTGTATTGACTGACCTTCAAAGTCTCGCTCGTCTTACCGAGTCCGAGTCCCCACTCTACTAGCTGAGATCGAGTCTTCTCGCCCATCCCAACCAAGACCGAGTCCCTCTCAACCAGCCTGAGATCGAGTCCCTCAACCATAGGAGACCAAAAGTCGTCCCGGCCAACTAAAGTCGTCCTAGCAAACTAAAGTCGTCCCGGCAAGCTGAAGTCGTCTCAACCAGATGAGTTCACTCTACACGACCGACTCCGTCTCCAGTAGTCGAGTCCACTCCGCATGCCGACTTCGTCTTTAGTAGTTGAGTCCACTCCGCATGCTGACTCCATTTCCATCAGCCGACTCGACTCTGCATGGCGACTCCATCTTCGCTTGCTGAGTTCTTTCTGACCATCCGAATTCGTCCTAACAGCAAGGCTGAGCAAACTGTACTCCAGCAACTTTGAGCACATGATCATTTAGGAAGTAGTTAGGTATTTCAATTAGTTGTTAGTTAGTTAGTTAGTTGTTAGTTGTTAGTTAGTTAGTTGTTGGTAAAATGTGTATAAAATGAAGAGAAGCCCATTTGTTGATGTTGGCTCATTTTTCGTTCAGTATTGCTCGATGTTCGTTGTTTAGTATTCCATCGTTGTTGAATCATTGGTTTGTTTGCACTCTCTCTGGTGTGACTTTCTCTCTGATTCTCTATCTTTCTTCCCTTTCTTTGAACGCAGTGAAGTCTTCCATGGTGATGAACATGGAAGGCTAACTTTACTTTCAATTCGAGATTCGTGTCTGCAACTAGTTTGAGCTCCTCATTCCCCACTCTCATGCAATTTCTTTTGTTATGCTTTCCATTTCTCCTTCTATTTTCATGATTTTGAGCTGGCTGCATTTTGGATTACATTCCTCGTAAGGTGATCAATTGATAACCTGAATTCAACCAATGTGCACTTGAATCTATGTTACTTCGGGATCGCAATTACGATCTCAATCTACATAGGTAAATGTTAGATGAATATCTGATTCTTAGGTTGGTTGATATGAAAGTGCATGATCCCTTAGGAGAGTTGTGATACTAAACTACATAACTGAATTTCTGAATTGATGCTCTTTTTAATACACTTGATTCCAATTAGTTTTGTCAATTTACTTTGTGATTCCGACTCTAAAACAAACCCCATATTCCCTTACTATTCTGATCCCTACATTGCATCCTACATCCCTGCATTTCTGCATATCTGCATATTACTCTACTGCATTTACATTTAGTTTCGACTATCCATACTTAAGCATGATGAAAATGTGCCCTTGTGAGAATCGACCTAGGTTGACACCTATGCTATTAAAATCATAGGAAATCTAGTATTTTGATGGTGTGTCGATAACATTATCAAATTAGCGTCGTCGCCGGGGACACATGTTGTGTCTTGTAGTATGTCGAGTTTGTGTGTGTCGAGTCTGTGTACATGACGAGTTTGTGTGTGTCAAGTCTGTATGTGCCAACCGAGTCTGTTTGTGCCGAGTCCTTATCGTGTACAAGGTTGAGTCTGTGAGTGTATAGAGTGTTGAGTCTGTTAGTGTATATAGTGTTTGTGTGAGTAATTTTTTCTTTTTTTGCATATTTTTTTATTATAGTGATATTCTGGTCATTTCACTATTTTCTATTTGTTTTTTTCTTCTCTGTTATTTTTATATCTAATTCTATTGGTACCACTTGTGCATCCCATCCTGCTGCAATCCCGATTCTAATTCTTCTGATCTTGGTAATTCTGATACTGGTTCCGATTATAATTTTGCTATTAGTATATCCAGTTAAGCCCAGATAATGTGGAGACCAATGATAGGACCCTGAGGGAGTAGGCTAAACATTATATAATATACCAACTGTGGTGTACTCGATATCCCGAATGGGAACAAGCCCAGTCATACGAGCATCATCAATCTGGACTAACCCATTTGCGACTTGAGTTTCATTGTTTTGTAGGTAACACTCGACAAGTTGACATCAAGGGATCTATTGCATCCAAAGTAAGGAATGAGGCAAGTTGACATCAAGGGATCTATATAGTTAGCACATTGACCAAGGTTAATTACCCATTGACTTACCATTTTTGGCAAAAAGCCTAACTTACCATTTGTAGTTAATGGTCTTACCATTTATGGATGGAAATTCAAAAGCAAAATAATCCTTTCGTGGCAAAAAGCAATCAGCCATAAACCCTGCTTTATTCCTTTATATTTGGTAAAACCACTATTACTATTTTTGGTACCCCTACTAAACCACCATTCCCAAACCCTGATTTTGTCTCTTAAACATATTTATAAATAGAGACACTCTTTGAAGATCAAAGCCTTATACTCCTATTGATGTTGATTTTCGTCCAACTTGAACCAACCTTCAACTCGTAGATCTTCATCATTTTCTTGAACCTTTTCTTATAAAAACAACTCACCAAGTAAGAGAAGCTTATACCTTTGTGATTTAGTGTGTATAGTTTGAAGTTATGTAAAAGTTAGATGAAAAATACATGGGATCTTGATTTTACATTTATAAGTTGTTTTTTGATGATCAAAATGAGTTTATATGTGTAGGCATGAACAACCAACCTAAATTATTACTCTATATGGTAGGTACGCTAAGCACAAGTATGCTAAGCTCAAGTAAGCCCATGGTAAGCACTAAGATGGAAACCAAGATCTTGTTTTAGCTCACTGTAAGTGGCTTGCTAAGCATGAGGAAAACCCCAATGGTTAAAGATCTCATAACCTTAGTAGACTATTAGGTTTCTCTTAATCAATAGAGTACCCTTCCTTAATAAGTAATTAATTTGATTAATTATTTACTAAAACACTAAAATATTATTAAGTCATTAATCTAGGGAAAATGAAAAAGAATTAAAGTGAAAATCCTAAAGGTTCATTTTCATAAAACTTAATAACATATGTTGAGACCTTTACGGGCTATTTGTGAAGGTAGCAAAATAGTAATTTGTGGAAACGATAGGTTTTATGTTGTGTGATTCATCCTATAAATGTTGTTGATGAAATGTATGTATGTATGTATGTATGAGTATGTGTGTATTTATGTATGAGTCCAATTGGGACAGTGTCACAAGTAGGCACGTAAGTGGGGAAGTCATGTGATAGTACTCTTAAACTAGTGCTGGAAGGAATAGTGTGGGTGATGATTCTTGACTTTGAGGATAGATGAACAAGAAAATTCCACATCTAAGTCAAGATCATTGTAAATATTGTATCATGGTAAACTACTATACATATTTGTATATATGGATAACCACTACTTAGTACCTACTTCTATATATCAGTTTTCATCGCCTCCAATGGGTAGGATGTACGACACCATGTTAAGGGGTTGGTCTGCACTAATCACCCAAACTGTAAAAGTCTACATGGTGTAATGTCTATATGATTTACATGACTAAAGTTGTATTTGATTGTTATATTTAGTTTCATAATGAATTATACTTTGTCTTGCCACATATGGTATTTTGCTAAATAATTTCAATGTTGTTTGAGAATTGTGCATATAGTTTTACTTTCGTAAGTTTATCCTTGCATTGTTTGCACATGTGAAGGTGACTATGATGTTCTTGAACATTATGTTCATGGGAGCAAATGTCAAGGCCACTAAAAGCATTGAGACTAATGTAAATGCATCGGGAGCAAGTGCACATGGCCTTTTATAGTATTGACTTTAGGGAGATCATCATGGAAGATGGTAAATCTTGGAGGATTGACCACAATCTCCAAAGGGTTTGGTATAGGAGAGATCTCATGCTTTCCTATACCCCTTAATGAGATAATAATCCTTTTTTTTATTATATATATATATCGTAGTTTTGGCCGTCAATCTAGAAGATATGGAAATAGTTTGTCCATGCCACCCAAGCTCAAATGTGCCTATCGATTGTCACTCTTTTTTTCTTAAGGACCTCGTCCTTGTTAATGCATTGCTCACACTAAGGAGCAACTAGAGGAGGCTCCACATGTTGTTCCTCCTTCTTAGATGTAGTGTTTAGTAGTTTGACTAGATATGGTGTGTGTTTATGTATATCTCTCCCATTTTGATGTATTTTTTTTGTATATGGGTATTCTTGGCTTCATTATGTCATAACTTTTTGAGCTACTTTGATTACTTCATCATTTATAGTGTCATACAGCACAATGTTTATATTTGATGCTTTATCTAGTATGCCATATGCTTAACTTTATTTCTTGCATGCAAATTTATATTCAATAAATATTATAACAAATACGATAAATTTATACATATTTGTTGTCGTTGACAATGTTTTTTTGCATGATGGTATGAGTGGTGTCATAATATCAAATCCCTTGATTTATATGTGCTCATTACTAACAATTAATAATGATACTCTCATGTTTCACACTTATATAGGCTTATGTGGAGTGCCAATGTTTATTGCATTTGATCGTGTGAGACGAGATGGATATTTTAAAGGCCTATTTTTTTAAAATGCTCAATCAAATATCAAGTTGTTAAAATCCTATAATCTTATATATAGTAGTTTTTAATTTTTCAATTTTTTATTTAATCTCATATTGTATATTCTATAAGGTAAATAATCGATGTGTACTTTACATGGGTGCACTACTAACTTTAATGATAAAAAATATATTAAAGAATATTAAAAAATGTGTTGGCATCTTCTTTTATTATACATGATTGATTGGTTCATTGATAATTAGTGGAGTCACCGATTTTTTTAAAAGAGTAGTGATTCTCTCACCACTCAAAGAATAGTCTAAGACTGTATATGTTATGTTAGGTTGAGTTTGGCTAAACTTGTTACCCAAACCAATCAAAATACTATGGTTTAGGTTAGGTTGAGCTTGTGTTTTTTCCTGTCAAATACGAATTGAACCAACCTGATCAAGGATTGGGTTGAATCAAATCTCATAAATGATGAACAAAAATATAAATAAATCTTAACTAATTTTACCATGTTTAATTATATCATCTCCAAAAATATCTTTAATTTAATTGAGATTCTTTCAATAACTATTTTATTATTGATACCAAGTTCTAATAAAGGGTAATTTAAAAAAAATTATTTTAAATAAAATTACTAAAATTAAATATTATTAACTAAATTTTTTAATTCTCACTTAAATGAGTTGATTTTGCTTTTATTTAAATCTAGAAAAAAAAATTTATCATTTCTCCAATTGCTTATTTATCTTATCTTTTTTATCTTTATCTTAGTGTTTACACCAATTTACCATGAAATATGAACCAATCTTTTCCTTTTAAAAAATATAACTAAATTTTACTATGTTTTCTTGATTTCAGTGCTCCTAGCAATTTAATGTGTGGCTCAAACCAACTAGTTGATTGGTTCACTAGTCTACCAATTCAAGCTTTTTTTTTTTTAAGTAAACTCCTAATTTGGTTCATGAATGGGTCAAGTACTTTCAATTTAGTTGAAAAATTTTACGAAATTAAAAAAAAAAGTCTCTAAATGTGTAAATCATCCATCATGTTAGTCCCTCCATCAAATGGTCTTTATTAAATATTACAAACTTGCTGACATGGATTTTATATGCCAACATGGAGTGTCATGTAAACAAAGACTATTATGATATAAGCAGGGACTAAATTGATAACGGTCATATGTTTTATTTAAATGCGAGTTAACTCTTAGTTAAGTTCCAATGTTAAGTGCTTAGTCCTTGAATGTTACAAAATTAAAAAAAGAAACATCCCTAAAAGTGTAAATTATTCATTACGTTGTCCCTTTGTCAAATGTATTTATTAACAAATGAGTAAACCCCAAATTAGGTCCCTGAATTTGTCATAACAGGATGCGCATAAGACAAGTGCACCCTATTACCATTGCAATAAAATGCAATGCACATGTCTCATATGTTCGTGTCATTCTCCACTTGATACAAAGCTTTGTCTATTCCTTTCTCATGCACAAACCAGTACACATGCTCTATTTAGTGATTTCCTCATCATCCTTTGCATAAATCCACAAGAACAAAGTCATTCATGTAATCTGTTTACATTTCTTTCCAAACACATCTCACCATTCTTGTACTCTAGTGACTCATTCTCATTCATTTCAAAAATTTCAAAAGTTTATCTATGGTGCAAAACAAAAGTAATTTCAAACAACATCCTATCAAGACAAATCATACTAAAACAAAGATACCCACAATATCGAAATGTATTAGAAGCAAAACAAAATTAAAAAATAAAAATAAAAACAGAGACTTACAAAAGTAAAGCAAAATGAAAAAAAAAAAAAACAAAATAGGGACACTTACAACAACCATATTAGAAGTAAAACAATTTTAAAAAAATCATATTGAAATTGAGACACCCACAACAATGAAACATGTTAGGAGCAAAACAAAAAAATACTAAAAACTAAGGGGATGAAACCAAAAAGAAAAATATAAAATATGAATAAAACGAATGAAATTACAAAAAAGAGACCGTCAAAGGTTCTCATTTAACTTTTTGCTACCCTCACACAAAATAAACCAAGAATGACAATAATGTTTCAAATCTTCAATACAATAACAGGATAAAACAACAAAATAGAGAATAAAATAGTAAAGAAATGAATGAAATAATAAAATAGAAGTGATCATTTAACAATTCAAATGTCCAACTAAAAAAACACTACTCACCTTCTTTGATAATACATTATCAACTTGAATGCTCAATTGTTGTCTTTAATCATTAACCAAAGTATTCAAACGTTGTTTGTAATGGTTAAGACTTGGCGGAGGGACCAACATGACGAACAATTTATACTTTTGGGGATTTTTTTAATTTTATAGTATTCAGGGACTAAATTGCAAATACTTGACACATTTAGGGACCTAATTGGGGGTTTATTGGTTTGATAACAGAGACCATTTGACAGAGGACCACCGTGATGGACAATTTATACTTTTAGGGACATTTTTAAATTTTGTAACATAGGGACTAAAATACAAGTGTTTAACACATTTAGGAATCTAATTAAGGGTTTACTCGCATTTAAATAAGACAAAAAATTGTTACTTTTAAAATTATCATGACTACATGACACTCTATGTTGGCTCATTTACCATATCATACCAACAAGTCCATTACATTTGATAGAAATCATTTTACATAACAATTATTGTTGTGAATGGTTTAAATTTTCATAGATGTTTTTTTTTATAACATTTAAGGACTAAATTACAAGTAGTTAACCAATTCAAGAACTATATTGAGATTTACTCTTTTTTTTTATTTTTACACTGATGCCACCATAAACAACACTATCTCGTAATAAAAAATTACTCAAAAGTGATTCGATATTACTTCTCTTCTACTTTCTCACTAATAAAATTACTCAAAATGTAATTCGATATTACTTCTCTTCTACTTTCTCACTAATAATTTAACAAAACCATAGTAACATTCGCATATTATATATTTTTTCTCTATTTTGACTTATACTGATTTATTTACATCTCGGATCTTATCAATTTCTATACATTTTGGATGCCTACCCGAATATAAATATTTTTTATCGTAAGGTTTTAATTTTACACTTGCAAGAGTAAAATTTAAAGTACTTCACATGTATTTATGGGAGTTTCAATTAGCAGCAAATAAATAAAGCAATCTACTTTAAAATGTAATGCATATTATTTTTAGTAAATAAAACATTAATATTGATAAGTGAAAAACCAACAATAAAACCATTGCCATTATTTGAAATAGGAAAGTTTATGATATGTCTCCTTCATTATTTCGACTAAGTCAATAAATTTTGATGAGTTTAGATTTTAAAATGTAAATTTAACGTAATTTGAAGATAGATTCCATTTATACTTTGGATAGTTATATTTCTTTTAATTTATACATTTTTAATAGTTATATATCATTAATAAAACTTTATAACTTTATGGATAATGTTTTACATAACATGATATTGGTATTATTTGTTTAGAAATATATGCTATAAAATATACTTTAAATTTGTTCTTATATTTTTTAATTATATAATTTAAGTTATATATGAGATTAAAATTGACATATTATATTATCAAATTAATTCATTTATATCCAATATATTAGGGTTTAGATTGGGTTTGTGTTTAAATTTAAATTAATTAACCTATTAAAATTTTAGAGTAAGTAGGAATAGAGATAAATTCATTGAGCATCTTTGATGAGAATTGCTTATAGAGTTTAAACTTAACCAGTTATTATGCAGTTTTACCATTGAAACATTAACGTGAGTTAGTTCTTATATAAGAATAGTTGCCTATATAATGGTTCTTAACTCTTTAAGAATGGTGAAACAACGGTAAGTCTCGTCTTAAACTTTTAAGGATGATATATTAAGAAGAAAAAAACTCTTTAAAAGTTTTTAAATTCCATTTGTTATTGTAGGACCTTCCAAAAATAATTTAAACAATTTTACCATGATTGCACCACTGATAATGCTCTAAGTCATCCTATGAACCCTTGGCATATAAATTGGAATTCCTATATGACAAGGACCAGGTCACTAGAGATGTTCTGAGTGAATTCATTGGAACCAAATAAATATTATAGCAAACACTTTTAACAGAGCTTAGAGAAAAGCGATATACATTCTTCATTAAGTAAAATTGACAAAGAAAGTAGAAAATCCCCCTTGATTACATTCATGATTTTCTTTTCCACTAACAAACTAATGTATTCTAGAAAATTGAAAATCACCCATGACCTTTGATAAACCAGATTATATCCAACAATTGACTTTATTGAGCTTTCATTCCTTTCTTATATTTGCATGCTTCACATTTCCAACATTGATTCAGTGAGGAATGAGATTATGAGTAGAAATGGTAGTTCTTGGCATCAATTATGATTGACCTCAATCCTCCAATTGGTGATAAAATCATCAGCAATACGCCAAGCACAATGCAGACCTGTAATTAATGGAGCAAGATTAATCCTAGCTTAAAATTGAATCAATTAAAGGAGAATAATTAAAACAAAATCAAACATACCCAGTTGGTCCACCAAGACAAGCTGAATCTCCTTGGTTTGTAGATTGCTAGCCACATGACGCAGGGGAGCTGAAATTTTAAGCAAGAGAATGAATAATTAAGAATTTATTTTACCCTAAAGATTTTTATTTTTATTTTTTTAATTTTTGGTATCCATGAAGTAGCACCCACTCAAAAACTTATTGCGTGATTAAATTCACTAATGTATTTGGCTTACAAAGTATGTTGTTGGTGCAAAGGCAAATCCTCCAAAAAATCCTAGGAGACCACCAAAAAATGGGAAGGTAATACCAATGAACATTGTGAATGCTGCAAAAACAAAGAGAATGATATATCAATTTCACTGAGGCATAGACCAAAATGAAATCCATTCTGCTTGTAACCAAAAATATACATTAATTAGTAGAAACTAGAAAGTGTTTACTTAATACTTACCCACATACACATTGCGTACAATAAAACGAAGTGTTCTACTAGGTTTGAAGTTCAGCTTCTTCACCAATACAGTTTCAATCATGTCAAATACTGGCATTGCATAAATCTACAACAACAACAAAAAAATGAGTTAGTCTTGGTGACTTCAAATTTGAACCAAAAAAGGGGTGATTGTAAAGTGAAAAGGTTTTGGATAAGAATAAGAGAAACTGAATTTCACCTGATAACTTCCAATAACATGGATCACAACAAACATGTTAGCCAGTGCAATGAGCCATTTTGGTTTCTCTAGAGTGATGAGAATGTTGTCTTGAACCGCATTGCCAAACATCCAGTAACCAATAAAGGCAACTGGGAAGTAGCATAAAGCCACAACTATGTAAGCAACAAGCACTCCTCTCCACATAGGACCCTTGGATGGTTTCTCTGGTGTAGATGGAATAGTTGCTTGGATTTCCAGCACCACATTGTGTCCAGCATAGGCAAAAGCAACATCCCCAAGGGCACTTAAGAAGTTAAAAACTGTTCCTGGTGTAGTCTTAGCTTTGTAACCATATTGTACATCGTCTTGAACACCCTTATGAGCAGAAGCTGCCCAGGCAATTGTAGAGTAACTGTAGGACATTGCAAACATCAAAGTTCAAGTTAGCATGTTCAATTCCATTTGTATTCCAATTCAAGTAGCAAAAAGTCTAGGATGATTGACAATAGACAAGGATAACAAAATATGATATCCAATATTTATTAGAAATACACACGATATTCTAGTGGAGTTTCATATTACAAAAATGTTGACGTGATAATGCAATAGATTATCACATCAACATTTTTATTATATATTAGATGTTAATGAATTGACTAAAATTATATAATTAAAATAATGGACGATAAAAAATTTACCAAAAAAATAAAGGTATCAAATTCGCAAAATGACGAAAAGTACCATTAAAGCTAGATAATTAAAAAAGTTAAGACTTGTACCTCAAGGACATAACTGCTGCGGCCAAAGATACACCAGAAATGGAGTTAAAGTTGGGGAGGTGAGACAGTACAAAGTGAACAGAGGCAAAAATCATAATGAAGAAGGTCAACTTGATCTTTTTGCAGCTGCCACAGACGGTGTCATGGAACTTCTGCAAGGATTTTCCCCCAGTGACCATATAGACAATGTTCACCCCAATTTCTACCACAAGTTGCTGAGGCACCACAATATAAAGTCCTAGCTTTTCACCAAAGGCATACTGACCCAGTTCATGGTATCTGTCAAAACGTTTTCCAGGAACCATTTCATGCATCTCAACCATTTGCCAGAGGGTGTACAGTGTGATGATCCATGACAGGATTAGCACAGTTACACCAGGACCCCTGAAGAAAACATTAATTGTGATTCTCTTATTGAAAAACATATGGTATATACACTAAAATGTTGTTTATCTTTTTCACTTCCTTGAGGTCATAACAAGTGGTTTAGGCAAATTATAAATGACAACCTCTAGGAGTTGGGACTATTACAAATGCTAATCATCATCTTTGTTAAAGAATCAAAAGTAGATTTTTTTTAAGTGTTATTATTACATTCTTACCATAATTTTCAACAAAAGTTTTCTATTATTGATTTCTTAATCAATTTGACAAAACCCAATAAATATTTGGAGTGTTATATCCAACTTATTCAATTTGAACCTCTAACATTATACTAATTGGAAAAAATAATTTGCTAAACAATTCAGAATGTTTTGCAGTTAACATTTTTTCCCTTTTTATGCATGATCATGTGATAAAACATGTTTGAATAGAAAACGGTGAAATTAGACTTGGTTTTGAAGGATATACCATCCTAGCTCAGACATGGCATATGGGAGACTGAGAACACCAGCCCCAACCATGGCAGTGACATTGTGGAAGGCAGAGTACCACCATTTTGCATTCCTTGAAGAAGTAATTGGAAGCCAATCATCAATTGCCTTCTTCCTCTGCAATTCTTCTTCACTCTGTTTGATATACAATATAATGACATGAATCATGAGAAAAAAAAAAAAAAAAAAAAGCATGACAAAGGGTTAGTTTGGAATCTTCTTATGCATGAAGGTCTCTTTTGATTTGATGGGGCACTCAAGGCTTTGTTTTGACGGGTAAAAGGCGTGGCCAATGAATTGTGGTCCATTGTGGATCACATTGTCCCAAACTTCTTGGAAAATGCAGATTAAAGGTTGTCATTGTAACATTCTAAAGTGCTTGTCTTTATCTTATGCTTACTTTTTTTCCGCAAGAAAAAAAAAATCTTATACTTACTTTTGTGCATCATGTGACTTTGACAGTTACCATTAAGATTTTCGAATTAAAAAACACACGTAGTATTGCGGACAGTTGGTTAGGCTTTAACTGTGAAATGCCATTAGTACGGTATTGCCCAACTATGTTTTAATATGTAATTAAAAATACTTTTAATGACAATTAAACTAATTTATTTGACATGTGTTGTAAAATGTTAAGATAATTTTAAGAACTTTAGGAATAAAAATAATATGTAAAAAGCAATTAATACTGAAGTATAAAGCTGCACCAAAGAATCTCTCAAAAAAATTTCAATAACACTTAATCAAAATTAAACTATTTTTTTATCAACAATAACAACGTTAAGTATTATTTTCAGGAAAAAAAAAATTGAGAAAATTAGTAGACAAGAAACTCCTGATAAAATATTCATCATGAACAGACAGTAGTTATAATTATTACACAATATTTTTAACCAAGAATTCTTTTTTATTATTATTATTGTAGACATTTTATATATGCCTGAAGAGATGTCATAGAAATGCAACCATCTGTTAGTTGTTATATACATTATATACATCAATATATCCATTTTCTTGAACATTTTTGCTAAATTGATGTGTTTGAAAGATTTTAAGAAATATGACGGTGAAAATAGCTTTGGGGAAAACTGTCAAAAAAAAGATCAATTTTTGTTAGTCTACATTGAGATAAGCTCAAAACGAGCCAATCTAGAATGGATAATCCGATTCAAACCCATCTAGGTTAGTAGATTTAAATAGGTTGAACTATTGGATTTAAAAAAAAAGAAAGAAAGAAAGAAAGAAATGACAAAATAAAAAAGGGTTTTCAATTTAAAGTATGAAAATCACTTGAATGCCCCCTAATGGTGAGGAATTTAAGTGGTGTACAGAAGGCTATAGTAGGAATCTTGCTGATATTGTATTTTTTTATTGATTTAAAGTATGATATATTTCTTCAACTGGTCTCACACTTTCAACCTTTAAAAATAAAATTAAAAAAAAAAAAAAAAACTGTCTCAATCGAACTCAAATTTAAATAATAAGCAGAGTGAGGTAGATCCTATCAACTCGAAACCAGTTATTTTGACCAACTGGGTCGAGACGCTATATAACCCATTTTAACAATTTTAAATTTAATTTATGAAACAGTGCTGCTGGTTAGAAAAGATTCTCTCTAATATAAGCTGTAAAATATGTAAGCATGAAAAATGAAGGCACTGGATCATCATAGAAATAAAAAATAAAAAATAAAAAATAAAAAAAACCATACCCAAAGCCTCGCTAACCATGACACGAGAACAATATATTAATCTTAAATTGTAAAAAACTAATTCTTAGGTACGCTTTGGAGATAAAATTCTTATTTATAAATAGCTGAAATAAGAGATAATAATAGTATATGTAATTATATTAATAAAGCAGTTAATTTGTATTTAATAATATAAAGCTAGAAAATTTTCATGATAAAAAATTACCTAAATTTCTCTTGATAACTAATACGTGTAGGGCCCACGTAACCATGTAGACCATAAGAGGTGAGAACACTATGTATCCACATCTAAATAGACATGCGTATTCATCATTATAGGTGTGAAATGGTAAATATTAGGAAAAGTGTTAATAATAGTTTTATAATTTTTTTTCTAAAATACTTTATTATTGGATAGATTAGATATAATTTTTATTAAATAATTTTTTGAACTCATTCTTTATTTAATAAGAATAACATTGAATTTAATAAATAAAAATATTTTAAAAAAATTATGTTATTAGCTTTTGTTAAAACATTAGTCAATTATGTATTAGGTAAAAAACTTTTCGTGACCCGATTGATTCAATTCAAATTAAATAGATTTATTTAACGAAAATATTTTTTTCGATACTCTTAATTTATCTATTCACAGACTTCAAAACCATTTATTTCGCTTTTACTTCTCTTAGCTGAAGAAGTGGAGAAGAGTTATGAAGATATAGCCGTTTACTAAAACATCACATGTTAAAATTGTGATAAAACATATATTTACAGTCTTTAAAACTCTAATTCTGTTTCTAAATGCTAAGAATTTTTTGTCCAAATAATAATAGATTAATATGCTTAAGCATGAAATTAGAAATTTGAATCTGAATAGTATAAAAAGAATTATTGAGAGAGGACAACATATTATAAGTGTGAAGGGAGTTTTGAAAATATTAAAAATTTGATGATCAAATAGACCACTTTTTATAAGTGTCAAAATAACAATAGTATATAAAAAGAGGTAAAAGAAATGACACGCTACAACGACATCTCCGTAGAAAATTGTGTGCTTAATACAATAAAGATAGTAACTGATGTCTATCGACAACGTTTACTAATGAATATTTATGCATCAAACCACGTGGAGCCATAACAGGCAGAATTAAATGCCAAGAAAATTAGTTTTTATTTATTTTAAACCCGTTAGGTAATAGTAAGAAGACTTAAGAGCCATGAGGCATTAACCCACATGCCACTAACCCTATTGCATCACGCGAATCTTGAAGACTCTAACTGAGCATAGAAAAAAGGGTTTTGGCTATTAATGAAATGCACCATTTTCTCAGCCAAAAAAGTGACAAGGGAACAGAACAAATAAATCTCAAGAACGACGAGGAACAGGATTCTACGGTCTTTTTTTAAGATTAAAAAAGTATCAATTTGGTGATGGTTGTGATTTGGTCGTGAATTTTGAAACTGAAAATAAATGTGACCGTAATAGTGGTTATAATATGATTTGGAGACTCAAAAGATCTTGACCCTGCAACCGAGGTTTTAAAAAATACTACGTGACCATGATTTTGGATTTGGCCGTGACATAAAAAATTTTGAGATTTCTGCAACCCAAAAGTGATTGTAAGGTTTTAATTCATCTTATGTTTTAGCAGATACAATAACAGAGTATGAAACTAGAGGTAGATAAACAATGGTAAAATTGGTATACGAAGAGACAGAGACAAAGAGACTTACAACGTTTTTGAAATCATAGTTATCAGTTGGTGCCTGAGTTCCCATGATAAGCGGAAAGACAGAAGATTGGTATGAAAAATATTGAACGCGCTTTCCGAGCTTTCAAACGCAGAATGTGTCTGTGTTAAAAGAGGAACTTCAGCTTGACACTATAATTATCACCACCAAACAAATGATATGTGAATGTATCACGAGATAGAGAGAGAGTAAGAGAGTTCTTGAATAACCAAAGAAGAGAGATTCTTATATAGAGAAGATAGAAGTCTACCTATTAATTCTGTTTTCTTTTTGGAAGTTTCTCCGTTAAGGGGCTACCTTTCTCTTTTTCTTTTTAAAGGTAGGAAAAGTATATTAGGTATTTTACCAGAGTTTAATGGTAAAGCAGTTTTACAACATCTTCAAATATCAAATTATGGTATAACTTTTAAGTTCTTTGCAGAAAAGGCAACAATTTTTCATTTTATAATGAATTGTCATTGAATTTAACTATGTAAATTTTTTAAGCTAACAATAAATGACATTTTTTCTTTAATATTAAGGAATGACAATCATGAATATCAATGGTTAAAATATATTTGGTTAGAGATAAATATTTTAGAGAAACATGTATATATATTTCCTAAAATCAAATTTCAAGTTTCATTTTTAAAATATTTCTTTTTATATTTTTTTTCTTATAATGTAAGAACTTTTATTATTTTTAATAACGTTATTTCGATTTTTTATATAATAAAAATTAAAATAATAAATATATTAATGATGAGAGACTAAAAAAATTAAGATTATTCTTTACGGTACTTTTATAAGATTAAATTAACTAATTCACCAAAATTAAAGGAATTATCTTATTTAGGTAATAAAATTAAATTTTTTCCTAGATTTATATGTTTTTTCAAAATTATGCTTAACATAAGGAAAATATTTTCATTTCTTTTATAATTATTTTTTTATTTATTTTAATTCTTTTAATCTCTTTCCTAATTAATAGATTTAAATGTTTTAAATTCATGCAAATGTCTATTTTAGTCTTTGTAAAAAAATTCTTTTTAACTTTCAGACATTTTCTTAGTATTTTTTTAATCCTACTCACTAATTTTAGTTAACTTAGTACTAATATAACTAACATAAAAAACAATATTTATTAAAATAAATAAAATAACTAAAAATATTTTAAATTAAAATAATTAGATTACTTTTTAGGTGTATAATTTAATTAAGTAATGTTTTATTATTTTATATAAATAAAGTAATTATATATTTTTTTATAATTTATTTTTAAATAATATAAGTCATGAATATTATTATTATTTTAATATTATTCTTACTTTTCAATTAATTAATTAAATTTTAATTTCTATACATATTTTAAAAATATAATTTAATTATATTCTTATAATTTAATTTTAATATCTTAATTTTGACATAGGATAATATAATTTATTTTTTTAATATATTTCAAGTAGTGATCTTTTCTCCAAAGACAAAAGAAAAATGAAATATCATACATTAAAAGTAAATTATATTATAATAGTTCAAAATGAATGAATTTAGATAAAAAATAACAAAAAAATAATATATTAAAATTAAATTACATATGTCTAAATAAATTAAATTTTCTAAAATATAATATTAAAAATACATGAATTAATTAAAAAGATAAAAATAAAAATAAAAGTTATGGTTGAGCTATAAATTCCTATACTCCATAAGAGTTTACCCTCGTCATGAGGATAAAAATAATTAAAATATATTAGAATATATGGAATGTGAAAAACATAGTAAAAACTTAATAATATATTAAAATAAATTTCATGTCTTTTCATAGTAAATTGTTAACATATAAAGAAATTTAAATAATTTTAGAATTATATTAATATGAAATTGAATTTTGTAACTAAATTATTTTATGGACTAAGTTAATTGAAAGTAAGAATAGTTTTAATATATATAATTTAAATAATTTTCAACAATTTATTTGAAATAATAAATTATTTATATTATTGTATACGTAAAAAAAAAAAAAATTTTTTGTAATATTCTAACTTTTATTCTATTTTATTATTGGTTCTAAATTTGTATTTTATTAATTATTACTGATAAGTGATTTAAGTATTGTATAATTAAATAAATAATATTTTGAAAGAAATATAGGTCAGATTTTAAATTGAATTTTAATTAATTAAATTAAGAAAAATAGACTATTTAAATATAGTAAAAACTTTAGTTCCACGTCAAGTAATATAAGCTAATGTATTTTTCTCATTCTCCTATATAAGAAGTTGGATACTAAGCAAAAGAATACATGCTTTATCTTTTAAAAAGATTATTTTAGTCATCTCTCAAATTTGAGTCATTATTATCCTTCTAAAAAAAATGATTGTTTTTTTTTTTTATTTTGGTACACAATTTTGAACAACTTTTTTGGTGATTCAATACGTGAAATTGTACCATTAGATTCATTTACATGAATAGTATAGAAGCCAACTAGTGTTGGAATAAAAATACGCCATAAAAAAATGAAAATAGTGAGAAAAGCGAGTTCTTAGTAACAACCAAAATACTAAAAAATTATTAGATTCTTTTTAAGATGTTTATTAGACCTACATTTCACATGATTTTCACTATGTTTATAACTATATTTAATTCGAAAAAAAAATTGTATAGTAATTTTAAACTTAATTGAGTTTCATATTTTTCATGCAAATAAATTTAATGAGAAAAATTTTACGGCTTGAATCAATTAAAAAATAGTTTAAAATCGTATCCCAAAATAAAAATTGATTATTTTCTTTGGAAGGAAAACATTGACACAAATTTTAGAGTTAAATTACTAAAATGAAATTAAAAAAAATAAAAGTCTAAATTTATAATTTAGCCTTTTGTTATAATAATAATTTAATGTTTTATGAACTACATTAATTGAAAGTAAGAATAATTTTAATATATAAAATTCAAATAATTTGCAATAATTTCTTTAAAATAATAAATTATTTATATTATTGTATATACCTTCATTAATTTAAATGTATAATAATATCTATTTAGAATTTTCTATTATAAAATATGCTTATATATTTAATTTATTCTAAATAGTAATGAAAATAATATCTTTTTGTTTATGTATTTCCAGGTATATGAAAATTTTAATAATTACTTTTTATAATAATAAGTTTTTTAAAATATTTTCTAACATGAAAACTTACACAATTGTAAAATATACGATAATAATTTAATGTGATATTTTTGCTATTACTTAATTTTTTCGTGAATTACATTTAATGAATATAGTGTGAATATTAATATATATAATTAATTTTAATTATATAGTATGCTTATAAACTTAACTTTTTTTTTACATGACCATAGCTAGGTATCATCTGCTGGATTTAATGTTGTTCAAGCCAGATAAGGACATTCACGGATTGGATTGTTTTGGTTTTAGGTATAATTAAATTCAAATCAATCAAATTTAACTTTTTTAAAATTGTTTGGCTAATTCGTACGAAACCAATTAAAATTGAGTTTGCTTAGTTCAGATTATTGGGTTATGATAAAAAAAAAAGAATTATTATATTTTTTAGGTTTTTACCTCTAATTATTGTCTATTTAATATGAATTTTTAATTTATATAATTTAAAGGTAAAATTATTTCTCATTCTGTAATGACTAAATATTTATTTTATTTAATATTGATTTTTTTCTATATTTATCACTTTATATATCTCATTGTTTAAAGGGATTTCAATACCTTTAAACATAGTGGGCATGCAAAATCATTGCACAATCTTTGACAAAAGGAAAAACTACATCAATACTATGATACTTTAGTCAATAAGTGTGTGAGGTGAATAGTGAGGTACAAAATGTATTTGTAAACATAAGATGCCTTATATAATGTTAAAGTATTAGAAAAGGTGGTTCGATAGGTATCATAGATCACGAGCCACATGGCAAAGTCCAAAATGGGTCCATAACAGTTGCCATCAAAGTCGATGGCTCATGTCGATGAAAGACATCAACTTGTTACTAAAGCGATTTGAAGATATCATGCTGCATGAGGTTTGCAAATAGGTTAACCCGAAGCTATGTTTACACAAGCATAGAAAAAATTATATCCTTCTTAAAGGGGATGATGTCATCTTAAAGCTTGAAATAACAATGGACCTCTAAGCCTGAAGCTAAGTTGAAATGATCAAGACACAAAGTTAAGCTTAGTGCTCAAGGTGCGAATCCAAGTTGAGTTCTTACGGTGTGAGGCCAAGTGGAAGATTATCAAGGAACAAGGTCGAGTAGAAAATGCTCGAGATGAAACAAATGATGCTCAAGGCTCAAAGTCAAGTAGACGACGCTCAAAGCACAAAGCTTGGCTAAGGATGCTCAAAGTATAAGCTCGAGTAGAAGATGCTTAAGGTTCGAGACTGAGTTGAAGAGGTTCAAGGTTTGAGGTCGAGTTGAAGATACTCAAGACTCAAGGTTAAGCTAAAAATATATGTCAATAGCTCATGTCAATGCAAGGCGAGCTAAACTAAGGAGTAAAGTGATGTGACAATGAATGAGAAACAATGCAGACTCACTCTTGGACGACATGAGTCTAGCTTAGCGGTAAAAGTTGGTAATATGTCAACAATTACCTTGTATAGGTTTTACAATGGCCTCAAGATGCATCTTTGAAAGGCAGATAACTCATACTATTAATACCATCTCAACCTTAGGCATAGTTAAAACATGGGACATGAGGAATGGAAAATAATCTTGGCCATCTTGACCCTAGGCGGTGGAAAGTATTCTTGCCTATATTGGTTCTCAAACATGGTTAAAACCTATGCAATAAGGTGATGACAAATAATTTTGGCCATTTCAAATACTTATGAGATTCACTTTTCACGTGATTTTCATTATGTTTACAGTTTTTTTCTACTCAAATCTTAACTCAATTTTATAGTTTTCATGTGAATAAATTTAATAGGACAAATTTCATGCCTTGAATCAATAAAAAATAATTCAATATGGTGGTCAAAAATAAAAAAATGATTATTTTTTGGAATAATAACAATTATTTAAATTTAAGAATTAAAAGATCAAAATAATTTTTTTAAAAATAAATAACCAAAACAAATTTTTATTAAAATTATAATTTAACTTACTTAATATTAATGTACCGCCAAATTTTTTTATTCGTGATTTTGTTATTAACCAAATTATTACATAGAAACAAAAATCATATATTTTTGAAAATTAAAGAAATAATTTTATTGATAAGAAAGTACATAGACTAAAATTCAGTTTGGCCTAAAGTATAAGACAGGAATATTTTTTTTTCTTATTTTTGTAATTTAAATAATTTTTATTTTAATATGAATTTAAAATTTTGGTATAACTTAGGAATACGTCATTATATATTCTAACAATTTGTGAAACATGGGGTATCATTGAATTGACTTTTGAGTGTGGAAAGTGGTAAGTGGTAAGTGGTAGTACGGCTAATGCAAGTGGCAGCATGATATTGGATTATTGACAATTGTGAATAGTATAGTCTTCCAAAATTAAAGTAAAGTAAGTTGCAATTTAAAAAGGAATTAAAGAGTATTCAAAATTTCAACTATCAACGTATCAGCCTATGATCATACTTGGTGGCGTTCTTTCAGTGAGGTGTCGTCTTTGATTACGGAAATAATGTGAACAAGTCAACACGCTTATTCACACCATTCACTCACCTTTTAGCCCCAACCTTACGTATTCACGTCCATTCATCCTTCTCACTTAGGTACACTAAAATTAAACACCCAATTCCAAAATTCTCTTTATAATAGTGTGTACTATAGATAAAAATAAAATAAAATTAGCCCACCAGAGTTGACCTAAATGATAGAAAATAAAAAAAATGTATATAAAATTATTGATTCTAATTTTATTATTAAAAAGTAAAAGGGGATTATCATTTATTTGTCAAGAAAAAAATTTCATACTATTGTTTAATTATTTATTTATTATATTATTGAATTGAATTTGTTTCCCATATGTTATTTAAAAAAATATATAGCGATGTAAAAACCTGTAGTTTTATAATAACACTAAAAATACTATTTTTAAAAGAGTGAACACAGTGACTTTAAAATAAATTTATATATAATTTTCTTTTAAATAAATTTGTGACAATCTATGTTTTCTTTAAAATGTACTAGTACTTGTACCTGGGACACTGGTAAGTAGTTTGAATATAAATAATGTTATTAATTTTTTTAAATTACATTTAATAATTTTCTTTAAATAATTACATAATAATATATAAAATAAAAAATAATGAATTGTCTTAAAATTATTAGCTTTTTATAATTAAAATTTGCATAGGAAAGTTAAAAGAAAACATAAGTAAAAGATAGATTTGAAAACTAAAATCTTTATTATTCTATGAAATAATGTATTATTTATAAATATATTGTTAAAGTAATACTTAAAAGTTATTAGAATCTTTTAGATTTATTTATGTTTATATTAAATATTTATTAATTTTATTTAGGTGAATATTAAATATGCACATTTTGATATTAAATTGATTGACATATTTGACATTCCTATTTATATATACCATAAAAAAATAATATATTTTGAGATAGAAAAACAATATATTTTTACAGGAAAAAGCTAAAAAGCTAGTTCACAAACTGATTTGATAAACATACTATTTTTAAGTTGAATTAAATTGATTCTAAAATATTAACTACCAAATCACTTCACATGAATTCAATTGTTTGGCCAAAAATACTATTTGAGTGAAAAAATTAATTATCAATTGAATTTAGGAAAGAAAATTTGATAATTATAAGACATATACTATTTTTAAAATAAATTCAATTGAATTTAAAATATTAAAGTTCATATCATTTGAGCATATTTTGAGATGGCGGATAATAACATACTACACTAGTTAGTATTTCCTTAGCAAAATCATTACTGGACTTCCATGTAGACTAAAAAAACAAAATTTTGATTTAATATTAGAAAAATATATTAAAAAATAAAAAATATGAGAGAAACTCTTGATGAAATCAAGAATAAAAAATAATTAAAATAAATAAATAAGAAACAAACTATTAACCTAATAAATAAAAAAAACATGATAGAAATACGGATGAAACAAAGAATAAAAAGTTTATATCACAATACCATAGAATGAAGATAAAAAATTATCTAAAAGAAAATAAAAAAAAAAATAATTGCAAGCTAAATGTATATATAAAGAACAGAAACTAAACCTAAATAATTGTAATTGAAAAAAAAAAACAACTCACCTTAATATTGAGAAATCCATCATCATCTTATATATCTTATATATATACATGGAATCTTACTTAAATCCTCAATTTACAATAAAACTTTGAGAATAATCGCACAATATTTGGCATAAAATAAGAGAAATAATAATAAAAATAATAAAGAATAAAAGTAAAAAATAAAAAAAATTCGCACAATATTATCAAACAACCATCATGTATTTACTATCAATGTTGTCCTGAATCATAATGACCGACTTTGCTTGCACACTATTTTTAGTGACCCATTACAATATCAACTACCTTTGAACTTATCTCGTTGCTCCCAATATCATCACTTAAGACTCAACCAAAGAAATATTTATAAAAATATTACAGCACAATAAAAAACCAAAAGATAAAAAATCAAAAGACTACTATACTTTCATTAAATATTTATAATTCCCAAAACATGCGAAAATAATATAATTTTTAATTTCGTCAGTTAATATCCAAAACTCACCCTTTCAATGTAGAAAAAATAATAATGTTGGGAAGAATGTTACTCGTTTCTTGTAAATGTTTGGAAGATATTATCTTAAATCTGGGAAGAATGTTCACTTAATCTCCTTTAATAACCTTAAATTTCCATTTCAGTTTTTCATGAAAAATGATAAGTTACATATATAGACATGGAAATTTGTTGTTATTAAATAACAGTAATGGTTAATGTCATTAAGATGTGTAAAATTTGCTGTCACAATATAAAATAATTGCTTAATAGTGAATTGGTAGCCAATACATGCAGAGGAAGCGAAACAATTAATTAGTTTTAATTTTCAAAACTCATTAAAAACAACTTATTAATGAAAATATTTCAATTAAATGTTATTATTAATTATTAATTAATACAATTAAGTTAGGTCGTATAATTACAATTTTACCCTATTTTAGGCGAGAAAAGTTTGCTGAACATATTATATTATATTATATTATATTATATTATATTATATTATATTATATATATATATATATATATATATATATATTAAGATGACTGTAATTTTCTTTCAATTTTAGTAATATAAAAAAATTATTGCATCTATTTTCCTTTTTAATTAATAAAATTTACTACTTTTTATATTTAAAATTAAAAGTAAATTACACTTCCCTTACTTCATAGATATGAATATTATACAACTCTCTCATCTTATATTAAAAATTACATTCTCTTCTCTTAACAAATTTAAATATATGAAATCTTACTATTTTTTTTAACTTTTCATTAAAGTTTTGTTAATTTTCATTAAAAAAAATTATGTCCAAAACATTTTTTAGAATATGGGTCTATCAAATATGTAAACACTACATCGTCATTTTTTTTGGTTAAAATACATTTTTTCTCCCCTTATCAAATTTAAATATATCCACTTTACTATAATAGATATATATATATATATATATATATAAATTTTCTTTATTTTTATTTATAAAAAAATAGTTTATAAAATTTATTTTAAAATTTATCTCAATTTATTCTATTAATTATTATTTTAAAATACTATAAATTATAAAAAATTTAATTATGTATTTAAAATTTTTATTTTTAATTATTATTATTTTCAAAAAATATATTTTAAATAATTAAATTAAAAATATATACAATTAAAACATATTAAAATAGTATTTAATTGGTGTTATTAATATATTATTTTATAAATATTTAAATAAATTATTTTTTATATAATATTATTTATTAATCCAATATATAGTTAATTTCAAAAATATTGTTAAATATTGTATTTATGGAATTTAATAAATATATTGATAATATGTGTTTATTAAACGTACAAATTTGCAAATCAATATCTTGATATTAAAAATAAATTATTAAACAATAATTAATTATTAAAATTTGATTCTTATATAAATATATATTAATATAATATATATAAATTGATATATATATATATATATATATATATATATATATATATATATATATATAATCTATCTCATAATTTTTATTTTTAATTATCATTTTAATAAAAAATAATTATTTTAAATTTATTTTTATATATTTTTAAAAAATTATTGAGCGAATGAATGATAATTTAATAAATTAAAATATTTTAATATATATTTTAATTAAAAATATATTTTAAAATCTTACCGTGAATAATGATATTAAGTTAAATATATTAAACTTCGTATCTTAATATAAGAGTCAAAGGGACGAAAATATAATTTAATTAAATTTTAATATAAAAATAAAGGATGGTATAATATTCATATCATTCATAAAATGAGAATATAATTTATTTTTATAATATTAAATTAAATGAATTAAATTATATATTTTAATATAAATAATAATAATATAATATTTACTTATCTTAGTAGGTAATAAGAGTATAATTTACTCTAAAATTAATATTAAAGGACGAGTCTATCATTTTTTTTTATTATCTTATGCATGTCATTTCCATTGAGATACCAAGAATCATCCAGATCCATGACACGTTATTACATATATAGGGTATCAAAGACGTTACATCACATGCCGTGTCAAATAAATTCAATTGGATAACAATAATTTTTTATTTTTTTTATAATAAAAAATTAGCAATTATGTGCCCTCACGCGAAATTTCTCTCTTGCTAAATGTCCAATACAATCGATCAAGCCAAATCTCTAAGGATAATTAAGGCTCATACAAAATCCACTTGATGATCGGTGATGAGAATGAATGTTGGACCAAAATTATGGTGAAAGGTGAGATCAAGGTATTTCACTACAACAAATCTTTTATTTAGTTTTGGTAAAAATAATACACTAAATAATGAAAACTGACACTAAGTAAATATTTTGCATATGTTTTTTTCATGTCGAGTATTGGCTTAATGACGATAATGAAGCGTCCACGTGGGTGATGGAAAAAAAATCGATGTTATTGGCATAGATTTCAAAAGTCAACACTTTATAGATGCAAAAAAGTTAGGGTTGGTTAGTCCATCATTGATGTTATAATATTTTTTTTAAATTGTTTTCTTCATTTATTACTAATATATTACAAAATTGAGATATATAAGTTAAAATAATAAAAATATTAAAAAATTATAATTTCACGGAAAATTTTGCTTTGATATATGTATTTTAAGTTATTTTAGTCTTTTTCAAAATTTTCTCAAAAAATATAAATACAATATTTTATCAATTTTTTTATTAAAATTAAATTATATTTTTATAATTAATTAATCACTTAATTAATCATACATAAGGAAGATTGATGTTATAATTAGAGTTGAAATCATTAACCTCTTCATTTTCATGATGATGAATCATGTTGGCTTCTTATATTTCTAAATCATCGGATGCAATATTTTAAAAATTTGACCGGTAACTAAATCGATGAAGACTTGGTTCACAATTTTATTGGTTTAACAATGTTGAATTAGTAGTAATTAAATTTATATTTTGGCTTAAATATATTTCTCGTCCCTTAAATTTGAGCTAATTTTGATTTTAATTCTCCAAATTTGAATTTTCTTTTTTTAGTCCCTATATTTTGAAACATTGATTTTAGTCCCTCAACTAGACACTATTAAAGGCATTTCCTACATGTCAAACGAAAACACTCTAACTCAAGTCATGTGATTCATATTTCATTTGTTGTGTAGGAAACTCCTATAACAATGTCTACTTTAAGGAACTAAAAACAACTACTTTTTAAATTTGAGGACTAAAAAAAGAAAATTTAAATTTTAGAGACTAAAATCAAAATTGGCCCAAATTTGAAGAACAAAAAAACATATTTAAGCCTTATATATTTTTAATACTATATAATATTTTAAGTAATAAAATAATATAAAATTATAATAAATCATGATATAAACAATTGTAAATTAATATAAAGGCTTAATTGCACATTGTCCTCATCTTTTATGCTTGAATTTTTTCCACCAACTATTTTATTTGCACATTTTGTGATCTAACTTACATAATTTTGCTTTATTTTGCCCTATTGTTAAATGTTCATTAAATTTTAAATCATGTCATGACGTGTTTATGACAAGGCAAGTAATGTGTCAATTAACTAGTGAGGTGTCATTTAATTATTTTATTTTTAAGTGGGTGGAAAAGATTTTAAAAAATAAATAAAAATAAGAAAAGGGTGTGTTAAGTGCAAATGATATTGTTTTATGATTTCTCACAGAACATCTTCATAGGGTCTTGAATGCCACTTCTAAAGCTTGGTTGAGGATTGGTTTTATGAAGCTTGGTGGATTTGTTCTATTGTGCTCATAATGGAAGGTGGGAATGAAATTGTGAAGCTTCATTGATAACTTCTTAGTCGAAAGAAATCTTGAGCGTCATTTTAATGGTTTTGCATTGTATTAGGTACAATTTTGGTTTATTTGTATTAAATAATTGTTGAATCATAAACTACACATTTTTATTCATGTGGTGAGCTTAATATGCATGAAAATAAAAATATGAAGACTTTGTTTAATAAGGTGGATAGTGCCAAGATGATGAAGAAGTTTTGGAAGGGCGCCCGAAACATATATTGGGGATTATAATTATACTTATAGATTGACAGGAGAATTAGATTAAGTAGGTTATGTTGTAAGGCGTTAATCATATGTACAATGGGTGACTTAACTTAATAGAATTATGGTCTTTTGTAGACATTTCAATTTACTATCACTAAAAATTTAGTTTTCAATCTTTATTAATTATAATGATATTCAATTAAGGAAAGTATTTTGAAAAAAAAATGCACTCATCTTTTATTTATTGACAAATTTTCATTCAATTAAGGAAATAGTTTTGGAAAAAAGAATATTGTTGAACAAATATAAAAGACTGGTTGCACTTATATCTAACCACCACCATAAATTAAGTTTTTGACAAGAATGCAATCAAAACAAAGAGTTTAAGTTTTCTCCAAATTGTCATCTTAGCTCTATCTCAAAAATCAACATTGAAATAATTTTACAAAGATGATATAATTTTTATTCACACTTTTGATTATCCAAATAACATTCATCTTAATACTATCTTTTGCAAGTATTGAATTCTTGTGAAATCACTCAACCTATATCCTAAAAATTATTTCCACTCTTGACAAGTCAAATAAGGAAGTTGTGTTTAGAGCAACGACATTACACTAATTTTACTCATTGTTCACTTGAACCATAAGAGGTTGCTTTTGTAGATACATGTGATGGACACTAAGCTTGCTTGCCTTGATCTTTGTATTAGAAACAACTACAAGAATCCTTTAAAACTTCCCAATTATTCAATTGACAACTTTATGACAAGTGAAATGAGAGGAAGAATTTAATTAAATACAAAGATTCCATTTAGCAAGTTACAAGACATGTACATTGCTAAAGCTCCAAGGTAAAAAATATTTGATGATTAAAACACCAAATACAAAATGTTGTAGTTGTAGCACATATGATTTGACTCTTCTACATATATTCTCTAATACACATTCCAATGAATATCATAGTTGCCAAATTATGGAGAATCTCATTTATTCAAATTTGGGCATCAAATTAATTCTAGCAAGTATCAATAAATATAGATATTCAGACCTAAGAGTTATCTTATTTAAACAAGTATTTAATTTAATATAATACTAATAGGATTTAGAAAATCATTTATATTTACTACAATTTTAGCTGACATAAATGCATTGATACATAACATATTCAACAAGTCTATATAAAAGAATAGTGTGCAAATACTTAAAATCTATACAAAAAACAATGTACCAATACATAAATCATTATCCTCACAAAATCTCAATCAGTGGCTATACTGGAAGGAAATAAATTTTGTTGTATAGATTCAAAATTCCAAACCTAATCCAAATACAAAACATAAGTCCAAAATGTCTAAATGTCGCATGTAAAATATACAGGTCTTGGGTGCCAATTAATAGAGGATACTTTCTTCATCACTATCACTTACATGATTAACATCTTTTCCATCAACACCATTATTGATATGATCACCATCCTACCCCCATAGCCCCATGACCATATTCTCTATGACCATATACTATTTTCACCCTCAATACTTTCTTCTTCACTCTCTTTATAACTATTAATTACAATTAATTCTTTTTTAAGAACTTTTTTTATATTAAATTCACCTATTTTGTAAATGGGTTTCTCAATCACAACCGGTGGATCTATGAAATTCTCTATTAACGCATCCACTTAGAAAAGCAAGACAATGATTAATAGTGAGAAGACATGACTGACATTTTGAGATATCAATGTAGAACATTTCATCTAGGTCTTACTCCTAATATGTCTCTACCATTGACCTTTTTACATATAAAAAAACAGAAGATATCACAAACACCCCCATGGTGAATCCTTAGTCTAATTAGGGGTTTCTCAATAGGCTAGAAAAATCAAAATAGGGCCACAAAAAGGTTGTTGTGTTGAATAATATAATAGGAAAAAAAAATACCACATGAAAACCATGTAAAAATTAATTGACAAGCAAATAGTAAAAACACTTATTGTCTATTAATTTATTTATGTATCTAAATATTTACTTATAAAATTATTTACCACTTTGTTGTTCTCATGTTTGGCCAAGACTATAATGTCTAAATTAATTTTCGTTTTCAGTTTAGAATCTAACAATTAGTAAGAATTTACTTGCATTATTCACAATATTCAAAAGTTGTAACCTTTAAACCTCTAAAACTCTACAATTAAGTGTAACTAGTCAACTCATGAGTGAAATTAAAATATGATTCTTTTTTTAAGAAGACATTAAAATTGAAAAGGGAGAGGTTAACAATTTCATAGTTTTCCATAAAGGTTTTAAACATGTAAGTCATGGATAATAATGAGTAATCATCTTACACAATTAAGACAAGAAAATGAAAATTTTCAATTATAACTCTTGAGTTACAATTAAAAAAAATCGTAGTTGAGATTAAAACCTAATTAAACACCCTTCACGAAATTATGATTGTCTTGGTGTCCTCCGACATCACCATTATCGTTATTACCATCGCTGTCATCGTCGTTATTGGTGATGGTAGCCGCTATGGTGGATATGGAAACAATGATAATGATAATCTTATTAGAGATGTTTAATTGATTTTAATCTTAACTACAATTTTTTTAATTATGATCCAAGAGTTATAATTAAAAATTTTTATTTTCTCATTATAATTTTGTTATTTGAAATGTCTCACGTATTTATAAACATAAGTGTAATGAAAAAAATAGTTTAATTTTTCAAACAACCCGAAAACTAAACCGATCGGATATGTAAAAATTCGTCCTTAAAGAAAAAATTTCATTGATTTTTGTTTCTATAATTGTTTTGTAATAGTTTTTTAGATTGGATATGAACACTCTAATATATATTTTTTAAGATGCTATGAACTTTTTAATAATAGTTTAATAAGGAAACGCTATTTTTAAAATGTTATTATACACAATTTTAGGTGTAGTGTATTAAGCCATTTTTGAATTTAGAAGTACTTCTTTCTATTAAGAATGTTAAGGGAATGAATTTCTACAAAACATATAATTTATTAACTGAAAAAATGTTAGTTGTTAATTAGAGTTGTATGACTATTATTTTAATTTTGACCAATAAAAATTGAACAAATGTAAATATTTGCAATGTTAAAATTTACTAACAAGCACAACATAATTCTTATGTAGAAAATATATATTTATATTAGCAGATTAATTTTTATTAAATAAAATTATACTAATGAAAAAGTACCTTTTAAATAACTAACTGAAGTACCTTTTAAAAACAAGTTATACACCTTAATTTTTCATCACCAATTAATCGACGTGGAACAGATAAAACTGTGAAAAACTTTTATTTTATTTTTAAAACATTTATTTTGAGTTTTAATTTTAAAGTAACATTTAAGTCCTAAAAACAAATGGCCTTCGTATACAACAATTTTTTTTGGTACCAATGTTATTTAATTATAATTGTTTACCAGCAAAGAATTATTGGCCATTGAACTTAACCTTCCCCTGACCCCACTTGACAAATATTAGAATAAAAACTATACGCAGTTCAACTTAATAAAGAAAAAATTACACGATACTCTAATAAGTACTAAAACTAAATTTAGTCAATATAGATTTGTAAAATAACACTTTCATTTTCTTGTAAGCAAAGGCTTAGACTTCAACCTGTTTTTCTTTCTAATTTTATCATTTTTAAAATCATCCACAACAATTAATTAACTAAAGAACAAACATATAACGAAAGAAAAACAATCCCTTCAATCACAAGTAATTGATCAAATGTTCATGCCATCCAGTGTGTACTAAATTGAGTTGTGAGGTTCAGATTAAATTTTTCTTTGATACGTTTTCATGAGAGCTCTTCACAGTCAACTAAATTCTCTCACAAATATGCTAGTTTCTTCCTAGGCAGGTGTTATTGTAAAATTCAAAATTCAAAATTCAAAATTCAAAGACTTAAAATCAAGACCTGAAAAACTAGTCATGGTGCGTTGCGTGAAACACAATAGGTTTCGTACTTAGACAATCATTTCGACGAATTGTTCATATTAACAGGTTTCTGTTTTTCCGCCTAGCGCTGATCGATAACACTATTACATGTCAAAATTTATTAAAAATCATGATGAATCTTTCTTCTCATGAATTTTTCTTGTAATTTAAAAATAAAATTCACTAAAGTTTATAATTTTTAAAATTTTTTTATTCTATTATAAAAAATGTTAAAAAAGAGTATTAAAAAAATTGCTGACACTCTCAATTGTCAATTAATCGTTGACTCAGAAAGCCAAACTTGTCCGTGGCGTACACCCTCCATTCAGAATTGCAAGGAAAGTTCCAAATATGTTGCCTTAGTAAGAGTTAATAAAAAAAAAGTAAAATAAAATGTAACCATCCATGTGTGTCAGAGTGACCTATTTTGAAAACCCCCATTACTTACTATACTTCAATTATTTGTCGTTTCTGGGTTGTGTTCCATGAATCTTATAATCAACTATTGGAAATAGTAAAATGAAAAATTATATGTTATTGTCCGTAAGTAACCGACAACACACGCATTGGTTTATTATACCATTTATAATAAAGAATCAAGTTCGTATCTTTTAAGAATAGAGAGTTCAAATTTTGCTATTTATATAGATTTTTGTTAATGAATAATTTGTAATTATTTTATTGAGCACTGGATGAATTTAAAAGTTTATTTAATTTTGGTGAGTTTTTCTAAATTAATATACCTAAACTTTTACCTATAAAAGGATTATAACACTTCTAATTAATTGATTAAAATAAATAAGAGGAGCTATCTTTGTGTCATCAACGTTGTGAGTACACGGTGCCTATGTTTGTTTTTATAAGTAATAATGTGAAAGGCTAAGTTGGCTATATTTGTTTTTATAGGTCATGAGAAAGAAAGACTGAGTACAACATATACGGCAATGAAAGCGAATAATGCTTTATTTTTATCTTTCTTTAACTGCTTTAGGAATGTTAGGCATATGTTCGTATGTGAACAAAACAAAACCTAGCTTTATGAGCAAAAGTTATTGAGAATCTCATGCCATCATCACAACAACGAAAAAATAAAAAATAAAAACAACTTGTTAGTGGGTAGAAATATTTATTATGTTTAGCAAAGAAACTAGGAAGGAAGTAGGGTTGGCCCTCCCAGGACCGTGTACAGATATTTAGTGGTCTTAAGCAAACTTTTTATTTGAATCATATTTTAATATAATTAATAAATTTTATTTTATTTTTCTAATTTTTATATTAAAAAATATAACTAAATTTTAATAATTAAACAAGTTCAACATCTTACTCGATGATAGTTTGTTCAATAAAAGAGCTGGAATAGGTTTTTAAGGGCTACTTATAAAATTTGTGTTTATTATTTTTTTATTTAATGAGTAATAATAATAATTCTATTTTCTGTTATTTAAATAATTTGTAATTGAATGACAGTATAAAATTATTTTACATTGTTAGTATATAGCATATTTTCTATATTTTAAAAAAATATTTAATCTCTATATTCATTTTATGTATTTTTATTTGAATTAAAACGAAATATAAACTATTTTTTTCAATAATTAACCTATCAAATGAGTAATAATGATCAAGTTACTTCCGAAAATAACTTAAAAAATTATTCTTTTTTTATAATCTAATTATTAAAAATGAGTTACACGCGCGTGCAAAGAGATCAAGTTACTTCCACAAATAACTTAAAAAATTATTCTTTATTTTATATAATCTAATTATTAAAAATGAGTTACTCATTAAAACTATTAGATTAAAAATAACAAAGGATAAAAATAGAAAATAATTCTTTTAAAATTATTCTTTGAATAACTTGCTATCTCCTTAGTGTGTACTTTTAAATTGTATAATTATAATAGTAAGTCAACTATAAGTAATATAATAGAATATATTATGTAATAATTTAAATTTTATTTTTTAAAAAAATATATAAACAAAATTAAAAATTTAACTGGAGGCCTAAGCCCATTACCTTATTTACCTATTGGTTTACACAACTCTAGGTCCAGTGTACTTCGACTTGCTTTGCCATGAGCCTGCCATAAGCAAGTCGAGGCGGGTTGACCCTCCTTAAGAGATGTGGCTTAGAAAATGTAACTAGCTAGTCTAAGGGTGTGCTAACTAGTTGGCAAGCTGGTATTGTGAATAAGTGCTAGAGTAAGCATACTCAAGCACCTCAAAGGATTCTTTGCAACCTATTACAAGAGTAAAGGCTAAGATTTAAGGAAGCTATAAATGGACTTGTTAAAAGACACTAAGACCAAACAAAGTTGTCGCAAGTCTCAAGTTCACATTATTCACATCCTCACTTTTATTTGGGATAAAAATGGAGTTCTAGAAGGAGTTTTTGGCCAAAGTCACTCAAATTATGGAGCTTTGACCAACAACTTACATAGGTTGATTATATTTAAGCTCCAATTATGTTATTTTAGGTAGAAATGATGCTTTTATAGTTAGCTTATGTATTTAGGCAAATTAGGGTTGAAATTAAGTGTTTTTTCATTTGCATTTGGGTTAATAAACTTATGCAACTATTACAGTTAAACCAGCTAATTAATGTAGGTTAATAAGTCTCAATGTGTTGTTACATAGGTGATTTAATTTCTAGTTAATTACCTAGGTTTGCACTTGCTATATATATAAGGCTCATTATACAATACAATCTTGAATGAAAGTGCATTTTTTTGAAAATGTAGAATATTGTGTGTCTTCTATTTGGTTCATAATAGAACTTCTTTGACTTGTCAAGGTTTGATCATCCTTGTTGCATCTTAATCACTTTGAGTATTTGTTTCTTGTACTGAAGGCTAAGTTTAGTTTTCTTGGGGTGAGTGTAATTCAATTGCCTTTGAGTTCAAAGGTTCTAAATCTTCTTAGGTTCACATCATTTGGTATAAGATTATCTCTTTTAATTGTCTTCTTGCAATTTCGTTTTGTTTTTTCTCTAAATTTTTTTCTTGTTTTTCCTTTACATTTTTAGGTTTTGTTGTTCATCTTCTTCATTTTAAGTAAAATAACAAAAGATAAATGAAAAAAATAGTCAAAATATGTGAAAAAAATAGCAAATAAAAATCACCTTTCTTTTCAGCTGATTCTTTCTTTTTCTTCTCTTCTCCTCCGTTAGACATCATAAAAATTGTTAATCAGACTTAAAATCAAAGCTAGAGTTGATGCCATCTGTTGAGAGCTTTGTTGTCATGAGTAAGACCAAAGGTGTGATCAAGAGCATCCAGATGTTAGTTCAGCTTAAGGTCATCAAAAGTAGAAATGATTTTCTAAGAGCAAAGGCTTTTGAATGCTTCTTTCTTTAACATTATTTATTTGACATGTATAAACTTCTTTTCAAACACATAAACCTTATTCTCTTTTTTCTAACACATACCTGTGTCAAACTTCACCTTGGATTCAAGTACTAACTTGTATTTTTGCCAAGGGTGAAGTAAGTAGGAACTTCTCCACCGTTCTTTAAAGGAAGATGGTGGTTTAGTATTTCATAGTATAGCTTAAGAGCAGAAAGAGTTCTTCAACTTCCATCTTGCTACTCTGTAAAGAGCCATTACCCTTTCTAACTCGAAGCCAAAGTTAGTTTTGCGTCATTCTTCAAACTTAGGACTTTTCTTTGGTTGAATGTTCAACTTCACTAGTCTTTGCCATGTAGAGTGAGGTCCCTAACACTTGGGGTCTTGTTATTTTCTTAATGCATTTGGCTATGTATTTGATCTAGTCGTAAAGGTGAGTGAAGTCAAGGTACATGGGATGTACTTGGTGGTTAGAGGTTTATTCGTCCATATATCTATGTTTGGAAAGAATTGTTATAATTTATTATGCTTGCACTTTTATTGTATGGTGTCGTGTGAGTGCTATTTATGTTGTACTTGCACCATGAGTTGAGTGAGATGCATTTCTCACTCTCTTTTATTGTGTATTATTTGTGTTTGGACGAAATGTCACTTGTAGGTAAGGAAGCTCAGTAGGATCTCGAAGAATGAGATGCTACCTTTTATCGCTTTATTTCCTTTTAGTAGTTTGTCTAGGGGATGATGCTTTGATAGGTTGTGACATTGAGGTTAGGTTTATGAATTGGATTTATGTTTCAGATTTTAAGGATATGGCCTTTGGAGCGTCATCACTTTGAATTTGATTTGTTTTTCACATTTGCTTTAAGAATGTGAACTATTTACCTTTTGGAATGAATGAAAACATAATTGAGATTTTAATTATTGTATTTTCTTTTACTAAGTATAAATGCAAGAGGCACAAAGGGTGTCACATTTGGTTAATAATTCTAATGTTTTTATAAGGAATATATCTTCTACTTATTTTAAAATTTATAATATATCTAAAAAAGTCTATTTAATTATAATATAATAATTGACCTAACTATGCTTTATGTGATCATTCATTCAAGATTATACCAATTTATTAAAAAATATTATCAAACAAGGCCTAATTATGCTCTATGTGGTCATTCATGTAAGGTTATACCAATTTATTAAAAAAATATCATTAAATAAGGCTCAAATATGCTCCATGGTCACTAATGTAAGGTCATACCAATTTACTAAATAATATCATCATACAATGCTCTATATGACCTTTCATGCAAGTTCATATATACCAATTTATTGAATAAAATCATATATCCCACAAGGCCCAACTATGCTTTATATGGTTATCCATGCAACCACACAATACAATAAACCCATCTTACTATCAAAATTAGAAAAAATATTTTTTTTCACTTACCTAAATGATGAGAACATGATTGGTTTAAAGGGATTAATAGAGAGAGACACATAAACATTTTCAAATAAAGGCACAAATAGAGGGAGAACTTAAAATTCCATAAAGTAAAATTAAAAAAAAAATTAAATGTAGCCCTGGTTGAGAGGGAAACAATTGTAATGCAGTGGCAACCTTGGTTATGATTGCCACCACCATTTTGAAGGGTGTAGTGGTGATGGCAACCATGTCGAAACAATAAAAGAAAAGGAATGATGACAACGAAAGGGAAGGTGGCAGCCATGGTGGCCATGGCAAAAAGGGAAAAACATGGGAAGGAGCAAAACATATTGACAACAACAACGAGAGACAACAACGACTCTAACAATGGATATGACTTTGAACGATGACATCAAGAGACATAACAAAGACAGTGAGTGACAATGATGAACAAGGTTTTAAATTGGAATATGAAAAGAAAAGGTGCATTCTAGTGTTATAATCTGAATATTTACATCAATCGATTTTGCAACCAATGCAAAAATTCATTTTTTACATCGATTAGAATGATAATCAATGTAAAAAGACACTTTTTACATCAATTACATTCTAATTGATTTAAAAAGTGACTTTGTACCTTAGTTAGAATGCAACTGATGTAAGTATTTTTAAATAATTACAAATATGTCAATGTATTTCTATTTACATTAGTCCTTCCTAGACTAATGTAAATTAGCTAACATGAAAGCTTATTTATGCACTAGTGCCAAATTTTGTAGATTTAATACCATTGCCTATAGATGAAAGAGCTAGCCTTTATGGAAAAAAGAAAGTTGAAACGATGAAGAAGCTTCTTGAACTTGTTAGGTAGCAAATTGAAAAAAAACACAACTAATATGCATCCAATGCTAATAAAGATTTTCAGGTCAACAAAAATCCAAATTGGCTCTAAGGAAAGAAAAATCATTTCAAATCCTTGAGAGCATAAATGATAATGCATACAAGATAGATATTCCAAGTGAGTACAATATTAGTCCTACATTTGATGTTGGTCATTTATCTCTTTTTGGTGCAAGTGAAAATTCGAGTATAAATCCTTTAGAGGAGAGAGGGAATGATGTAAATCAAGGGCTAGAATAGGCACACTTAAGCGTCTTAAAGGATCCTTTGCAAATTTCAAACTAACCTAGTATAAGAGAAAAGGTTAAAAGATTCAAGGAAGCATTAAATAGATTTGTTCAAGACACTTGGTCCAAGCAAAGTTCTCAGAAGTCTAAAGTTGACATTAATCACATTCTCACTTTTATTTGGCTAAAGATGAAGTTGTATGAGCTTTGGGCCAAACCACTCAAATTAAGGAAGTTGGGCAAATAACTATACATGATGATACATACTGGGAGACCAAGAAGAGTCACAATAAGACATGGTATGAACTACAAGGGAGAGCCTTTAAGGACCCCTAACCAGAGATAGGTTGAAGAAGCTAGAGGCTGACGAATAGAGAAACAGGGACCCTGTAGAAGGCAGGGGCCATCCAAAGCAGGATCCACTTTGTTTGTATTATTCCTGTGTAGTTTACTCACTTGTGTATAGTCTTTTACGTAGCTTATAATAAGTAGGAGGGCCTCGTAAAACTCTTTGGACGCATGGTCTCTTATGGAAGCTTGTAGTGCTTTTGGACCCACTTCGCATCTTTGGATGTTTCGTTTGGACGATGAGCTCAATATAACATATAAAGCCTCTTAAAGGTTTTGTGAATCCTTTTGACAAGGGTGTCCTTTGGACGACCTATTTGGTTGACACTTTTGGAGGCTAATGCTTGTGGACACTAGTAGCCTTTAGATGATAGAAGATCCCTTCAAGGAATGCACTTCTTGGGTTAGTTGCCTTTAGATGAAGACTCCTCAGGATAACTCTGGGCTTAGAAGAAGCTTGGAAGTCATTTGATTTAGTTGTTGAGATTCTCGCCTTTGGATGAACAACCTTAGGCAGGCCTTTGCTAGAAGGCTCTCGAGAGTTAGCTTACAACTTGTGGCTCAAGGCCCACCTTGACACATCTTTGCCTTATATAAATAGCTTATCTTAGGCGTATTATAACAACTTTAGTTCATTTTGAATTATATTTGTTTTTCAACAATTGAGAGAGTGATTCTCGTTTGTTCTTAGATTATAATACTTTATTCTTATCAAGTTCTCCATGAGACTTGTGACGAATCTCAATTATCTTATTTAATTTTCCTTTGAAAATTAGTGGCAAACCATCTCTAAACTCTTTCCATTTTTCTATTTCAATTCCTTTTATCTTATCTTTAATTTCCACGATTTACTTTACTCTAATAATTCATAAAATCCTAGAATCTTATTCTTAATTTCTATTTTGATTATGACAATTATGAAGTGTAAACGATCTAGGTAGAATCAAGACAATTCACAAGAGTGATTTCAATCAAAAGCTATCCAAATCCTAAATTCTTAAATCTGAATCGTATCACGTGGACGAATTATATTTAAACTGACGAATTATATTTAAACTCAGTTATGTTATTTTGTGCTATAAAAGTGTTTTTATGGTCAAGTAATATATTTAGGTGAATTAGGGTTTAAGTATCTTTTATTTTCATTTAGATTAATAAATGTATTCTATTATTATAGTTAAATAAGCTTACCAATGTAGGTTAATAAATCATAATTTATTGTTACGTAGGCGACTTAATGTCTAGTTAATTACATAAATTTCTTTATATATACAAGATTTATTGTATAAAACAATCAAGTTTGAATAAAAATGAGTTTTTTGAAAATTCAGAATATTGATAATTTTCTATTTGATTCTTAATAGAAGTTTTATGACCTATCAAGACATCTTAATTACTTTAAATCTTTATTTTTGTCAAAAAGTTCAAGTAGATGACTAAACTTGAATTTAGTTTTTTTTTCATGAATTTAATTCAATTGTACGCAAGTTTAAAGGTTCTAAACTTTTATGGGTTTACGTTAGTTTGCCTATAAAAAAATAAAAAATAAATAAAAAGCTTATAATATATTAAAAATAGTATGTAATAATGTAATATATTAAAAAATAAAAATAAAAATATAATATAAAAATAGTTTGTAATATATCTTATAAAAATTTTGGTTGATTCATATTAATTCTTATTTGAATATAATATATATATATTTAAACAAGATTCTATTAACTTTGTCAGCCCTCGTACTAGGAAAGCATATTTTAAAAAAAGTTAGACGTCATAATAAACTATTTTCCAGAATCATCTTCTGAACTGAGAAAAGAAAAAAACAACTTTGTCCTTTCTTTTTGTCATTTCACTATTATACCAAAACCCTCTCAGAACTGCAACTTGCCACGGATGAATTCAACTCTTTCGGTTGACAATGCCATGTTATTCTTTGCCATAGCTAATATTCTCTCTTTTTATGTGTTCATTGGTTGTGTGTATATATAATCATTATGCCAATGTGGGTCATAAGTGTATATTATTAACCGTAAAAGCTTCAAAGGCCGACAAAATATAATACATAACAATATCCAAAGTTTATTAAATTTATTTGTTTATATAAATTTTAATTTATAAAATAGAGAAAATAAGATGAAATAAAAATGAAAAATAATTTTATATGATTATTTAATTACAAACTATTATATATGGTAAGTTATTTTTTTTATAATAATTAATTTTAAATTTATATCAACAATAATATATAATTAAATAATATACAATATAAACTTATACTGTCAATATATTGTCATTACGGGTTCTTAATCATAAAAATTATTTTGTATTTAATAAATTTAATAAAAATAAAAAATTAAGTTAAGAACTCAATTAAAAATTTTAACATTAGAATAATATTTTTTTAAGTTCTTAAATTTAACATGACATTATAAAACTTATAAAAATAAGTTAAGTCAAACATTAAAGTTACTCTTAAAAAATATAAGTACACTAACAGCCTTACGTAGATGTTCGTTCAACTGGTGACAAGTAAACCTTCCCAAAAAGCTGTTAATCTGTTATTGTGAACAATCAGGGACCTAATTTAAAATTTAAAAGAAAAAAAAATCTAGGATTTTATTCTTCTTCTTAGTTGAGAATGGGTCCCAGTTCTTTTATCCTTTTTTTTTGTTGGAAGGAAAATGTATGGAAGGAGTCTCTGTTTGACTCCTTAGGTTCGGTTTCAATAAAATTTTCAATAAACATTCATAATGTTCTGTGTTAATCTTTCGTAATTTTGATTAGCTCACTCCTATTATTCTTTTATTATTTTTGTCTCATCACATCAAGTGTTAATGTGTTTTTGAATATTAGAATTCAGCTTATGGTAAGAAATTTGAATAAAATATACAATATTTTAAGTTTGAGTTTTGTTTTTGTTATTGTTTTTATTTTATTTTATAAAATAAAAATTGTGAATGAATTTTTCTATCTACTTTTATACCTTTTTAATTTTTTACCTACCTGTGCATATCTTATGTTGAGTATTAATATTTTTTTATGTATAAAAAGTGTGAATATGTTTTTCTTCCTTAAAAAAAAAAAAAAGAACAAGCCCACCCATCTAGTCTCATCTTTTTTATGGATTCTAAATGAGTATCAGACAAAATTACGCTTTGCATGCCCCATGCTTCTACCGATAGAAAATATGGCAGAAGAAAAAGAATGTGGAAAATGTTTTTTTGGAAAAACTTTTGAATAAATATTTGTAGAAAAAAAAATAAAATAAATTTTTTCATTATCTAAAATTAGCTTATGCATAAGTTAATTTGTAAAAAATTTATCATATTAGTTTTTTTAAAAATAAAATTTTAACTTATGCATAAACTAATTTTTAATTTATAGATAAATTTATTTTATTTTTTTTATTTTTTCATCCTATAAATATTTATGAAAAAATTTAATAAAACAGATCCTAAATTTAAAAGTTAAAATAAATAATTAAAGTAAAATTTAAAATAAATATTGAGAAAGAAAATATAATTTCACTTAATTTTTCATATAAAAACTATCTTTCCAAATTAATAAACTAATTAAATTGATTATAGTTTACCAATATAACCAACTGATTGATTGTCTCTTTATTTTTAAAATATCATGTTCTTAAAATTGATCATAATATTTGTTGGACAAATTTAACCATTGATTTAGGACTCGTTTGGATCTACATTTAATTGATTTCAACTCGAGTCTAAGAAAAGTTAAACATAATTTTCATGTTAATCATGATGTTTTTGCATTAACACCTACTTTAAACATGTTATTTATTTCATATATCCTTATCATATTATTTGTTATGTATATTCTTAGTTTTAGACTTATATTATTTTAATAATTATACACCTAAATTAATTCTGTATGAGATAACTTTAAATATTAAATATGGATAATAAAAGTATAATTTTATTGTTTTTGGTTAATTCTTTAAAAAGATTTTGACATTATGACTAACTCTTTCCTTAAACTACCCTAATGCACAAAAAGTCATTCCACTCCCCACTAAAAATAGCCTTAGTATATTAAAAAAAAAACTTTTTTTAATAAAAAATTTAGATAAATTAAATCTTGAAACTCATTAAAGTTAAAACAAACTACTAGATTCAACTAGTATTTATATAAATATTTATAAATTATCTACAAATAAGATAATCGTATCAAGAAGATTCCATTTAACGCAGCAACACATTGCGTACAATTGTGTCCTAATCAACTTAGGGGATTGCGTCCTAGTCATAAATTCGGTCAAATTTAGAAATTGTGGAACCACCCACCATAATGTATAAGTGAGAAATTGAAGATATAATTGTGTCAATATTTTGCAACTTGTGTGGGGGCACATACTCGACCCAACCACCCACCAGATAAAGTATCCAAGTCATAGTTACTTCGATCAAATTGAGAAATTGTGCTGCAACTTTGTGGAAACTTTAAGCTAAATCATACAGTACTGTTCCTAGTCCACACATAACAAACACAATTACGATTTATTTAATTTTTCATTTTATAGTCAACCCCGAAAGACACACATATGCTGCCAACTATAGTTGACCAGAATTCAGATACATGGTGGTTCTGCCCCCCTTTTGCGCAGTTTTCCAAAATCTTACGTCTGAACTTGAAATATTTTGAAAAGCGATTCTAATTTTGAAATTGATTCTTTAGTAGCAGTTTCCTCAAAAATTGAAAATTCGAAGCTACAGAAATTTGCTTTCACATAAGCTCTTTCAAGAGCTTCTTCAAAAGTTACAAGTTGTTTTAAAAAAATTATCCAAACGTCACTTTAAAATGGAAAAATTCTTAAGCTAGTATAAATATATACAAGCTCGCACGACTACTTCTGAGTTGTATTCAAGTTGGCACGTTGTAAAATTAATTTTAAGAGTTAATTTGAAATAAGATAATTTATATGTTTGGAAATTTTTAACTCAAATAATTTTGTAATAAAATTTGATGTAAAATTGTTAACCGAAGACAAATTGAATTATTCTCACTTTTATTTAATCTACTTTCGGAAATATGTTTGGAAGCTTCAAATGTTACTTGGAAACTTCCCAATGTGAGTTAGAATTAGATAGCATTGATTTGAGTAAATATCTGATGAAGTCGTACCATATTTAATCTTTGAATGTTACAAAATTAAAAAAATGTTTAAATTATTTATTACATTAGTTCTTCCGTTAAATGATTCTAATTAAATTTTAAGTTGTTCACGAAATATGTTATGTGTTAATGTGATAGTGAGCAATGTCAAGCCTGATGTCACATAGGCAGAGACCATTTTGACATGGATAGAGACTAAATTGTTAATGAAAAAAGTAACAATTTTATCACATTGACCATATTAACTAATATTATTGATTTAATTCATTATTATAAAGTAAATCTAAAAATGGTTAATTAGGTTATTAAAATACTTAATGTTAATTTTTTTAAAACAAATACTTGTAATTCTTTACTAACTTAAATTATATAACTACAAACTTATACCATTATGATACAAATACATTTGATATATGAAATACTCTATAATAAATGCTATGTTCCAACTCTCAAAATATATACATAAAAAAGAATATCCTAGTTAGAGTAGAGACAATTATACACTTACACTCACCCTATATCTATCAATATATAGACAGATTCTATATGTCTAGCGAGATAATCATTTAGATGGATCATTCTTCGAAATTTTCATCCTCACAAAATAGTCCTTGAAAAGTAACCTCCTCTAAGTACTTATCAAAAGACATAAATTCTCAAATTGCTAAATTGGAGTGGCAAGCCTCCTCATAACTAGATGTCGTGCAATCTCAATCAGCTACTACCCACCCCCATCATATCGAACACATAACATACAAAGAAAGAGAAACGAGTGAGAGAAAGTAATCATTAACTTATAAGTCAAGAAATATAGCATCAGGGATTAATGAACAGAGTAATCACAATTAGTGATAATCTAAAAATGGTATGAAGGAAACCTATGTTTTCTTCTAGGTCATCTTAACTTCTACAAGTGTGCCCATTTCCTCTTGATGTTATTAATCAAGGGATTTTACCTTAGATTTTGGGGGAGATAATTGGAAGCTCATATTCCTCCAACGAGTACTTCATTTTACACTTTGAGATACCTATGCAATACTTTGTTGTTTGGGAGGAATACTCTCTATCAATTATGGCGATGCTTAGCAGTTGTCAAGGTTATTAAGTCTAATATGGGAGTTTCTCAGCTCAACATTGCAAGTCTTAACTATTAGGATTTCACAACTCAATTTCATTAACCCCTACACTTGGCAAGAGTTCGTACTACCATCCTTCAAGTACCATGTTATAATCTTTCCCCGTCTTATTTTATTTTTGTGCATATGATCCATGACCTTAATCTAATGCAAGGTTTCTAACTTAGAGTTCTAATTCCTCTGGAAAATCTAACAAAGTTTCCTCTATTTTTTGGTACTTTTCCTCACATCTCTCAATAGGTATGGTCAACAAATAACATAAGCAAACTTGTCAAATAGTTTATTTCATAATCTCATTCCACAAAATCAATTATATAATCAAATCTCAATCTTTCTCCAATAATGGCTCACATAGCCAAATATATGAAGCTTACAAGCTCACCATCAATCAAATCAATTTTCTTTCAATTCAAATCGGATTCAATATACTCAAAATAAAATCAAGTTTCCAATTTCCAATTTATTATTGAAATAAAATCACAAACCTTCCCTAATTATGGTAGTTTGGTTGAATCTATAGAGTCATTATCCTCCTAATTGTCATTTTTATTTCATTTCATGCCATATCTCAATCAACATAATTAGTCCACTACTAAGGAGTCATAACTTAATCAATTCTTTAACTTATTTCATTTAAGTAGTTAAATGAATCAAATCTATTATCCTTCCTTCTTTGAAAATATAATCATTAATATCATTACAAATTAAATTCTACTAATTGTTGTCTAATGATCAAACTTTCTAACTAAACTTTGTTACTTATCTAAATTGATTAACTCTAGTCCTTAACATAAAACTTTAGCAACCTAATTTCTTATTTATTTTACCTTTATAATTGATAACTCTAATTCTATAAAGTATCTATGTTGGACTTCATTTTCTAAGACCCATCCTTTTTATTAGCTTATATGTTTTACTAAAAATTTATTTGTCTTTCTCATGTAACTTACTAAAACTAAGACATGTAGTATATCCTAGATTTTGACTTAACTTATCTTTATTAATCTATTACATAGTTTCTAAATTAAAGTTTCACATGTTAAATTGTCTTACTTAATAAACTTCAATTTAATTAAATGGTCATATGTCATAGTTAGAGATCCTAACAAGATTATCTATCCATCCTATTAATCAAATGACTCCAAAGATTTCATTACCTAACACTTATAACTCAACACCAACATTTTCCATAAATCGTTGTTTATTCTAAGTCACTTAATACTTAATTTACAATGGTTCAAGAGCTATAAACCATATTTAAAAGTGTTGGAATAACCCCTTCCTTTTGTTGCAAAACCAAGAGCTATTGAGCTCTAATTACAAAGGATTTTCCTTCCTTTTACCATGTACAACACCTATGACTACTTAGTAACTATTTGGAACTTGAAAGATAACATTTAGCACTTCAAAATCATAGTTCTAAGATGAATTTAAAAACAAGGTAGCAGTGTACATAAGTGTTAAGACGTTTTTTCTTTCTTTCCTCATATACAATTTATGAAACCATTGGAAGCTTAAATCACCACATAATCATTTAAATTAATATTAAACACTAAAAAAAATTTAAGATAGCAACATATTTTTGTACAACAAAACCACCCATAACAAGTTTCTTATGCAAGGAAAAATTAGTTTAAGGAGAGATAAGAGAATCCTCTCTACTATCACAATATTTCATGTCATCTAAGTCAAATATTTAATTCATCAAAGACCATTGAAGAACACAAAAATAATACTTATGTCTCTAATAGCATACTTTGTCACTAATTATTATCATACATTTAATCACAATTATTCTATAAGAAAGAGAGATTAGGGGTTTTCTCTCCATCCATCAACCCATTTCATGACTAATAATGAGATTAGTGTCTCCTCTCCCCTTATCTTGAAGAGGACCGTGAGGTTGAAGAAAAACAAGAAAAGAGTTGCTTCTTTGTTGCCTCCAATGAAGCCTCCAAGTGAAATTGAATGATGATGATTAAGTGCTCTTAAAAATGGTAGGGATGAAAGGAGTTTGGAGAAGAAAATGAAAAGAATGAAGAGAGTGAGATGTTGGAGAAGATGTGATTGTCTTAAGAGAGAAGGGGATAATATTTTTAATTTTTCTTTTTGCATGGCTCTAAATTTGATAATTATCTCATTATAACTTGGTATAATCTATAACAAATGGGAAGAAAATTGAATTAGTTTCCCCACTGGCCATCACGAGAGTAAGAGAGAGAAAGTGAGAAACATCAATTTTTATTGCACTTTAAAATTAATAGAACTATTTATGCATTTAATTTTAAATAATATCTTTAGAGTTTCCTGTTCTACGAAATGACACATCAGAATCCTTCTAGTAATAATAATAGTGCTATCATATTTTTTTCATAATTTTTAAAATTCATTTGATGATCTTATTTGAATTTTGAAAGTTGCCCATGACTCATAAGCACTTAGACAAAAAATTAAAGAATCCAAAAATTCCCATACAATTATAAAAGAATTAAAAATAATATTCTAAACATATTTCTATACTTAAAATATAATTTTATAAAAAATTTAATTATTTGCAAAATTTTATTCCCTTAGAGAAATTATTTATTATAATTATTTTATTTCCTTGTTCAAAAAATCATAAAAATTATTTTTATATTTCAAATACCATTCTAATATTATTTTAATTTCTTTTTCCAAATTTGTATACTATTTTTACTATTTATTGTTCCCTCTGAGCTTAATTAGTTATTTCTATTATTTCGTTGTTCTAACTTAAATTTAATTTCTAAAAAATATTAAAAAATTAAATTTAGATATTATTTCGTTGTTCTAACTTAAATTTAATTTCTTAAAATTTTAAAATATTTATCTTGACCTTCAGTTATAAATATAGAATAATTTTTGATAATTATATAATAATATAAAAGTAAATAAAGACTGTTACAATAATCATTTGTGTTGTTTAAATGCTGAAAGTGTCAAGCATTTGCATAACTTTCTTCTTCCACAATGTGGTTTTCTCGTATCCTTTTTTCATTTCTTCTATTTTCCCCTTCTGTTGAAGTAAAAGAATAATGTGGTAGGGAATCTATTGTACAATTGAGATGGTGGTAGAGTGGAATATTTACAATACTCTAAAGCAAGGAAGAATAGGAGAACCCCAAGTGAAAATAGATATGAATCTACAACATTAAACTCTAATGTCCAAATTTTCTATTTTGGGAGAAGAGTAGTGGTATACACATAAAAAATATTTAAGAACCCAATGTAGGCTCTTCTACACACGTCCAATGTCCAAGGTATATGTATGAGATCAACAAAGTCAATGTTGCATTGAGTTTTATAATTTTTTGGTATTTTATTTTATGTATGGCATGTGTGTAGCATGATAGTGATGATGATGAAAATTGTGGCTATTTTGATTGGATTGAAACTCTTGATTAGAATGGTTTGGCTACAAATAAATAAGAATTTAAGGTTGGTTTGGACCACAAGGGAAGTTTCCTTGGGATTGGGATTGGGATGAAGTTCATGAAACATAATGCTGGTATTCTTGATCTAGAAGGTCCAAGAGGAAATGAAACTTGAAGAACAAATGGAGTTGTAGGTTATGCCATGGGTCTTAATAGAGGTGGTCTATAAGCAGTTGTTGTTGGAAATGAAGGAAAAAGTGGTGCTCAGCCCCTGTCCATAAAGTAAATGGTGTCATTGCAAGCATACTTCCAAATAGTGTCAACTTATCAAATCACAGACACATAACGGATCATGACTAGGGGTCTAAATTCTTATAGTAAAGTCTCAAATGAAAGATCATGACCAAACAAATCCCTAATTACAAAATCACAAAATAATTAAAACCAGACACATTAAACTATACTTGATTGGGTTATGGTGATGGTTGGACACTTAAGGGGGTTGATACTTGAGTGCATTATTGTGATGCTTTAGTACTTGGTGTAATATCCTGAAAAATAACAAGCATGGCCACCCATATATTCATACATTATAAACAAAATAAATAAGATTACAAGAAAGACAAGCATGAATTATTGTATCAACATCTTGGGACAATTGCATCTCATATAAGGGTGTAGATTGAGACAATTGTATCTCATTTTGTGAGCTCATCTTACACATAATATAACACCTAATATCTTCAGCCAAACTAAGAATTGGCTTACTACGGTACTTCAAATTTTTTTTTATTAAACACCTTACATGTATTGTTTCAAATATTATACACCTTTGGATGTTCATTGAAGTAGGTCTTAGTGCATGCATTTGTAGGCCACTTGAAAAGACATGCTTATGCCTTATGTTTTTTTTTATTCTCTTCACTATCTTTATATTAAATTTAAACTCAACAAGTGTAATTAATCTAGCACACATCAAAACAACAATCTATAAATCTTTATCTTTCCATGCTTTGTGAAATTCCTCCATAAATGCATAACACAATACATATGATCAATTCCTGGCATGACTTCTTTCACGGCAGGATCAAACCTTTCCAACATAAAGACATTTATAAATTTCAAGTTAGTCCTTAAAAATACATATGTAATATCAATTAAGTCCCTGCAAGTACATACTTAATATCAATTAAGTTCATGCAAGTACATACTTAATATCAATTAAGTCCTTGCAAGTTAGACTAAAAGAACAAGATATTCTACCTTTTGCATGTCAGAAATAAAATCCAACTTGTGTTACTTATAGTCACCCAAGTCCTCATGTAATAGATTGAGGAATGTAACACCCTAGTTCTTATTCTATTTTATTATTGGGTGTAGACATTGTATTTTATTCATTATTATTAATAAGTGGTTTAATTTTTATAATTAAATAAATAATATTTTGGGAGAAATATAGGTTAGGTTTTTACATTGGGTTTTAATTAATTAAATTAAGAAAAATAGGTCATTTAAATATGGTAAAAGCTTTAGTTCCAAATCGGACAACATAAGCTCATGAATCATCTCCTTCTCCTATATAAGTGAGATAACTCAAATCCCATATCGGGTAATATAAGCTCATTCATTATCTCCTTATCCTATATATAAAGGATTGGATACCAAGTAAAGAGAAGACAAAAAAATCCTCTAAACAAGTTGGGTTTGATACAAAATATCAAACTCATGATAGTTTAATCTTTTTATTCTCTTAGAGCTTCCTCAAGAGATGTGAAGACTATTTGTTTGGGTTTTATGTGGGAGTACACTTGTGCTTATCATGGGCTATCAAAGGAAGTTGCTAGACCCATTTTGGGGCTATATAAAGGAGCGACCAAAGGAACCTTTGTTATTGAGTTAATTTTTCTAAACACATGATTTCAAACTTGATAGTCGAGGAAGGAGAACTTCTAGAGAAAAGCCCCAAGGAACAAGAAGAACTACATTGAGAAACGTGTTTTCTATGTCTATGCTTATCTAGGTAAGAAGGGAGTGAGAAATCTTGCTCAAGGGTTTGTGTATGAATGTGGGTAGAAGGGTTGACCCTAGACTCTACTTAGTGTTTGTGTTTGATTACCTTTGTCAATCGACAGAGTGTTTAGTCATTTTCTCGCTTAATGTTTGTGTTTGACTGCCTTTGTCAATTCAAAAAGTGTTTAGTTGTTCTCTTGTTGGTTGTTTGTGTTTGAATGTCCTATTATTGACAAAGTATTTAGTTGTTTTTCTATTGGTTGTTTGTATTTGATTGTCCAATAATTGACAAGGTGTATAGTTATTTGCTTATTGGTTGTTTGTGTTTAACTATCCTATGATTAACCAAGTGTTTGATTATTTTCTTGTTGATTGCTTGTGGTTGACTATCTCTATGATTGACAAAATGTTTGGTTGTTTGTTTATTGTTTCTTGTCTTTGTCAATCGATAGAGTATAAGACTTTTAACCTCATAATCATGGATTGAGGATTTTCCATCCTAAACCCTAAGTTTGTATGTCTTGGTTCCATGAAGGGGAATCAAGTTAATGACTTTTTACCTATTGTTAAAGATTGTATATCTTGGTTTCCCAAAGGAAGAACCAAGTTAGGTGCTTATGTTTGAAATTGTGTTAAACTATGTGATATGTTTGTGCATTTCATGATACACATTAAGAATGATGATATATAATATGAGAATGAGTACTGAGGATAAATGTTCTCAAAAAAGGTGACCTAGTCTATGATAGACAAGAATGAGCCTGAAAGGCATTTCTTTAGTGAGTGACCTAGCCTGTGAGAGGCAAGAATGATACTCATTATCTGTGATGAATTGTGAGATAGGGTACCTAGCTTATAAGAGGCAATAATGATCCTCATAGATCCAATGTTGAAAGTGGAATAATGACTAAATTGAATTGTATTTCATGCTTCATTTAATGAAATAGGTATATAAGAAAGTAGACGCAAACCTGAGTTGTAAGGTCATTAGACTTCCTAGGGATTAATTGTTATGAATATTCCAATGGTCATGATTGATCCCACAAGCTAAGACAAATGATGCAAACTGAGTAGTACCTGATATTATACCAAAGGACATCATGCTAGTGTTGGATAACCAACAAAGAGGTTGAGTCGCATGCCCCTAGCCTACTTTCCTAGAATAAAGTTGGTATATAGAGTAGTATTAGGAGTACATTATTGTCATTCATATACATATGTGGATTGTTTATTATATCTTATAATTAATTATGAGTATATGTTACTTACGTTATACTCATACCATGAGCTTGAGTGAGGTATATTTCTCACTCCCTTCCATGGTATTATGTGTTTAGGCTGAATGCCACCTTACAGGTGATGATGAACAAGAGCATGAGGATTGAGCTAGACTCCTCATTTTATTGCTTTTTTTAGTTTCATTTATTTTTGGAATTTGATGCTCTAATAAGACATATGACATGAAGGCAGTTATAATTACTTTACGATAATATGTTTTGCTTTATATTTTATGATTTCTACGATGTTAGAAATTGGTGGTTTGGAGTGCCAGTAAGGATTGATTTTAAATTACAATATGTAAGAAGTTAACGTGAAATCCTTTACCAATTAATGTATGTTGGAAATTTGAATTTCTTTCAAGTTTATTTATTATAATTATATAGAATTGGAGGGTAAAGGATGTCACAAGGAACCACTTTCACTTGTCTTTATTCTCAACATCAAAAATGGCGTATGCAATTATGTAAATCTAATTATTAACATCTTGGTCAATTGTAGACATAAATTGCCCACCATAATAACCCTTTAAAAAACAACCAATGAATGACCTACATCTAGCCTTAAAATCTTTCTTACATCCATCCAAACATATAAAAAACATTTGGAACAGTGGTGGGGCCTTAAGAACAAAGATATTATCAATCTTTATTTTCAACCCTAGGTTGCTCCTTATAAGCTCATTCATGTATTCCCAAATACGATTGTATTGTTCCTTTATACTACCTTTAATCACTTTCTTTACTTCTTTTAAAGCCCTTTATATCTTATTTTCATCAACATGCACGCCAAAGTCCTATTTCAAGTATTTAAACACAATGTATGTAAGAGTGGGATAAATTTTGATATTTTTTTTGGAAAGTTTTTCAACCACCCACCTCCTTGATGCTTGATTATTCTTGAAAATCCTACTACAACCGTGTTCTTCAATGAAGGTCTTGATTTGGAAGATCTTTTGTATTTTACTCCATCCATAATATATTTGCCAACTACACTTTTTTTCTTTGCATTTACCTTCAACCTTGACCTTATCATTCTTTACCTACTTAATTTGCCTACCATAGAATATATTGTAATCTCTTACATTCTTAAAGCTTGTAAAATAACCAAACTTCATTCCAATCTCTAAATGCACATAACCAAATTGTGCTTCTTCATTGAATTAAGGAAACATACCTCTTGCACTACCCTTATTTTCCTAATAAGTGTTGTTTGGACTTCTAAGTTCTTTAGAATGGTATCTTGTAGATGTGGTATCAAAGTTTTGCTCTTGCTCATTAGCTATTGGAGGAGGCTTTATCATCCTTTGCATTTTCATAATCATCTAACATATCCTTTTCCTCATTAACATTTTCTTCATCAACCTTAATAATAGGTTCACAAACAAACTCTAGATTTTTCATAACACAATAATCATAGTACAAATGTACCTTATTACCATTGTGATAGGGTGTGATGCACATATCTCGTATGTTAATGTCATTGTTCACTTGATACAAACCTTTGTCCATTCCTCAAGCACAAGCTAATGCACATGCTGTATTTTGTGATATCCTCAACAATATTTGCAAAAATCAACATGAACAAAGTCATTCATGTAATCTATATGTATTTCTTCCCAACCACATATATCATCACCCTTTTATTTTAGTGATCCATTCTCATTTCTTCCAAAATTTTCTCCGTGGTGTAAAATAAGAGTCATTTTAAACGACATCTTGTCAAGATGAACTATACCAAAATAGAGATATCCACCACAACAAAATGTATTAGAAACAAAACAAAATTAAACAACAAAATAAAACACAGACACCTATAACAATGAAATGTATTACAAGCAAAGTAAAATGAAAAGGAATACCAAAATAGATACAACCACAACAATGAAATGTTAGAAGCAAAACAAATTTTTAAAAAAATCATATCAAAATAGGGACACCCAAAATAGTGAAACATATTAGAAGTAAAGAAAAAAAGAAATGCATTCAACCCTTCAAATTTTCAAAAAATTAAGGGGATGAAACTGAAAACTAATAAATAAAATATAAATGAAACGAATGGAATTACAAAAAGAGACCATCAAAGTTTATCATTTAAATTCTTACTATCCTTTTTTTTTTTTTGCATAAAATCTATCATTTAAATCACACTCAACACTTAGGTATGAATCTAACCTCCTTTTTCACTCCACTTTCTCTTACTAACTTGAGCATTGAAGTCTTTATAGGTGCCTACCATCAGATTTCCTCCACCACCTTCTACACCATCGTACACGATCAAAACTCTATTATTGAATCATCCTTGTAGTTTTACTATTGAATATTGGAGCTATTTATGAGAATTGTCTTATTGATTCTTCTTTGATCAATTTTTTTTATCTCTTTAATCTTTTCATGATGGTGGGAACTAGAAATAGCAATACCTTGGTGATGCAACTCTTTTTTGTTGTCCCTTCTTCTACTCCATCAATTTTTTTCACTGTACATTCCACCCAAAATGCTTCTTCTCCCATTTGAAATTTCTACACTATGATTTTCAAAGTGGTTGTTGCAATGGTTAACGAAGGGTCTCTTTTAATGACAAGTTTTCTCCCTTAACCTTCACCCTTTTCATTAGCTCTTTGAAGTTGACTTTGATTGTGTCAAGTCTTCTCAACCAATCCATGCCCTAAACTGTATCAACTCCATCCTGTAAGGAAAAATAGAAATTCTGATTTACTGGAAATCCTTGTAAGGTCAATTATAAACTATTACAAACTCCTTGAGCCTTCACATTATATCTATCTCCTACCTTTACCCAATAAGGAGAATTTTTTGAAACATATAATTATAACTTCTTGACCAAGGATTTAGCTATGAAGTTGTGAGAAGTCCCACTGTCTATCAACACTAAAACTTTTTCCTTTTAAATAACCCTATAATTTAAAGGAGTGTTTAGAAGTAAAGCCAACCATACTTCTATAGTCTAGCATAGTTGGATGGCCTTTCCATTGAATCTCCTTTTCTTCCTCTATAGTTTCTCTATTTGTACCCGACTTTTTTTCTTTTTTTAACAACATTATCCTTAATTGCTTATTCTTGCAAATATATCCTTGTCCAAACTTTTCATCATACTTGAAACATAACCCTTTCTTCCTTTTTTCTTGATACTCAAACCTCTAACATTTGTTTATGGGGATTTCTTCCTTGGTTGGTTTCTATTATTTCCTTAAACCCACTAATGTTGTGCGACTGAACCTCGCTCCTTTAGGTAGTTTTTTTCTCCATTCCTGTCGTTACTCGCACCTATTCTTCCTTTCTACCTCCATAATTGTTTCTAAACCCTCAACCACCTTTATTCATGGAAATTGGCAGTTGGCCATCTCTCTTTTGAAAACTACATTCCTTTCTTCAACTAACAACCATATGCATAAGTTCTATAAAGGATTTTAGCGAATGGAGTCTTAATTCTGTGTGGATTTCATTCTTGAGGTTGTTTACAAAAGCCCCCCTTAAGAAAGTAAGATCTAAAACCTTAAGCAGACCCTCGTATACTTTGAACTTCTCTTGATACTCTATTACACTACCCTCTTGTTGCAGACCCACCAAAATCTCAAATGGATTCAAGAGTAGTGTGGATTGAAACCTGCTAATCACCGTGTCTTTGAGTTCATGCCAAGATCGAATATTGTGGCAAGATTCCTACCATTACCAAATTAGAGCTTTTCCTTCCATGGCCACCATTGCTACTTCTACCTTTTCTTCCTGGAAACCCCTTTCAAACTAAAAGAAACATTTGATTCTTCATACCAATCTAGTTACATTCTCCCTACCAAACAAAGGAACCTCAAGGTTGTACCCTTCTTCCATTGTCACTATTATTTTGATCGAGAAACTAATAATTCATAGTTTAGACACCCTACAATATCTTAAGATGGGGAGAATAGACTCTAATTTGTAGTTAAGAATAATGTATTTGCTAAGATTTAGATTTCCAAGGTTAAAATAGGGGAAATGCAAATCTAGGCTAATTTGCTGATTTTAGCTAATAAAAAGAGTAGTCTTGTTTTGTAGGTCAAAAGGGAGTCCAAACGAAGTCAACTCGGCTAGAGGAAGTCATCCAGGCTAGACAAAACCTCTCCAGGCTGACTCCGTCCCAGCTAGATGAAGTCATCCCAGCTAAGGCCGGAATCGTCCCAAACCAAATGAAGCTGACTCAGTCCCGGTTAGATGAAGTCATCCTAGCTCAGACTGGATGCGTCTTGGCCAGAGGAAGCCGACTCCACATGCCGACTCCCATCTGGATGCTGACTTTAAAGCGAATGCCTACTCTAAAGCACATGTTGACTCTTATCCGAATGCCAACTTCAAAGCGGATGCCAACTCTAAAGCGCATGTCGACTCCTATTCGGATGCCGACTCCTATCCGGATACCGACTCCAAACGGGATGCTGACTCCAGACCGGATGTTGACTCCAAACCAGATGCCGACTCTAGATGTCGACTCCCATCCATCCAGATCCATTCCGGCAACAAGGACCGATTCCACTCTAGCAATTTCGAGCACATGTACAAATGTGAATTAACATGTGGTCATTTAGGAGAGTAGTTAGTGGTCGGAAAAGTAGTTGTTTATGTTATTTCGGTTATGTCAGACAGTTATTTCAGTTAAATCTTTTATAGAGTTAGTTAGTTGATGCATGTATAAATAGAGATGCATAGCTAAGTTCATTGGTTAGCGAATATACACAAATACACTCTCAGCCAAACGCATACACACTCTCTGTCCCCAAGCCTAAGTTTCACTTCATTCCTTGATCGTTCCACAGTGCTTTAGTATGGTGTCTAGTCGATCGAGTGGGCATAGGACCTGTGTCTGGGTAGTGGCCGGTTGCCAAGAGGAGACTGTCAGGGCTCGCTGGTACACTGCATGGTGATTCAACCCTTTAGTACCTGGTCATCTCAGGTGGAACACCGTAGTTATCGCTGGCGATCGTCGTGGGAAGCTGATCCACATTTCATCCACGAATCATACGCTTTTTCATGTATCACTGTATAGGTTAATCAATGAATGGGTAGAATTCCTTTACTGCTACGTTATAATTTCTATAGCTTAATCTATTCTTACTTGGTCACGATTGTGCATGATAGGAATAAAATACATTAGTTTAGGAGCCGACCGGAACCACTCTAACAATAATATAGGTAATCGATAGAGAAATTACATCAGCCAAGGGCGTAATCCCTGCCAAATTTGAGCTCACGATCGTGTAAGCCCTCTGTACGCAATGGATGAATTTTAGGTGATTGTCTTATGAATTTTGGTTGGTGAGGAATTGCTTGGATAGTAGGAACCAAAACTAAAACTAGCCAATTAATAAATCGGAATAGTGCTACAATAAATATGTCTTAGTCAGTGTAATAATTGTAGGTAGCCTTTACTTCCATAGATAGTCAATTACTTTTTGCACTTTACTTTCTTCTGCTAAAAACCCCCTTTTTACTTTTCATTGTTGAGTCGGTCCACAATCTACGCACTCCTTGCTCTACACCTTTTCAGCCTTGTACACTAGAAAACACTAGAACCACGTTTCTTGAAAGATTTGACCTAGATTGTCCCTATGCTATCCATAACATAGGAAATCTAGTATTTTAATAGTAGATATAATGACTAAATCTAACTATCAGCAACCCTTGATGCTGATTTTCAACATTCACTTGTAGTGTCTCCATCATGTCAAACATCTTTTTCCATTGCAAGTCATCTTGCTCCTTTCTTGTTTCTAGTTCTTGCAAACCCCTCTCCATAGCCTCCAGCCTTGCCTACATTTTGTTTATGAATCTCTCTTTTTTCTATTTTTTTTCTGGTCAAAACCAGCTATGATGTCAATTGATATGAACCAACCGATAAAAGAGAAGGAAAAGTAACCAATGCTCAAAAAAGTGAAGAATTTTATTAATAGCCTTTGTTTGATCACTACTTGAATAATGAATTACACTTCCCAATATTAATTTGAGAGCACCTCAACACTTCTCTTACTTTCTATTATTTGTTTGTCTTTCCTTATTTACAAATGTATATTTATACAAAATTCTATAACTACTTCTAGTTTACTTAAATAATTAGTTAGTTAATTAATTAATTACTCACTAGCCTTTTCCTCCCCTATCCTCCTTTTGTTCCTTCTGACAAAGATGGGCCAGCACACGTACCTCAAATTTTTGCAAGTACAATTATTATTTTGTTGGGTCCCCGTAGGAACAAAGAAATTAGAGAGTGAAAATAAGAAGGAACATTACCGAGAGGAGATTAGGGAAGAGTATAGATGAATAATTAGGAGGCACCTTAGTCTACACATGCATTTCTAAATAAACTTTGATAATTTAACAGAAATTACAGACCTAACGCTAAAACTTTTAAAATATAATCACTGAAAACAAAATGAAATTTCTAGTACTTGTTTAAGACCTTAATGAAATTATATTATATAAAAGGAATTTTAATCGTGAAATGATCATGCAATTTTTATAGACGCAACGATAGGGCCCGTTTTTAAAGGGTATGCAATATGCACATCGGGATCCCGTTTTTTCACGTAAGCAATGCTGCTTATAAGTGCAATTTAAGTATATATATGGCTGTAGGTCAATTAATTTGTCTCTTCTCACCAAGAAAGTTGAAGTAAGATAGGTCAAAGTTGCTCTAATAGAATTTATAGATTATTTTAAACCTACAAATCGAGATCTTTGACTAGAAACTCCCAAATACACCAGCTTGGGTCGTGATTTATCTGACTCGTCTTTAATGTATTTATTATTTATTGTAGTAAAGCAGTTTGAATTTTATGCCAAGTTGCCCAACCAGTTACTGCTGTTCTACATAAGAACATTTCGTTGACTTGCTTTCATTGTCCTTAATCCTCTCAGGATCCAGCTCATCACTCAATCTTCTACTCATTGTAGATATTTAATGATCATGTGGTTGGATTCTTCTATTAGATATCTCTGTCAATAATTTAAATTAGTCAAAAACCACAGCGCAGTTCCACGAGGAATTCTGTGGTTTCAATCTATGTGAATGATCTTAATTATCCTAACAATATGTTAAGTTTTTCTTTTATAAGCTAAACAAAATTATTATAAAATAATAGTACAAACAGTACTCAAACAATAATGATGTTAACAGCTAAACATTTGAAGTGGTGTTTCTTGATGGAAAATTTGCATGAATAGGTATACATTTTTCGGCGATTTGAATCCGATTAATCGTTTGAACGGCGTAATGGTTCCTGTAAGCATCTCCTACCAAATGCAGAACATCATTTTCAAAAGATTAAAAAATATTTTTAAGTCTTTCAAAACGTTGATTTTATAAAAAATTAATACGCTTTGAGTCCCTACATTTTTAACAGAAATATTTATAAGTATAAAGATTAAAAATTAGTAAATGGTTATAAATGCTAAAACTAAAATTCAAAATATTTTTAAGACTAAAATATATTTTTCTCTTTTTAAAAATTTCTTTCTTTCAATCATGCATGCACTACCTTCAAAATCTTTTTTTATGTGCTGGCTCGTTTTAAAATTTGATTTAGTAGTAGTAATCTTGCTGCCTCAATTTCGATCGAGACCATCCTTTTGATTCTTGGAAAAAGCAATCTGGATGGTTAACTTTTGATCTACTAGATATATAGGTGTTCATTTAAACGTAATTTCAGGTGTGTATTTTTTCAAAATACTGTTTTTTTCTCTATATTTTTTTTTCTATCACATTATATCTTAGTGTATATTTATTTCTCTCTTTGTTGTACATATTTTTATATAAAAAAAATGTACATAAACAATTTCTCCTTTTTTTAGTTGTAACGTTAGTACGCATAGGAAAGTAGAACAAATGCCACTCGGGGACACTATTTCACTTAAATATTCAACAAAAGCACATCAAAGGTGTTGACAAAGTATGAATTTTTTTTTCATATTTATAATATGAAAAACCGAAAATGTTTATCTAGAGTGAGTTTATTTTTAACATGGGTAATTAAGATGTATTAGTCCTTAATTTTTAATGAATTATAGTTGGGACGTAATTTCAATTAACTTAAATCAATAATACTGCCTCATTTACTTTAAATAAAGACTTATTTTAGATAAATCATTCAATGGGTGTATTATTTATGGAAGATCGAAAAATATAAAAGGAATGATGTAACACCTAAGAATAACTATACAGCTGGACGATTTGCAGCATTACATGCATATGGATCGATCTGATCGACGTGGACTTCATCGTCGCATCTTAATTTTTTAATGCTCCGTTTGGATTCTAGTTAAAGTAGATTCCGTGTTATTATGGAACTAAAATATCTAGATCATAATTAATATTTGATACCAAGTCAAACTACATTTTCAAAGCATGTAGAGGCTTGCACACAATAATTGATATTGGTTGTGTGAAGCATCCAATTCATGAAGGCTTACATATCGATTATTTAGACAATGAATTAATAAATGATCTTCGTTATGGCATTTAGAAATCAAAGCATCCAACAATGAAATGACAAGGGTATACTTTGCCAATTGATTAATGTTAAAAATGTCTCCTGATAGGTATCAGACTTCAGAGAAAACAGAGAGAGAAATGTGAGAAAAAAAAAATGAGAGAGAATGGTAGAGTTAGAAATTTGTGGATTCTACTGAATGGGTGTATAGATCATATATAAGTATATGAGAGGAATCTACACACAACTAACTATAACATGCCATATTCTCAACAGTGGACTCCATTTCATATTCCTAATAACAACTATATAACTCTTAAATATAGTAAGAGTTACTACATCCTTTTCCCCTCTCAAACTCAGGTAAAGCAAGGTCTTCAACCCTTGGTTTGTACCTTAGCTGATGAAAAAACACTAGGACTGATTTACTCAAGATATCAACAATCTACTCAATTGCAAGAAAAAGATGAATCAAAACCAGCTTATAATTCACCTTTTCTATTAAAAAATGGAGGTCTAGTTTACAGTATATGGTAGAAATAATTGTAGAAATTGAGATCTTAACAAGGACTAGATTCATATCAATTCAGTCATGACTATGGCCACGTTTCTATATTCAACCTCGGTGTTAGTTAGACCTTGAGACAATTGACTATTTATTAAAAGATGATATTGAATAAGAGAAAGGTATTATTATTACTTGAGCTTTCCTCAATACAGACATGCATGTGTATATATATCTATATATATATATATATATGCTATTAGAGGCAACAAATTACAAGAGTAACAGAAATAAAAGAATAACTAAAAGGGTAGGTATTTCTCTAATAGCCCCCTCAAGGTGGGAAGTAAATATCTAGAATTCCCGGCTTGCATATGAGAGTGGTAAACTGAGGCAAAGGGAGAACTTTAGTAAAAACATTTGGTAATTGGTGTTGGCTCTTTACATGAACAAGTTTGATTTTGTGGGAAGCAACCAATTCTCGAATGAAGTGGTAATCAATGGCAATATGCTTGGAGCGATCACGATGATAACTAGGATTAGAAGCTAGTTGGATTGCAGATTGGTTGTCACAAAATAGCATGGAACATGCGATGGGAACTTCAAAATGAGATAGCAGTCTTTGTAACCAAATGACTTCACTAGCAGCCAAGGAGAGGGATCTGTATTCTGTCTCTGCAGAAGATTTTGATACGGTGATTTGCTTTTTGGATTTCCAGGAAATTAAGGCATTTCCAAGGAAAATGGAAAAGCCTTGAGTGTCAATACAACTAGCCCAATCAGCATCAGCATAAGCAATCATATTAAGAGAGGAATTTGAAGGAAAAAAGATGCCTTGACCAGGAGATTGTTTGAGGTATTTTAGAAGGTGATGAATGGCTAAAAGATGTGTAGTGCAAGGAGCCTGTATAAACTGAGTTATTGAACAGCAAAGGATATGTCAAGGAGACTTGTTTAGCTTGCACACAAGATTTTTATGCTGAGCATGATATCCCATAGGCAGCTCCATATATACTTCTACAAATAGATCCCCATTGAGGAATGCATTATAAATGTCAAGTTGAAGAAGATGCCATTGTTTGACAGCAGCTACAACTAACAGAGTTCTAACAGTGGTGGGCTTTGCCACTGGTGAGAAAGTGTCATAGAAGTCTATTCCAGCCTGCTGTGTGAAGCCTTTGGCAACAAGCCTAGCTTTCAACCTTTCAACAAAGCCATCTTGCTTAAATTTGGTTTTATAAATACATTTGCACCCAATACAATGCTTGTTTGGTGGTAGTATGATCAATTTCCATGTATTGTTAGCCTCCAAGGCTTGAATTTCCTCATCCATGGCCTTTCTCCATTCAGGAAACTTAAGAGCCTAGTGGAAAAATTGAGGAAATCTATGAGGGCTAATTCCTTGGCTTTATCATATCTCAGTTGTTTAATGGTCACACCGAATTGAGTCTTGACCATCTTAACAAGATTTATAATGGCAGTAGAGGCTTCTGACTTGGCTTTGAGTAGATGAACCCACGTGTATCTCGAACAATCATCAACCGAAGTCAAAAAAATTATCTCATTCCATTATGTGTACGATAGCCATATGGACCCCAAACATCACAATGCACCAAATTAAAAGGAAAGTCAGAAAAATTATTATTGTTAGAAAAAGAGAGTCTGCGATGATTACTTCGTTGGAGATTCATTAGCTCACGCTTTAATTGGAAAATTCTTGGGCCATTGTGTTGTTGCAACCTCTCTTTCAAATCATGCCATATCAACCAATATAGATCCAGATTATCGGAGGGATGAATAAGGAAGGGACTATGAGCATCATCCACGACAGCCATGAAAGGAGCATGTACGAAGGGAAAGATAGCTGAAAAGGAAAAATAAAGAAAAAGAAGAGGAAATCAGAGTAAGCAGAGAAGAAACAAAACTGATACCATATTAAAAGATGATATTGAATATGAGATAGGTATTATTATTACTTGAGCTTTCCTCAATAAAAGTAGAGGTAACAGATTACAAGAGTAACAGAATAACTAAAAGGTAGGTATTTCTCTAATACTATTTGTTGGAGGTTCAAGAGACTTAATTTTAACCAAAGAAAGTAAATAACTTGAATTTGGCATTCTATCATTAAGATATGGCATTGCTTTGAATCAAAGGTCATTAGCTTCAAGATGTTAATTTCCTAAAGTTACAGCCCAAAGAATAGAGTACCACTAAGATACCTAGAGCTAACAGTTTTAGTCCTGAGATCATTGGAGCTTTGGCAATAAGATCTCCAATAATGTACTAGGACAAAAAAATTAAAACAAAACCTGCTGTCTTATTTTTTTTTGTCCCCAAAATAGTGCAATTCATCTTTGATTGCAAAGGTAGAACTGAGCCTTGGAATCAACTAGGTGATTTCTAACTTAAAATTGCTAGTAATAATAATGTAAGTGGTTGGGAATAAGTGTATATGCCGAGATTCAATTTATTATATAATTAGTTCTAGTTGTAATAATAAAGTATTATTTTATTTTTATTATTATTTTTATTATTTGGTTAAATAGTTGATTTAATAAGGTTTTTCATTAAATTTGATACTTGTTATCATGATAGAGATTATGATAATGAGAAACAAGTTCTTTTTTATAATTTTAGTTTAAATTGTTCTTAATGAGAAACAAGTTCTTTTTTATAATTTTAGTTTAAATTGTTCTTGATGATAGTATTATTGTAAATAGGACATCAATAGATAGATCAATCTATATGTGATGAATTTTATTAGATAAAGATTAATAGATCTCATTTATTAATTTGCATATATGGATGATGCACATATGGACATGATTATTGAATTGACTCAATTGAAAATTTTTAATGGTTAACATTATCTTAAATTGTCAATAAAAAGAAATGTATTACTATCCTTTGAACTAAGATTATCATAGCAATTAACAAGTTATTTATTATATTTTTATCATGAACACTTAATACATTAGAGAACTAGTTAAATAGATATTGGATATAATTAAATATAACTAGATATTTTTATCTTTATTGATGTACAAGTTGCCTACAAGAATATTTGTCAAAGTAATTAATAACAAATATTTAAAAAATAAATATTTGGTGTAAATATTTGGTGTAAATATTTGGTACAAGTATTTGGTGCAAATACTTTTTTATAAATATTTGGTACAAATATTCGATGCAAATATCTAATATAAATATTTAGTGCATATATTTAATATAAATATTTGGTGTAAATATTTAATGCAAATATTTTGTGCAAACATTCTGTACAAATATTTGGTGTAAATATTTTGTACAAATATTTGGTACGAGTAAGATTTACGATTGAAAGATAACAAATTTTGAAATAGTCAAAAATAATTTCAAATATTGTTTGAAATTTGAAATAGTAATAAGATAAATCAGTTTGTTCTTATTAAGATTGTAAATTGTTTTTCAAGGGCTACAAATCATTAAGAGTTAATTTGCTTTATGTGATTCCACTGATCAAAGATTTGATAGGAAATATTGCTCTCAATATGAATACAATAAAAAAATTCTAAATACTTCAAAAACTGATATCCACGTACACAACATTATATATGTTGTAATATATTTTAATACTTCAAGACCTTTCATCAGCTACATATAAAAGAATATGAGTAGTTGTCCGTAGTGTTGCTTTAAAGAAGACCATAAAAATAAAAATTAGTGACTTAACAGCCAAGGTAACAGAAAAAATTAGTGACTTAATAACCAAGGTGGCAAAGAAGGGAGTCAAACCAAGTAAAGAATACTTGTTTTTAGTCCCTTACTTGTTTTTAGTTCATGCAGTGTCTTATGTAGTTTGTAAATCAATTCTCCATTGCCAACTTGAAACTATTGAGATTGATTCAAATATGACGACATCATCCCTACATTTTTTTTTCAAATTACTAACATTTGAAACGAAAGTAATGTCAAAAATTTATCGATAAAATCTATTTCTTTGTACTACTTATTGATGACCAAACATCTATCTAAAAGTGAGGCAATTTTATTCTCCAACACACCTCTTCATGTCGAGGACTAGGTGGTGGATTTTGGTCTAACTCAACCTCACAAAACAAACATATAAGGTAAGGGTTGTCCTCTACTTATATATTCTATCATTGTCATATCACTAATCGATGTATGATCTTCAACACCATAAGTAAATGTGTAGAAATTTTGGAAAACTTGTATTGATGATTTAACTATTTATAACAATAAAGATATTTCTACCTATTTATAATATATAAAACTTATTTTTTTCTTCTCAATTTTCATGTATGTGTCCATAGCATGTGCATCCATACTATGTTCGTTCACAAATTATTCGTCCATTGCATACTTGTATATACAAGTCTTTTCATCTTCCCACTTCAGAAAATTTCAAATCTCTTGCTTTTTATCTTTGCAAAATCTTTTCTTCTTTCACCTCTTCAACACCATTACAAATCATCATTTATACCCATTGGACATTTCCAAACCTAACCCTTTTTCACCCATTCAACCCAACGCCCAAAACCCTTTGGACAACCCTATCGTCCATAAGCCTATGGACTCCCCTGATCCTATCACCATCCTTAGAAAGGAATGGTCAATCCTTTTCTTTCAACAACTAAAGCCTAAAAACTTATCCATCGAGACCAGACTACCCACTACTTATCTACACCTTCAAACCAGTACCTCCACCCTCATACCCTATCCAATAATGATAACAAACATTATGGGAATTGATAATATATTATGATTAACGACTGTTCTCTACATTTTAGAAGAAATGCAGGTTATTAGACTTAAAGGTAGGAATGCATCTGTTTAAGGAAAACTGATTAAAAATATAAGTTTCATATGTATAAAGAGTTGATTATCTAGATCCAACGTTCAAATGTCTACCTAATATATTGTTTAAGAACGTGTTAAACTTTCAAATTGACGAAGAACAACAACAAAGATTTTATAATACAAGTTAAGTCTGATAAAAGGAAGCTTAGCATATGACTCCATTCAGAAGGACTCAACAAAAGCTTCATCACTCCTCAATAGTAGACAACACGTAAAATTAAGAGAAAAATAGTTTTTTCTGATAAAACTTTTCTTTGTCTTCAGAAAAAGAGAAGTCTCTATAAAAGTGCTGCAAGAAGCAATCAAGTAGGATTTAATGCATATCCAATCACTTCTCATGGAAAAAACAACGTTCAAATTTTCATGTGTTATATAAAGGAATCTATCAAGCTCAAGAGAATTTGAATTACAACACATTCTATCAAGAAATAACACTCTCTTATACTTTAGATAATTGTCTTGTAAAACTTTCTTTGCAAAGCAAAGTAAACTCTGTGCTCTATATTGTAAATGCTCACTGTATGAATTACTCTTTTGTAAAAACTCCATCGTGTTAGTGTAATAGCTTGAAGGTGCTAAGTGTCAAAAAATACTAAGGTTCTTGTAATCAAGTAGATTACAAGGGTTGTAATACTTGGAGAGGTAGAGAGTAATTGTTTGTAAGTCAGGTAGACTTAGTGAAATTCCTTCGTGCTGAAAGAACTATACATAATTATGTTGAAAGAGTAAACCACTAAAATCTCTGTGTGTTTTTTCTTTCTTATCCTACACTCTTTTATTTTTATACTCCTTCAGTTTTGCAAAAATCTTTCAAAATTCATACACACACACACAATTCAACTTCCCTTCTTGTGTGTTATCTTTTCCTTCATCATTGAGGTAGTCAAATGATAATATTGTTAAAACACTATAAAAATCACTATATTTCCCTCAACTTTTGTAGTGTACAGACTAACCTAGGTTGATTTTCATAAGGACACAATCATACTATGCCTAATCTTCTTGATTAGAAACCAAAATGAATGTCAAAAGTTGGGGTTTGAGTGAAATAGAATTATGCAGAATAGGTAATTTTGTAGAACATAATTGTATATAAAATAGAATTGATCTAAAACGAATTGTATAACATCAATTCAAAGATTCAATCATGCAATCAGTTATCATGGTTCTAAGAAAGATACAATTTCATATCAACCTAAGTTTCTTTAGATAATCATCTAACATTCGTCCATGCATATTGAGATCACAATCACAATCCCTAATTAGCATGGATTCAGTATCATAATTGGTTAATTTTAGGTTATCAATCGATTACCTAATAGAACACAATCCAAAACTCAAGCGAGATCACAATCATGAAAACAAATTAAGAATTGGAAAGGCAAATAGAAAAAATTGCATAAGGAAGATATAGAATCAAGAACTCAAACTGATTTGCAGTCTTGAATCTTGAATTGACAAAGAAGCTTAGCCTTCCATAGCCATTGTCATAGAAAACTCAGCAGAATATAGAGAAGAAAACGTAAAAGAAAATGTAGAAGAAAAATGCAGCAGAAAATGATTGAGAAGAAAGGAAAACTTTCCATGCAAGAAACCCTCTCCACTTCCCAAAATCGAAAAGTTTCCAAAATCGTTTCTAACTAACTAACTCCTTAACTATCAACTAACTTCCTAACGATGACATGCTCAAAGATGCCAAGGAAGATGGGCTTGGATAGAAGAATTAGTAGCCCAAAAAGCTCAGCAACTAGTGGCCCATAATTTAGGCCAGAATATACAAGGCAAAGTCCAATTAGAGTGGGTGTAGAGGCAGTAACTTCATGTTACTGTTTTATATTGCAAATAGTCGAACTAGGTTGATCCCTAAAGAGAGAAGTTGTAGATCTTTATCTTAGCTTTCCAGGGCTACCAGTATTGTCCAATTTGGATGTCTATAGCTCTATATATGGCCTACACAAGATAACAACTTCATAATGAAAATTAAGTCTGAAAATAAGTAAATATTAGCAACTAACCCTAATTAAGTTCAATGACCCAAGACTCAACCAATGTGTCAATATTAACCAAAAAATAATGTAAAATATGTCCAACATAAGTCACTATTAAGTGCTACAAAAATGCTCTTTCAAATTTCCCAACACTTGAACTTTTGCACTTCGAGCAAAATAAAAAAATCTAAAGCAAAAGGAAATGAAGCAAATTAACTAAAGCAAGTACAAATAAAATGCAACACCTTCCAATGAATTCTTAAGTGAATAAAAGGAATAAGAGTACAAGCATCCTACAATCAAGGTACCTAACAATCTATGAATTTACTTATAACATCTAAAACAAACAAGAGAATAATAAAAATTAAAGAATGACCCATAAATGATAGAATCCTCTCAAGATACATACTCTCAATCTCTCAAGTGTTTTAGGTTTGTGTTTACACTCAAGCACCTTATGCTAACTAGCACTACCAAGCTTTGACTAGCCTCTAATTTCTGACTTGAAACACATGCACAAATGATCAAAAGGGCTTTTATTAAGGTTGTAATGTAGTCAAGGACAAGGTAGGATATGAGAAGTGATTTAAGCTTCCACAACTAAAGAGGGAAGAGGAGCAATGGGAAATAAGTCAATAAGCATGAAGATCATCCCCAAAACAATACAAGTCACCAAAAATAATGCAAAAACTATACCAGACAAGGTCTACTTTGTCTCCTTTCCTTTTATAATTTTTTTTCATTTCTTTTTATTTCAATTTCACTTCTCTTTTTGCACCATTACAACCTTTTGTTGCATTTTTTTCTTTCAACCTTTTTGTTGCCTTTTTCTTTCTTTGTTGCACTCTTTCTTTTAAAAAAATTCAACACAACATAACAATTACCACTTGCACAAGCCAAACTATCAAGGTACTACTTGCAAAGCCTTAGGGTATCACCCCCATACTTATTTAAAACTCATTCCAAAAACAATTTCAAAGCTCCTTTAACCCCTAAGGTTAGGGTGATCATGGTTTTCCACTTTAGGCTTGTAATGAGATATAATATCAAAGAAAGGGTTAGATAGGCACGAAAGGGGTAAGCAAGGGATTAAATGCAAGGCAAGTTCATTTGGCTAGTGGTTATAAAGAAAGAAGGCCTAAATCATATCACTAATGCATGTGAAACAAGAAGCATAAAAGAGAGTCAAGGCAAAACCTATAATAACTATAAAAACATGTGTAAATCACACAAGAAAGAAGAGAATGGCAAGATGCAATCCATCAACATACAAGGCTAAAAATCTCAAAAGGATAAATGCTCTATCACCAATGATTCAAACTTTAATTTCCAAGTCACTCATTATACTAAAGATTCAAAATGGTTTCATATCAACTTGTGAAACCTCTCAATCAAGGATGATACAACTATTCACAATTTATACAACCTATAAATCCACTAAAAAGTGCTAAAAACTGCAAAATATATAATTTTCTTTTTTTTAGCAAAAACAAATTTGATAACAAACAGAAAAATTGAAAATAGTGAAAAACAACAAAAACAGCAAAATAGAAAAAATCAAAAAAACAAAAAATAGAAAACAATAAACATAAAATAACAACCGATTTTTTTCCAACAAAAATAGCCACATATTTTTTATTTATTTTTATATAACAGAAACAACAGTAGAATTTTTACAACAAAAATAGTAAACATAAGTAGAAAAACAGCAAAATGACAAAAACAAAAAAATCATAAAACTGTAAAATATTACTAAAACATCCCCCACACTTAAAAGGAGCATTGTCTTCACTGTAAGCATATATGAACAAAACACAGAGAACACAAGAAGCAATAATCATAAAAGAGGGGAGGGGGTGAAATAAAAAGCTCCTATCTCAAGGTGAAAAAAATTGTGCAAAATTTTGCATGTAATATTTTTTCTCCACTCCTATTTATAGTTGCTTGGGGGAGTCTCATCCATCTTAGCAATTCCAATGCCACATGCTCTGTTGGCTTCTTTAATAAGAACCATAAGTGGAATGTTTGACAAAGTGCTCATAGAAATCTCCTTGGTTCTTCAAGTCCTACAAAAGTCTCTCCTTTTGCTTAAGTTGGATTTTGTTGGTTGTGATTGCTGAGGGTTGTAATGGTTGCACCATGGATGGCAATAGAGGTTGCACTACTATAACCTCTACAATTTATGAAATATCTATAACTCCTACACATGCATTAATAACATTACTAATTTCAACACAAATAGGGCACTCAGTTAATTCAGTACAACTGCAATCACAATCTTTAAAATCATCAAAATCAAGAAATTCAGAATGCAAGTTCATGTAATCATCACCCAATCGGTCAATCACATCTAGATAGAAAATTGAATGGTTCTCTGTGGGATGTTTCATGGCCTCAAAGATGATATACTCCACCATATTATCACCAAACTCCATAGACAATGTTCTAGCATGTACATTAATCTTGGTCCTAACTGTCTTTAAGAATGGTCTGCCTAGGATTAGTATAGGTCTTTTAGTAGATAACTCATCCTTCATATCTAACACATAAAAGTTTGCTGGAAAAATCATATCACTAACTTAAACAAGTACGTTTTCCAAAAATGCCAAGTAGATGCGCAATGCTCCTGTTTGCTAGTTGAATCACTATACCATTCGATTCCAAGCACCAAGTAGCAAGGATCTATATACTGATGAAGGCATGACATTAATCGATGTGTCTAAATCTAGTATAGCATCAAAACTGCACTTTCCTAATGTGTGGAACAAAAAAAGTGTCAGGATCACTACACTTCTTTAGCATAGTAGGTTGAATCTGAGCAGAAACTTGCTTGCTCTTGATCAATGCCTTCCCACCTCCATGTTGCCCTTCAATTTCTTCCCCTTATTTGCGCATAACTCCTTAAGGAACTTTGCATATTTTGGAATCTGTCTAATGGCATCAAGGAAAGGGATATTAATTTCTACCTTGTTGAATGTTTGTAGCAACTCATCATCTATATCAAATTTTCTTGCTTGGACTACTTTACTTGGAAAGGGTAATGGAATGGTTTTGGTTGGATTTTTTTGTTGCACAATTACATTTGTATCAAGATCATTTATAATTGATTGTGCAGCCTTCCCTTTAGCAGTTTTGGATATTGCCCACTATTGTGGTAGCTCTTTGCCACTCCTCAAGGTTATGACACTCACATTTTCTTGTGGACTAAGAATGGTTTGAGAAGGAATCTGTCTAGAACCCTTGGACTGTAGTTGATTCACAGTGGTGGCCAATTGGTCAATTTGTGTTTGCAAATCCTGAATTGTGGCAGACACATTCTACTGGAATTGAATGTTACTCGTGGCCATCTGCTTGACCAAATCCTTCAAGGATTTCTATTATACAAGCTACATAGGTTGTTGTTGTCTAAATGGAGGTGGTGGTTGGTATCTTTGAGGTACATTTTGTGCAGGGTGAGAACAATATCTCATGTTTGAGTACTAATCATGGGGATGCTTATACTGCTTACCACTAATCATTGCAACAACTCCAGCACTATTCGGCTCAATTTCTTGCAAAGTGGGACATACATTAGTTAGATGTTTCACAGAAGCACAAATATCACACACTCTAACTGGTGGACTAATATGGTGTTGTTCAATGGCTAGCTATCTAACAAGAGAGGTTTGTTCAGTTATCTTATTCTCTAATCTCTAATTATTAATAGTAATTACCTTGTTTGCTACTCTGGATACAACAGACCCTCTAATATCAAATTACTAAATGTTATCTATCATATTGGAAATCAAATTTCTTGCAGCAACTAGGGTCTTGTCCGTTAAAACTCCACCACTAGCAGCATCTATCATACTTCTATCCATCAACATCAACCCCTCATAGAAGTATTAGATCAACAATTGCTCACTGATCTGGTGACGAGGACAAGTTGCACATAACTTGTTGAACCTTTCCCAGTACTTATATAATGTCTCACCAGTATGTTGCCTTATACCACATATCTCTTTCCTAATTGATGTTATTCTACAAGCAAGTAAGAATTTTTCCAAGAACATGCTCTTCATGTCTCCCCATGTATTAAACAATATTAGTTGTAGGTACAATTAATCCTTGACAGCTCCATCCAAGGAGAAAGGGAATGCCTTCATCTTGACGTAGTCTTTAGGGATTCCATATGGCCTTATGGTGGAATACATAACATGGAACTCCTTAAGATGCTTGTGAGGATCTTCACCTGCAAGACCATGAAACTTAGGCAACAAATGCATTAGTCCAAACTTAAGCTCATATGATTAAGTTTGTTCCAATTCAAGATATCGAATATACCAAGATTGATATATAACATCAGGTTTAGTCAACTCCTTCAAGGTCCTGTCATTGTTAGCCATATTGTCCAGACTAAATTGGGATATACCAACACTAGAATCATAATTAGAATCGATAATATCAAAATCACAATAAATTTCTAGATCAGATGCAATATTAGTAGGACTAGAATCAGAACTAGAATTAGCAATATTAGCAAGATCAGATGCAATAGCACTACTATTAAGACTACTATTAACTACTTCACTACTCTTAGGACATCTTAATAACCTATGAAATGTCCTATATATTTTTGGGTCATAAGCATGTAATTTACCAGGATTACTCTTAGTCATATATAATAGAAACAAATTGGTAGAAAATGACAGAAGCAACATAAAATAGTGAAATGACATAAATGTCCCTACTTTAGTGAACACTTGTCAAAAAGGGTATAGGAGGGGTAAAATAATACCAAACAATTTCTAAAAAAAAATTTCTAACACAACAAGGCCATTATATAATGTAGTTATGATTTTCTAATTTTTTGGAAATTTTTAAAAATCATGAAAAAAATTTTAAAAAAGTGGTCTAAACGATCGAATTTGGCAAAAACAACCCCCCTACTGTGTTTGTCCCTTATAGGGTGGCCTTGATCTATGAATTTTTTCCTATCACGTGGCCAAGTTTCAGCTAATTTTTTTCTGCCTCTAGGATTTCAACTAGTGCTACAAGGATTTCTACTAGTACTCTATCCCTAACAGTGCTACAACACAAAAAAAAGAAAAAATTACTCACACAAACAATCTATACACCAAATGAATCAAATTATCACAAGATTAGGACACAACAGTTTATGTCCCCAACAACGACGCCAATTTGATAATGTTGTTGAAACATTATCAAAATTTCTAGATTTTCCTTAATTTTTGTAGTGTAAAGACTAACCTAGGTTGATTCTCACAGACACAATCATACTATGTCTAATCTTCATGATCAAAAACCAAAATGAATGTCAAAAATTGGGTTTGGGTGAAACATAATTATGAAAAACAGGTAATTCTAAAAACAAAATTATATACAAAATAGAATTGATATAAAACAAATTGTGTAACATCAATTCAATGATTCAATCATGCAATCAGTTATCATGGTTCTAAGAAGGATGCAATTTCATATTCACCTAAGTTTCTTTAGATAATCATCTAACATTCGTCCATGCATATTGAGATACAATCGCAATTCCTAATTAGCATGGATTCAGTACCATAATTGGTTAATTTTAGGTTATCAATCGATTACCTAATAGAACACAACCCAAAACTTAAACAAGATCACAATCATGAAAATGGATTAAGAATTGGAAAGAAAAATAGTAGAAATTGCATAAGATAAAGAATCAAGAACTCAAATCGATTTGTAGTCTTTAACCTTGAATTGACAAAGAAGCTTAGCCTTCCATTGCCATTGTCATAGAAAACTCAACAGAATACAAAGAAGAAAATGCTGAAGAAAAATGCAGCAGAAAACAATTGAGAAGAGAGGAAAACTTTCCATGCAAGAAGTCATTTTTACTCTCCTTAATCGAAAAGTCTCCAAAACTATTTCTAACTAACTAACTCCTTAACTACCAACTAACTTCCTAACGATGATATTCTCAAAAGTGCCAAGGAAGATGGGCTTAGACAGAAGAATTAGCAGCCCGAAAATCCTACCAACCAAGGCCCTATAATTTAGGCCAAAATATACAATGCAAAGCTCAATTAGAGAAGGTGCAGAGACAGTAACTTCATGTGGTTGTTTGACACTTCAAATGGTCGAACTGGTTTAATCTCTAAAGAGAGAAGTTGTATATCTTTATCTTAGCTTTCTAGGGCTACCAAGATTGTCCAATTTGAAGGTTTGTAGCTTCAGCTATTGCATGTACAAAAAAGCAACCTCATAATGAAAATTAAGTCCAAAAATAAAGCAAAGATTAGCAAATAACCCTAATTAAGTTCAATGACCTAAGACTCAACCAATGTGTCAATATTAACTAGAAAATAATGTCAAATATGTCCTGCATAAGTCACTATTAAGTGCCTCAAAAATGCTTTATCATCAAACACAAGTAATCACAAGCAAACAACCAAACACTTGGTCAATCATAAGACAATCAAACACAACCAGCTAACAAGAAATCAACTAAACACCTTGTTAATCATAGGATAATGAAATACAAACAATATTTTTTCAATTGATAGAGGCAGTCAAAAACTAGCAACTCACGAGCAAACAACTAAACACTCTGTCAATTGATAGAGACAATCAAGCACAAACACTAAGTAAGAAAACAACTAAACACTCTATCGATTGACAAAAGTAGTCAAACACAAAGATTAAGCAAGAAAATGACTAAACAGTGATTTCTCACTCTCCCCTTACCTAGAAAAGCATAAACATAGAAACACATTCCTTAGGGTTGTTTTTCTTATTCCTTAGGATTTTCCTCTAGAGATTATTCTTCATTTGCTTTCTAGTTTGAAATCATGTGTTTAAAAAAATTAACATAGCAACAAAGGTCTTTACTGTTCTTCTTGTCACTCCTTTATATATCCCCAAAATGAGCATGCTCACTCCTTTATATATCCCCAAAATGAGCACAAGCGTGCTTCCACGTAAAACTCAAACAAGCGAGGCCCACATCTCTTGAGGAAGCTCTTAGAGATGAGAACAATTAAATTATCATGGATTCAATGTTTTGCATTAAACCCAACTTGTTTAGAGGCTTTCTTACCTTCCCTATTACTTGGTATCCAACTCCTAATATAGGAGAAGGAGACGATGTATGAGCTCATATTGTCTGATGTGGGACTTGAGCTATCTCACTCCTTATATAGGAAAATGAGGTGGGGCATGAACTTATGTTGCATAATGTGGGACTTATGCTTTTACCATATTTAAATGGCATATTTTTCTTAATTTAATTAATTAAAATTGAACATGTATTTTTCCCAAAATATTATTTATTTAATCACAAAACAATTAAACCACTTATTAATAATAATTAATAAAATACAATATTTAGAACTAATAATAGAATAGAATAAAAATTCAGGTGTTACGCTTTAGGCCACAAAAGGTTCTAATCCAAAGAATCTTCCTTATCATTCTGAGCTTGTATTAGTTAGTTTAGTTAGTTATTTTATTTAGTTAGAAAATGGTTATACAGTTTATACTTTGCATTTGGAGATTTCTTAGATCACAAGCTTTCTCCCTTTTTCTCTCATGGTTTTCTATGTGTTTTGGTTTTGTACTTTTGTGGTGATTTTCATAGAAGGCAAAACTCTCTTATCAATTATAGGTTCCATGATTGCAGTTAGGTTTGAGTCGTAATTTTCTTTTCTGCGAATTATTATATACCTTGCTTTCTTTCCAATTCTTCATTCACTTTCATGATTATGATTTTTCTAGAAATTTTAGATTATGTTATATTAAAATTGATTAATCAAATCTCATCGAGGTTAGGTAATTGATTGATCACCTAAATCCATCAATTACTTGCATTTTAATTCATACTAGACTACGATTGTGATCTCAATTTGTGTAAGCAAATATTAGATGATTGTCTAACGAATTTTGAGTTTATATGAATCTGCATCTCTTATTGGAACTGTGATAATTCAATTGCATGATTGGATCCTTTGATTGGTATTTCACAATTCTGTTTTGGATTTACTTTATTATGAAAACACTCAAATTCTGCATTTACTTTATTTTATGTTATCTTTCATGCACATAAGCTCATTTGTATTCAATTCGGTTTCTGTTCAATAGGATTATGCATTATGAGATTGTGTCCTTGAAAAATACAACTTAGGTTAGTCCCTATACTATAAATTTAAGAAAATCTAATGGTTTTGGTAGTGTATCGATAGCATTATCAAGGTATAGTTCTAATCTCAACGATAGGTCTCACAAAAGTGACTTCATATGTATATTTATTTTTATTAAAAAATAAGTTGATAAATTTAATTAATAAATATTTTTAATATAAATATATTTTAACATTATTGCATGAGTTAATTAATTGCACTTTCGATCACTCATCATTGTCAAAATTTAATTTTTATTTAATATCCAATACAAATTATTTTAATGTAAGTAAATTATTAAATAATATAAATATTAAAATATTAAAATAATATAATATAAATATTATAAGTAAATTAAAATAATTACTTATAATACAGAAATATGTATATTATATAAGTAATATAGTAATATTTATTTGTAATATTTATTTGTAATATTCAGCAATATAATTTAAATAATATAAGTAAAATACAGAAATTTACTTATAATATTTATATTATATTTTTAATATTATAATATTTATATAATATTAGATAAAAAAGTGATTGGATGTTTATATTTATTTTTTAAAAAAATATCAAAAATTAAGTCAAGAAATTTATTTATCAAATATTTTTATTATAAATATCTTTTTGTATATTTTTAACATTTTTGCTGAGTTAATTATACTTTTGGTCCCTCATTATTGTAGAAATTTAATTTTTATTTAATATCTAGTATTATTATTTTAAGTTAAGTAAATTATTAAATAATATAATATATTAAAATATAAATATTATAATTAAAATAAATAATATAATATTAGTAAAATTAATGTGGTAGAAATAAAACAGAAAGATGAAAAGAAAAAAAAGTAATTGGATGTTTGTATTTATTTTTATTAAAATTAGGTTGATAAATTTATTTATTAAATATTATTATTGTAAATTGATTTTTAATATTTTTAACATTATTACATGAGTTAATTTTATTTTTAATCTCCTATCCAATATGCAAATTTGATTTTTATTTAATATTTAATATTAATTATTCTAATTTAAAACTTATTAAATATATAAATATTATATATTAAAATAACATAATATTAATGATGTGGTAAAAAATAAGAAGAAAATATTATAGAAAAATATGAAAAAAATGATAGTATGTTTATATTTATTAGATAAAATTATATTAAATAATTTATTTATTAATTTTTAATACTTAAATTTATTATTTATTATTTTAAAATAGATTTAACGTTAAATAAATATTTTTAGGCCTAAATATATTTTTACTCCCTATAAAATAAGTAAGTTTTGATTTTGATTCATGTAAAAATTTTCTTTTATATTTCATTCTTATAAAATTTTGAAATCATTAATTTTAGTTCATGTAAAATAGAAAATTTTGGTTATAGTTTCTGTAAAATATTTTTCTTTAACTTTCATGCTTCTAAAATTTGAAATCACTATATTTAATCCTAACATTTATTTCTAGAAAGATATTTCATGAAATGGTAACTTGAATAAAGATTTTATAGGGTATGATACTATTAATTCAGAGGTGTCAAATGTCAATGATTTTAAATTTTATAGGTATACAAAACAAAAGAAAAAATTTACCAAAACCAAAAATTAAAACTTATTTATTTTATAGAGAATAAAAATATATTTAAATCATATTTTAAAAACCCAATTAACTCGTACAATTATATAATATATTATTTATAATATAAATTATACTTTGTTTTGTAGCCGTGAAACAACGAAAAGTAGCAAAGACGAAAAGTAGCAAAGACGAAAACGTGTATCGTTTGGTAGCTGAGAAATAGGTTCGAAATAGATATGCGAAGAAACACGAGAAATAATAATGTAACATGAAATTATGCTTTTATCCTCCATCACTTCGCTTTCTCTAGCTCGCAAACTATCATTTAATCGATATATTTATATATAATCGATTACGATATATAATTATATTTTATTTATATATCTATATAGTTTTTTAATATTTTTTACTTTATATATTTATATATTTTTTAATATATTTATTTTTTGATAATATTATATATATATATATAGTAGAAGAATTTTTTTCTCTTCACTTCTTTACTTTGCATACCACCACTTAGCACATTAACCTTTGCTCTCAATCTGTTTTTTTTTTTTTCTCCATTTATTTTGCCGCCACCGTAGCCTCCAGATCTAGTTTTTTCTCATCAGTTTGCAACCACTGTAGCAGACATTGCTGGATTTAAATTTAAGAAGGAATGCCAATTTTTATAGTTGATTATGTTATTGGTTTGCTTCAATTTTTGGTTTTATATTTTCGATTACATGCAGATGAAGCATAATATAATACATTTATTTTTTATAACATGCAAGATAGAATAAGTACTATAATTAAATAAAAATACATGTATAATATACATAATTATTTTTTAAAATAAAATTTATTATTTTATATATACTGATATATGTTAAAAAATCAATTATTTAATTTTTTTAAGAAAATTCGATTATTTTTTTTAAATTACGATTGTACATGATCGATGAATATACATAATCGATTACGATATTCGTAATTGATTATGAATATACATAATTAATTATGTATTCGTAATTTTGAAAAAAATTCAAAATTTTGTATTTTTTAAATTAAATAATTGAATTCTTTTAACATAATTCGGTATATATAAAATAATTATTTTTTTAAAAAACCTACATTATGTAGTTAAAATTTTATTTTTTAAAAATAGTCTTTTATGTTCAAAAAATAATTTATATATACGTTTTTTTTTAAAACTGATTATATAATTAAAATTTCATTATGTTATGTTAAAAATATATATATATATATATATATATATATATATATATATATATATATATATATGTTTTATCTTTTAAAATATAAACCATTATGTAATTAAAATTTGATTATGCTAAAATTAATTTTTAATGTTTAAAAAAATATTACATATATATATTTATACAAAAACGATTAAAATTTTTAATGTTTATTACTTAAATGTTTGTGAACAAAATTTGTAATTTTTTTTTTAATTTTGCATAATAGGAAAACTTTATATAATATTTAAAAAGTAAAATGACAGGTTAAGAATTGAAAATTTATGTCCTCTTATATTTTATTTTATCTTTTAAAACAACTTTATAATTTTATTTCTCTTCTATTTTATTACTACCAAACAACTTAAATTTTATTTTATTTTTTACCTATTTTTTTCACTTTATTCTTTCCACCTCACTTTATTTCTCTCCATTCTACCAACTTTATATATTTATATATTTTTAACATATTTATATATTTTAATGTATTTATATATTTAATATTATATTTATTTTTAATAATAATAATATATTTGACATTATATATATTTAGTCTAAATATATTTTGTTTTTATCTCCACTCCATAGAATAGAAATGCAAAGTATCTACCTATGTCAATAATCTTCGTTGTAAACCATGAATTCATCAAACATAAATGTATCCGTTCTAATATAATTTTTTCCATATTCAACATTAGGACTCGAAACTTGACTAGTTAAATGATAGAAACATCGATCATTTGATTTTTTTTTTTGCATACCTATTCTCCCTCTAATTACCAACAACAACCCAGCATCTTTAACATGTGATGATCTCACTAAAAGAACCAACATACTAATTGGAAGAGAATAAGGTCATGGTTAATTTCTAGATCACTTTTTTGTTTTAAAAATTAAACAATTTTCCACTATTGAATATTAATTTCTTGTCCAAAAATCTATTAAGTTTTCAAAACAAATGTTTTGAAAATGTGTTCATCGTCTTCTGTTTTCTTCAATTAGTCTGGTTAAGTACTCACATAAACTTATAAAAAACAAAAATATACTCAAAAGACGGAAACGTTCAAATGTGCTCAAAAAACAAATAAATTTTAGATAATAGAAAAGTGTTTTTGAAAACAGGAAGCAAATGAGATCCAATTTCCTTTTACTCGCTTCTTGCCATGGGGATATACGTTTTCCTGAGTCTCGTTCATACACGTGATTAGTAGCCACTCTCATAGACTACAATTATGTAGTGCATACCCTTCACCTTGTTTCAGAACATACAAAATATACACATTACACGGGCAATACTAATTCTAACTGTATACACCAAACTTTCACTGATTTGATGGCAATATGATAAGAAGCACATTTTAACAAGGGAGTCTTCGATTAACAAGGATGAACAAATTTTAATTCATCACATACTATCTATAAAAGCTTGCAAACAATGAACCCAATAGATGCCCTCAAATCTTGACAGTGTAGTAATTGATGAAGCACATTTTCCTCTGGCGTATTTGACAATAGCCTGTTCAGAAATTCGCTAATCTCATCCAATTAAGCCACTCATAAAAACATCATGATCCTTGTAACAATGGCTTTCTTGCTGCACCGAGGCTTTGGAAAAACAGAAATAACGGCTCCTTGACTTTTTGCTAACAGAAACTTTCTTCCCTAAATTTGTTGATTTATCATTTTGGTGACTTGTGCAAGATGGTCCAGCAACATCATTGTCAACACATATACCCTTTTGCTTATCTATTGATGTAGGTGATGAAAATGATGATATGGAAAAGGAGCTAGAGCTTGATCTTCTTGAAACCTTTACTTGTTGTACCAGTCCTGAAGCAAATCTCTTCTTAGCATTTGGACTTGACTGGTAACTCCTCACAGATAGGTTCCTTTTGTTGTTTGGAAGTGCTGAATGCCTAAAGAATCTTTGTCTAAGTGGGGTTGGAATTTCATCTGTGACTGTGGTGTCCCATTTCCTGCATGAGTCCACGGAACCCTCCTCATCCATTGATTTCCTGATCCCCTCAGCTTTCTTGTCCTTCACCAGTGGCCACTGAAGGACTCGCTTCAATCCGGCAGCCACTGAAGGCCTTTTGCTAGTTGTTGAGGCTCTATTCTCTGCTGCAGAGTCATATGCAGTGTGGTCTGATGAAGATGAACTCATTCCTGCACTTCCCTGATCAGAACTAGCATCTGATACATTCTCAATTCCTGTGTACAAAAATATCTGAGTGTCTGAGACTCTGAATGATGTTCCAGGACTGCCTCCAATACTATGCATTTTCATGTGTGAGGCTATGCCTTTTCTTGAATTATAGCCTTGGCGGTGGAACATTCCCCCAGCTGCAACCAATTTCCTAATTAGTACACTTGATGCTGCTGAGTTGGGACTTTGCTTAAGGTAATCAAGTGGGGTCATGCCATCAACATCACTCACATTCACATTTATTGATGGAACAGTCATCAGGAGCTTAACAAGATCAGTGTGAATTTTCCCTATTGTGGCAATGTGGAGAGCTGTTCTTCCATCAGTGTTCTTTGCATTGATGACTTCCTCTATGTGAAATTTTTTGTCACTCACTAACTGCCTCAAAAGCTCAACCTGTCTGTCCAACCTTCTGAATGAGGTAGACTGAAAGCCAAACACGGCCTTATGGAGGAATGTTTCTCCCGCGTTGTTTCTCTGAGAGATCAAAGCAGGAGATTCAGAAACTAGGGCCTCAACCGCAGCTAATTGTCCTCTGTATGCAGCCACATGCAAAGCAGTGTTTCCCTGATGGTCTGTGGAGTTGATAATGTCAAAGGATGATGTGAGATATTTGACCACCTGCACCAGTGCCATGAAGAGTAGATATAATGTCAAAACACCTCAACAAATGACAGGAATAAAAATCAAGGGGATACTGGAGTGGACACTCGACAGTGTCTTCCTCCAAGCGTACCACCACATTGTAGGAAGCTCTTGTCTTAGTTTAGATCTGGTCTTTCTTCCGTTGTTATTTCATACTAAAGTAAGCAAAGTATTCTATGCCACTATGCCAGGTGTTTGTAATAGCACGCATCCAAAGTATCTTACATTCAATCAACACCTAAATAATCATCACTTTCGCCCCGTATATAATTTGTGCCAAATATTTTAATCCTCGACTTTATAAAACTTCCCTGTCTCTAACTTTAGAAAACATCATTCACTAATCCTTAACATTAGTCAAAAAGGAAGCGGAAAAGTATTAAAAAATGACACAGTCATGGAAATGACTACAGTGAAATTTTAGGGACTAAAACAATATAACATATAACATCAGGGATTAAAGTAAGGATTTCGTCACCAACAAGGACTGTGTCCTACGACACCACGAATCAAGTTTCAAATCTGTTATAAAAGGTATCCACATTTAGTGTTCCAATGTAAGGGTTTAGTCTATGTTTTCCTATTTGGTAAACAGAACTATGCTGAAATTTTTTAAGAGGATCCTACTGCTATGCAAGAAATGAAGAATAGTCATCTGCTAAAGGCCCCATGACAAGGAGCTTTAAATCAATATTATGTTATCAGATATCTTAAAAATGATCTCGAGTTTAAGTCTTTAGAAAGAAAAAAAAACATGGTTGAGAGAAAAGATTCCACTAAAAAATGGTTAATTAGGTTTCTAGAAAGATTAATAATAGATATTTTGTATCTATAATATGCTTACCAAAACAAAGACAAGTAACTTAAGAAAAAGAGCACACTAGATAAAGTAGGACAATCATTTGATGGATAAAAATGGAAGATGAATTAAAAAAACCTAAACTTAAAAAGAGGAGAAAATGAGTAAAACATGACCTGAACCTGGCCTCTTCCTGCAGCAGAATGCAAGAGAGTAGATCCCTGAGCATCTCTATAAGCCAAAACATCAGAGCAATTAGCAAGAAACTCCTCCAAAACCTGGACACTACCCCCTCTAGCAGCAGCATGGACAGCTCTATTGCTCATCTCCCACCTATAAACAGGAGGAACATCTCCCACATGCTCCTCCAAAACCCCACCTTTCCCGGCGACAAACCTAGGAGAAACCGCAAAATCAAAAACCATCCTAAACACCTCACAGTTCCTCCCCCTGGAAGCAGCATAAAAGATGTCGGTGACATTATACTCCCCCTCCCCAAAAACCAACAGAGGGTTCCTCTGGAGGAGTTGTTGCACGAAACCCAAGTCCCCAGCCGATGCAGCAGTGTACATGAGCCACCCTCCATACCCGGCACGCGTGAGAGAGTTCTTGCCGTTCCCTCTCTTGGACTCACACTCCACAAGCAGCTTCTGCGCCACCTGAGACCGTCGCTTTGCCACATCGCTGAACTGTTCTTCGTCGTCCCACACCACTTCCAGGCGGCGAATGCGGCGCAGGGAGGTGAGCTTGAAGAGGTGATTGTTGTCGATTCTAAGCAGCTCGCGTACCAAGTCGTAGTGCCCATTGGCAGCAGCACAGTCTATTGGCGACGCATACCACCATTGTTCCCCAGTGCTCTCCCACCTCAGCGGGAAATATGTTGTCGCCATTGCGGAATCTTTAAACAAGTTTCACCTTCAACAAAAGTATCTGATAACAACAAATCCAATCACAGTATTCGAATCAGAAACCATTTTGTGATACATTTGATCAGGATTAGTACTGTGAGGATGATACAACTGATGCAACAAAAAAGCTTAAAAGGAAAATGTGATTATAGAGACACCCACGTGTGAAAGAGTGTATATGAGTAAGAACCCAAAGACCCCATGCCAGAAATTTAGAGAATGACTGAAGAAGACGCAAGAAGTGACTAATAAAATAAGCGGTTGAACTATCTGAAATATTCCCTTTAGAACTCCGATTCATTAAATATGATGAAGGTCATGTTGGTGGGAAAGGAACTTCCAAGAGTAGAACTCGAAGGAGGAGAAGGAAAGTGTGCAAAACATTTTCAAGACGTGGCTTTTCCTCTAGTCTTAACAGTTAATATGCCTCCATCGATGACAAGACTTTGGTGTAACTTTGGTTTGACGACAAATTTTTTTCAGGATATAATAAAGATTCTTAACTATGTATTGTATTTTAAATTTAAATAAAATAATATAACTCTTCAGCAAGAAATAAACTTTCTAGTTATGAAAACTTAGCACAGATTACAGGAATAAAACAAAAGATAAGATGGGTGTCATTACGAGGGTTGAAGCAAGTAGATACTATATGATAAAGGACAACTATAATTACCCTCACCACGCAATATAACAAGAAAAGCACGATAGAGGCATATAGGACGCGAAAGACGTGATAATGAAAGATGGTTCGGGAGATAATATTTTCACCTCGTTGTGGTAGGTTGTAAATTGCAATTATGTTAGGTAGAAGAAGTAAGAAGTGAAATAATATAGTATAATTTTAGTTTATTGTACTAAAGGACGTTGAAGTAATTATGGAAACTAAACTGAAGCAGACTGTTGTTACTTCAGATTTTACAGAGAGACAGCTCACGAGTCATGACACCATCAAATTCAGTGTGCTAACTCCATAACTATGATAAATTTCGTTCTTTAGACAATCAATTATATTCTATGAAGCCGTGGTTAAAGTGATAGTTTAATAATCTATACTTCACAATTTATGGATTCACAAAATATTGAACCACTCAACCAGGAAAATATTGGGTTACTCATTCGTTAAATATGTATTGAACCACCTGTTTTGGTTGGCAATAAAAATAATGGAGACTATTGAACGTGTGAAAATGAAGTAATTTTTACTTTATCATGTGTTCAACATCAATCAACATATGCGAGACTTAAGGAAGTGTAAATACGAAGAAAGCAAGCATGGAGGACAGGACTAAAGCAACCCAATCCAGAATACCCAACCTTGAATTTTGAATTTTGCGTAGTATATATATATATATATTGCGTAATATCTCAATTCTTATCCAGATTCGACCAAAACATTAATTCTATGGACAGATATCTAAAGCAGAGGGGGGTCCCTCGTTACCATCACCCATCACTATCTAAGAGTAACTTTACCCTAATATCTAACATCTATCTTTATAGATTTTTCCTAGTTTTCCTATTGCCGTCTCGATTTCACCTTCGGCAGTGGTCCAACAAAATTTACCATTTGGGGATAAATTCGCACGCACACATGAATAATTTTATGGGAGGAATCAACTTATATCAAACTTTAATACCCTTATTACATTAATAACTTATCAAATACATTATTAGTAAAATATATTTTTTTTTAATTTAACTGTCAGATTATAATTATTCATTGTCCTGAAATTTTCTAAAAATTAATAAAAATTTAATATTTTATATATCGATAATATAAAATAATTTTATATTATATTCAATCATACGTTATCATTAGTATCATTTTAAGATACATATAATAAAATTCAACAAACTTTCAATATATAATATATTGTGATAGGATGATTGTATAAAAATTTTTACACTTAATTTATAATCTATTTTATCATTTAATAAAGAGTTTCATTTATGTACATTGTCTATATAAAAAATTTTACATTATTAATTAATTATAAATTATAATAGATATAATTTTTAAAATAATTATTATAAAATTTAATAAATTTATTATATATGATAATTTATAATTAAATGATTGTGAAATATTTTATTATTCTTAAATGAATTTATTTTTATATTTATATTTTTTATAAGCATGCATGACGTTTGAATTGATATAAACTTTGCACATATAAGTTAGTTTCTTGCGTATTAAATAAAATCTATAACAAAAAATTAAAGAGAATAGCAAATATTTTTACTACTAATCATGAATATTATATTAATTATATTAAATAGTACAAAGTAAAAGAAATAAGAAATTTAAAATTTCCGAGAAAATTATGAAAATAAATTATTAAAATCAAAGCATATAATCTTTATTAATATGGTGGATCAAAATTTAAAATTTAAAAATCAAATTTAAATTAAGATTTAAAAAGAAATATGATACATCAAGGTTATAATGTAATTTATCTAAAAAGAAATATCGTACATCAAGATTTAAAAATAATTATTTTGAAATTAAAATTAGAGTAAATTACAATGTCCTACCGTGAGATATATGGTTATTTCACTCTCATCCCCTCTTATATTAAAATATATAATTTAACTCATTTAATTTAATATTTTTAAAACAAATTATATTTGCTAATTGTGATAGATGTAAGTATTACACTATCTCCTTTTATATTAAAATGTAAAATAAATTTATTTTCTTTTCTTGAGGATGCAAATATTACATTGTCACTCCTTTCTTATTTTAAAATATATAATTTAGTTTATTTAACTTAACATCAATAGAAAAATATTCATTATAAGATTTTAAAATATACTTTTAATTAAAATATATACTAAAATATTTTAATTTATTAAATTATCATCACTCACTCAATATTTTTTTAAAATATTTTTTAAAATATATGATTTAATTTAAAATAATTATTTATTTTATTAAAATAATAATTAGAAACAAAACTTATGAGATAAACTATATATATACATCATATTAATATAAATTTAAATTTTTGTATTAAAAAAATATATTTTATAAACTAACTTTTATAAAAAGTAAGAATCTTAATATATATATATATATATATATATATATATATATATATATATATATATATATATATATATATATATATATAAAATTACCTTAAGCCAAATCGAATTGGTTTCAGATCCTTTAAATATTAGTAAAAGAGACTCTACTAAAAGTGATCAACTAAAGATATATAACAATTAGTAATTAAATGATTGTATAATATATTAAAATTAATTTTTTTTTGTTTTACCATGCAATAGTGTATATAAATTTTCAACTTATTAATAAGGATAACAATGAGTAAGATCTGAATACTGTATTATAATACTCGTTGTGATACCCACACTAAAATAATACTTGTATCATCCCCTACGTCAAGTCACAAAGTAACAACTTTAATTTTTATGTTCATCTCACTATAGACCCATATGCACATATTTGTATCAATTATTCACATCTTTATTTAAATATAAAATTAATAAAAATATTAATTAAAAAACTACTACAATTGAGTTAAAAATCACTTAAACCAAACTATACAACATTAGTAACATAATTATTTAGCATTGGGAGAAAAGTGAGAGGAGTAAATTTACACTATATAACCATATATGATGGTCAAAATTTAATATTATGTGATTACTTAAGAGGTCATGTAACTTTTAAAAATCTCATATTATTTAATTATTTTAAGGCTTAAATATATCTTTAATTCCTTAAATTTAAGTATTTTAAAATTTTGTCCTTCAAATTAAAATTTTCATTTTTTAGTTTCTTAATTCCAAATATTACCAATTTTAGTCATTGACGTAAATTCTTGTAGAAGTTTTTTGGACATAAAAAATAATGTTTTGACTCAACAAATGTGACTTGTATTTACTTAACGATATTTACAAGTCCGATATTGTTTTCATGTTCGAAAAAGTTTTTAATGATATCTATGTCTAGGGTTATAATCAATCATTTCTAAAATTAGAAGAATGAAAAATGAAAATTTTAATTTAGAAGAATAAATTAAAAAATAACATAAATTTTAAAAATTAAAAATATATTTAAGTATTATTTTAATTTCAACTACACATATATAATTGTATAATATAAATATATGGTATTCATTCTCGCATAATAATGATCCACCCACCCTGTATATTCTGAATGAGATATTTTAGTGATAATGATATATATATATATTCCGCTCGACATATTACCTCCAAAGTTTGGTATGGGGCAAGCTTAATAGCTTGCGAAATACTTGTGTTAGAACCAATTATATCCAAAATATAGTAAAAGCATCTTTGGGCTTGCATATTCAAGCATATGATCAATTTTCTTTCTGGAATCTCTGGGATGGGACTTACCCACTTCACCATCAGGGACTCACGTGGGGTTTAATTCCCAGCGGTAATGCATCTGCATTACGTAGTTGAAAGAGGATCACCTTGCTTGGTTCATAATCAATGTTGGTGAGGGGTTTGGTTAGGTGCTTAAAAATGAGTACCAACCACTCATTGGTCTTGAAAGTTGGAATCACAGCTCTTGGAAAGCAACCGTGAACATGTGAAAGGCAGCTTTAACATCATAATTTCAAGGTACTGCATTCAAAAGCTGCATGTAGTGCAGGTTGTCTGCTTTTAATGACAATGATGCATGTGATGTCCCTCCCACCACCATAATTTTTGGTTCCTCAATTTTGACCTCTGCTGTTCCCTTTTTTGGCTTTTCATAGACACAAGGATAACGACCATCTGGTCCCAATATCGCATTCATCACTGAACTACAAGGGTCAAGCGTATACATATTATCAACAACTTTATATGCAATGTAAGATGCACATTTCTCAAATTAAATAAATATTGGGGCAGTCTACTTAATAAATTAATTGTATTTTTTCTTAATTAATGTGATTACGTGATTTTAGTTTCTTAAATTATAACTGCATCAATAACATTTTTTAAATCAATATTTTCATATAATATTAATGAAATTAACAGATTGTACATAACATATATAATAATGAATAAACATATATTGTATCAATTAAAAACATAAAATATTTAAATTATAATAATCCTAAAAAAACATAAATATTTAAATTATAATAATCCTAAAAATATGCTTTTAACGTGTTGATTTAATTGTTGTGTTAAACTACGTTAAAGATGTTTATAAGTAAATTATGGTTTTTATGATAGACAGTAGCAGTGCAATACAAAAAAATGTTTTTATTATGAATAAATTAATAACTTGAATATTAATTAAATGAAATCAAGATGGAAGGATTAATTTTAGATAGAAAACCGTTTAAGAGACTTAATTAATATAGTTTTGAAACCAGAGATCAAAATCTTACAATCACGTTACCTAAGAAAATAAAAACGTAATTGTCTCATGCTTTTTTAATTATGCCTCCTTATAAACAAATCAGGTTTGTTAACTTGTGGGGGTTTAATTCATTGGTTCATTAAAGTTTTGGATAATATGGTAATTTATTGATAATTTTTTTTTTGGTGTTTTAATCATGTTATATTCTTATCAAGGAATATCAAAGTTAATAATGCGTTTAAATTATTGAGTCATATGAGTTTTGAGTAGAATTGATTATGGATATATGTATGAAGATTCATAATTTAGTATTCCTTAGTTAAGTCACTCTTCGTTACTATAACAATTCACAATAAATATATTTTAAAAAAAGTATTTACAATTATAACTTTAAATGAGTAAAATGGTCTAAGACAATATTTCAATAAAATTAAAATGACAATAATAAATCTTTAAGTAAATCAAAGTATTATTCTCAAATCCAAATAAAAAAAACACAACCAAAAGGAATTATAGAAATAATAACCAAAGTAACAAGTAAAAAAAAACTAAGGAGCTAAATCTTGAAGCTTCTCTAGTCTCATTTACGTCGTACTCATATTTTGAAAACAACACCTTTAATGAGATTTAATAGCCTCATTGAATAAAACAAGTTGAAAAAGTTCAAAAATAGTGTTGTTCTTATCCAACGCAGTAAATAAAAAATTCAACCATGATACCCACTAATCCCATATAGGTTTTTCTTATAATAAAAGTACATATAATTTAAATAATAAAATGATAACCTCATCTAGTCATATAACAAGAGTCACAAACAAGATTTCTAAATCTAAAAATAATTACAACCACAATCGTGATTCTTGGAATCACTTAACTTGACTATTTAGTTCTTAGAACTTATGTAAATCCTAAATTCACTTATCTTGTCAATTCCTAGAATCAGCGAGTCTTAAACTTACTATGAATCCTAGTTTCACCTATCCTTTTGATTTCTAGAATCAATGTGAACCCCAAAGTCACTATAAATTCTAGATTCACTAAGATTTTTGAGCTCATATTTATGTAATGATATCTCACTACCTTCTCCATCCCAAATGGAGGTATCTCGTATGTCATCCTAAATGTAGATATGTTTTAAAAAAATAGATGTCCCATTCCCAGATAGTGATATCCCTCATTTTATTCTCAAAATAGAATGCCTACCATCATTTCTTCATAAAAGGTAATGATAGACTCAATAATAACAAAATATATTATTGATGACTATCACTTGAGTTCTCAACCTTATATAGCAATAAGAGTTTTCAAGAACATGCCACAACAACACTACAATATACAATAACCAATTAATAATGAGACAATATATTATATATGTATATAAATAAATACATGTAAATATATATTTATAACATATATAAACATAACACCTAATATATATCAATGTATAAGCATCTAATATATAGATATATTAGCATATATAAGCCAATGCAACTTTTTGTTGCTATAATGCATATACATTTTGGTCAAAAACAATTTGACATGATGTGTTCCCCTTCCTACAATTGTAAACAAGAATCAATTATCCCCTAGAGCAATCATATTTTGCACAATAAAGTAGTTGAAATCCATCATGAAAATTTATAAAAATATTCAGCAACAACATCAAACTAATTTATACATTTAGAAATTATATCCAACATCTATGAACAACCAAATACAGTCCAATCATCAAATTTAGAATGTCAATAACCCTAAATTCTTCTTATCAAGAACCCTTAAAAATTACATTCGTCTAGAAATATATTATGGATGATTTTGAAAAGAAAGATGTTCTATCACCTTAATTCAAAGTTAATTGTTATTCTATCTTCTTATCTCACCGTTTGATGGCACTTCCCAAATTCTTCTTTTAGTTTCTTTCTTTTTCTAGTTTTCGTGCATGTAACATAGTATTTTTCCTATTTACTATTATTTTTATTTTATTTTATTTTATTAGAAACTATTTACTATTTAAATTCAAATACACCCACGTTTGTAATTTTCTACTTGAATTTTGTTGAATAGAACATGGAATACCCACGTGAATCTCTTTTTTTTTATTATATATTTTTGTTAACTTTTCTTTTATTTCCTTTATAATTGTTAAATAATTTTAGTAAATCTTATTATAACCATTTTTCATTTCAAACTTCATAGCAACCTAATTTTTTTACTAAGTAAATAAAATATATAACTAAATAATTATTTTTGAATTTTAAGATGTTACAATGTGATCCATTAATATAAGATAACGATAACACAAGTATGTAGAGTGTATTAGGTATTGAAAGCAATGACTAAGCTCTAAGAACATCATTGAATGCTTGTGGATGGAAAGACTTCCACTTGGGGAAAGTATACAATATGGAAGAGACTCATACTTAAAGAGGAAGATGATTGGAGTGCAAGGATAAATAAGAAGTTTCACATTAGTTAAAAATGAGTAAGTTGAGCAACATCAATGATTCCTTAAGATTTTGGGTTAAATGTATTATTAAGTTCACTTATATAGTTAATTTATTACCCATTAATGTGCCTAGATGAGTAAGATCTAAGACCATTATTAAATATTCGAAGAAAAAAAAACTTCGTTTAATGTCTTAAAATTTTAGATTAATTGTAATATTAAGTATACTTATATTATTAATTCACAACTCATTAATTAAGTTACCCTCTATGTTTAATCTCTTGAATTCCCAACTAGCATTTTATCAAAATAATGTTATTGACAAAATTCTTTCTTACATAGTTTGACATGCGGGAGTTTATTTATCCTATGTCTCTTTCTCTCGTTTGTTAGGTGAGATAAATTTAAAAGTCTATTTAATTAAAAGAGTTAAACTTTACATTTTTTTTATAAATTTAATAGATGAGTCTATTTAAATAACTATAAATATAATAATTCAAACATTATTATTATTATTATTATTATTATTATTATTATTATTATTATTATTATTATTATTATTATTGTTATTATTATTATTATTATTATTATTATTATTATTATTATTATTATTATTATTATTATTATTATTATTATTATTATTATTATTATTATTATTATTATTATTATTATTATTATTATTATTATTATTATTATTATTATTATTATTATTATTATTATTATTATTATTATTATTATTATTATTATTATTATTATTATTATTATTATTATTATTATTATTATTATTATTATTATTATTATTATTATTATTATTATTATTATTATTATTATTATTATTATTATTATTATTATTATTATTATTATTATTCGCTACAATATTTAAAATCATATAGTTGTAATTTTATCTGAAAATTTAAATTTGTTAACTTGTATATACTATTAACTTACTTACAGGTAAGTTTGTATGTTTATTTAAAAGACTTTTTTATAAACTAGACTTTTAAATAAGTTTCTAAGTTAAAATCAAACTTAAAAAATAAAAATAAAAGTACATACATTAAAAGATGTTTATGTAATTTAAATAGGACAATTTTTTATCTTAAATTTAGAAAATAAATCACACTCATATTAACACTTAGCTTAACTGGACGTATTTCCACCCTACAAGTCAGTTAGCACATCAACCCATTAACATACACGAAAAAAGAAAAAAGAAAGCAGGCTGGAAAACACGTCATATATATAATGGCAAACAGACAATTCAGAATGGGAATGGGCAAAAAGGTGGGTACAACCAACCGTAACATTTAGAATTTGAGAAAAGTCCAGAATATAATTTTCTAACACACTCTTTTCAATATATTTATTATTATTGATTAAAATTTATTTTTATAAATTATATTTTTTTATTTAATAAAATTTTTAAAATTTTATAATTTTTAATAAATTTTAATTAATAATAAAAATATTATTAACCTTTCACACCAAATATTTAGAGGTGAGGACACTTGAGTCTAAATATTTTTAGATAACATTATTTGACTTGATATATAACAAAGAGGGACCACCAAAGAATGATAATTCATGTAATGTTATATTCAAAATGTGGGTTGAATCGACATACTTTGATATTTCTCTACTTTCAGTTTTGACACATAATTTTTATTTTTATTTTAAGAATTCTTCATGAAAATTTTATATATTAAATAATTAATAGGAACATTTTTTTTTTGTAAAATATAATATTCGTTAGGTTAGTTTTGGACTGCCAACTATGTGGACAAAAGCATAATATTTTCAAACCCGTTAGGTCTCTCTTGTAAGAGGAGAAGGGATCAGATTGGAAGATTAAAAGAGAGTGGATTTTCACAGGCAAAAGAGAGAAGAGAAGGAGGGAAAGAAAGAAAGAAAAAGTTCTGTTTTCATCTCTACACAAATCAACACAACGTTAAAATTATGATATCTTCTTCGTTAACCATTGGATAGGGTTGGAACTTTGACAACATGTTCAATACACATAGATTTTCATCTTGACCGTTCGGATCTTGATTTGGAGGTGTGTGGTGTGAGACATCGTGCTCGTACAATAACACGATTTTGTGAGTTCTTCACTTTCTTGTTCCTTATTTCTTGTTCTTCATTTGCAAGCCTTGTTACTTGTTTGTGTTGGCTAATTGTATGCATGAATTTGTGCTCTTGATTGAACACTCTTGTACTCCTATTTGGTTATAATGGATTGATTTATTCGGTCTAAATAACCCGTGGTTTTTACCTCTCACATTGATGGGGTTTTCCACGTTAAAAATCTTGGTATCTCTTGCGTGATTCTTCTCATTATTATTGCCATTTTTATTTGTAGTTACTCCTTATAGATTCTTGCAAGTTAGGGGAATTTATATCTGTTGCGTTGTTGCATCATTGCATGTGTATTGTTTTTTTTTTCCCATCAGAGTGGTATAAGAGCTCTTTTGTTTAAAAGGTGTTCTACTTGTCTGAATAATGGAGGGTAATACAAATAGAATAATGATTTGAATGACACTAATTATCATTTGTGGAAAGAGAAAATGAAAGATCTATTATTTTTGAAGAAAATGCATCTTTCTATTTGTGCTACTCAAAAGCCAGAATCCATGTTTGACGAAGAATGCAACTTTGAGCATCAACAAGTATGTGGTTTTATCAGACATTTTGTGGATCATAATGTTTATAATCACATTGTAAGTGAGACATATGCCTTGACTTTGTGGGAGAAGATTGAATCTCTATATGCCTCAAAGTGTGGGAACAACAAATTATTTTTGTTGAATTTTATTGTGAGTTTGAAGTTCATGGAAGAAACTTCCCTTTCAAATCACTTGAATGAGTTTCAAAGGGTTCTTGATCAGATGTCGGGAATGGACATTAAGTTTGAAGATGAGATTTTGGGACTACTACTTTTTGAATTCTCTACTTGAGTCTTAGGAGACTTTTAAGGTCTCTATCGCAAATTCAGCCCCTAATGATGTTGTCTCTTTGCAAATGAAAAATGATAATGTTCTCAAATAGGAGATGAGAAGGAAGACACAAGGTTCTTTATCTCGCTTTGAGGTACTTGTCACTGAAAATAGGGGGAGAAGTTAGAAAAAGGAACAAAAAGGAACAAAAAGGAGGAAGAGAAAAGAGGAGAAGTAAGTCCAAGTTCAGATACAAGAATGTGGAGTGTCACTACTATCACAAAACAAGGCATATCCGAAGGCATTTTTTCTTATGGGAAAAGGAGAACAAAGGCAATAAGGGTAAGTCAAAAGAGAAGGATCATGATGATGATGATGATGATGATGATGATGATCGTGTCACTACTACTACCTGTGATGATCTTGTCATTCTTTGAGACTTTGAGTCGGTTAATCTTGTATCCAATGAGAGCATGTGGATTATTGATAGCAATACTACACTACTTGTTACACCAACGAAGGAATTCTTTACATCTTACACGTTAGGTGATTTTGGAGTGTTGAAGATGGGTAATGATGGTGTGACCAAGGTGATCGGTGTTGGTGATGTTTGCTTGCAAACCAACATGAGAGTGCAATTGTGACTTAGAGGAGTCAAACATGCTCCAAATGTTCGTTTTAACTTGATATATGTGCATATACTTGTGGTGGTGGTTATGATAATCACTTTGGTTATGAAAAATGGAAACTCGCCAAAGGTAACTTGATTGTGACCAGAGGGAAGAACATTTCTAAATTGTATTGGACAAAAGCTTTTGTTTAAAGATAGTGTGAATGTCATGGATATGGAGGCATCTTTGTGGCACCAAAGGCTTAGTCATATTAGTGAAAAGGGGTTGAATTGTTTAACCAAAAAGGATATGCTTCCAAGATTGAAGAATGCATAGTTGAAGTGTTCTCATTGCATGGCTGGTAAGCAAACTAGAGTGTTCTTTAAGAAACTTCCTCCCTTAAAGAAGTTAGAGTTGCTAGGATTGGTACATTTTGATGTTTGTGACCCATTGAAGGTAAAGTCATTTAGTAGTGCACTTTATTTTGTTACCTTTATTGATGGTTCTATGCTTTGGAGACAAAGGACCAAGTTTTGGAGAAGTTCAAACAATTCCAGACTTTGGTTAAGAGATAATTAGGCAAGAAGGTGAAATGTATTGGTTCTAACAATGGTTGTGAGTATTGTGGACCCTTTGATGTATATTACAAGCAATAGGGTATCATACATGAAAAAAATCCTCTTAAAACTTCTTAGTTTAATGGCTAAGCAAAGAGGATGAATAGGATATCGATTGAAAGAGTTACGTGTATGCTTTTTAAAGCAAGGTTACCTAAGCATTTTTGGGTTGAGGCACTTTACACAACAATGCATGTTATTAATCCTAATCCTATAGTCGCTTTGAATACTAAGGTGTCAAACAAGATTTGGTTTGGTAAAGATGTCAAGTATGACCATTAGCGAGTCTTCGGTTGTAAGGCCTTTGTGCATGTTCCAAAGGATGAAAGATCCAAGTTGGATATGAAGACTAGACAATGTATCTTCATTGGGTATGGTTGTGATGAGTATGATTATAGGTTGTATGATCCTATTGAGAAGAAACTTGTTAGAAGACGTAATGTGCAATTCATGGAAGACCAAACCATTGAAGACATTGATAAGGTAAAGAAGACTACACTTGAGAAAGATAATAGTTTGTCTAAAATTAATCCAGTTTGGATGCTTGTACATGATTTGGATATTGTTGAGAATAATGTACAAAATGGTGAGCAACATGATTATGTTGGTGATCAACAGCTTGGAGATGTTTTTGATATTCCTCCTGATGATAACTTCATTATCCTGCTATTGTATGTCGATGCCATTCTTATTGTTGGGAAAAATGTTCCCAGAATTGATAGGTTAAAGAAGCAATTGAGTGAGTCATTTTCTATGAAAGATATGAGAGTTTCTAAACATATTCTTGGTATAAGAATAATTCGTAATAGACAAGCAAAGAAACTTTGGTTGTCACAGGAACACTATGTTAAAAGGGTATTGCAGAGATTCCATATGGAAAATGTTAAACCAGTGAACACTTTTCTTGCTACTCATTTTAAACTGATTTCTGGACATAGTCCTTCAAATGAAGCTAAGAAGACTAATATGAGCAAAGTTCCTTATGCATCTACAGTGGGTTGTTTGATGTATGCAATGGTGTGTACAAGACTAGATATTGCACATGCTCTTGGTACTGTTAGTAGATTTTTGTCTAATTCATGTAGAGAACATTGGAATGCTATGAAATGGATCTTGAGGTATCTTCATGGTACTAATGATTTGAGGCTTTGTTTTGGAGGTGATAAGCATACTTTTATGGGATACTTAGACGCAAATATGGCTGGAGACATTGATTCCAAAAAGTCCACTTCAAACTATTTGATTAAGTTTACAGGGGGAGTTGTGGCTTGGCAATCTAAATTACAGAAGTGTGTTGCTTTTTCCTCTATCGAGGTAGAGTTTATTTCCATTACAAAAGCATGGAAGAAGTTGCCTTGGGTGAAGAAATTCTTGCAGGAGCTTGGTTTTGTTTAGGACAAGTACTTGTTATTCTATGATAGTTAGAGTGTAATTCATCTTGGTAAGAATTCAACTTTTCATTCTAGGTCCAAGCATATTGATGTGAGATATCATTGGATGTGTGATACGTTGGATGTCCAGCTGTTGGAGTTGGCTAAAGTTCATACTGATGATAATGGTGCTGATATGATGACCAAAGCGTTGCCAAGAGGAAAGTTTGAAGCTTGTTGTGAGATCGTCAGAATGACGATCACTTCCACATAGTTGTGATGTGGGAGATATATGAGTTATTTTTGGACTCTCGACTATGTGGATAAAAGTCCAATATCCTTAAGCCTGCTAGATTTCTCTTATAAGAGGAGAAGGGGTCGGATTAGGAGATTGAGAGAGAGTGGATTTTCATAGCCAAAAGAGAGAAGAGAAAGAAATAGTTGTTTTATCCTTGCATAGATCAACATGACATCAAAATCGTGATATCTTCTTTGTTAACCGTTGAATGATTAGTTGTATGTACGAATTTGTGCTCTTGATTGAACACTTTTTGTACTCTATTTGATTATAGTAGATTGATTCTTTGGTCTGGACGACTTGTGATTTTTACTTCTCACATTAATGAGGTTTTTCACGTTAAAAATCTTAGTGTCTTTTGTTTGATTCTTCTCGTTATTGTTGTCATTTTTATTTGTGGTTACTCCTTATAAATTCTTGGAAGTTAGGGAAATTTATATTTGTTATGTTGTTGTATCATTGCATGTGTATTATTGTTTTTCATCAATATTTTCAAAATGTTAATATAATTCAATTCAACTTAATTAATTATTAAGCTAATTCTCAATAAAGATGCATTAATAAAGTAAAAAAATATAATAAAATTAAAGTAGTAAATGAAGTTTTTTTAAATGTTTTATTGATGTATCTAATATTTTGAATAATAACTCAAATTGATTTTTTTTTATTTTTAAGATATAAATATTTTTTATGGATAAAAATCTAAGACGGAAATGTACTTTTCCTAAAAGAGTTTTTCTTATTAACACATCTACTTCGGAAATATTTTTATAAATTTAATTGTAACCTTAAAATAAGTGTATGAATAATTAAATATTATAAAACATTGTTGAACATATGAATATTCACTGGCTTTAATAATTCGTTTGTTATATAAAGAAGAAACCAATCCTTTGTTCGTTTCCATGCCCTTGTTTATCACGCAGATGAATCAATATTTTTTTATTGATGTTACATTTGAGGGGGTAGAGAATTGTTTTTATCATTTTTTAAAATTTATTTTTACACCCATTTCTTCATATTTTTAAATTTTATTTTTGTATGGTAGTCATTGATTTTCAAAATATTCTTGTTTTTGTCATCATGATAGACATTACATTTTCAAGGTATAATTTAACTTGTGTTGTTATTAATTCTATTAAAAAATATTTTTCAGAATAAATATATACCTATTTTAAAAAGTAATTTTTTAAATTATGTGATTTTTGTTAAAATATAATTTCAAAAATTATTTTTTGAAATGTGTATAGGTTTATTTTAAAAAGTAATTTTTGATAGATTTATTTAATAAATTTCCAATAAATTAGAAAAATATTTTAAAAAATTAGAAAAAAAGAAAGAAAATATATTTATTAAGAAGAGATGTAAATACTAATTGCCTATATACTATTTAGTATAGGTGAGAGAAGTTCAAGTTTGGGCTTTATGGTAATTTACAGCCCATTTCAGTTTTCATGACTTGTGCTTGTCATAATTTAGTACAAGTGAGACATAAAAAAAATAAAATTAGTTTAAATTTGAGAGAGAAATCATATTTAAGACTTATAATAAAATATGCATAAACTTAAAAAAAAATAAAGTTTTAAAAGGGTTAATTTAGCTGCTGAGAAGAATTAGGAGTTAGTAAACAAGATAGATGAAGAGGAGACGCAATGGGTCTTGAAATTGATAAATTTAGACAAAGTGGGGCGGTATGTCATTAATGATATTTTTTTTTATTGCTGTTTTAAACTCATGTTATATTTTTCTTGAATAAAACTATTAATCAAGTTAGGCTTTTGGCTAGAAACAAGTATAAGACGTAAAAGATTGTTAAGTATTTTTGGGAAAAGAATGAAAGGTCGCCACTGTAAGTTATTCATAATGTTGGTAGAGTTAATTGTCAATTTGTAAGAATATTGCATTACTAATATTATTTAGTGCATTACGCTATCTACAACAAATTTAATTGGAGAGTTGATTATAGTAGCATAAAATTTTGAAATTATATTACAGTGTCTCACAAGTATTGATTTTTTTTTTTTTTGGAATTATTGTGTGTGATATATTCTCCATCCATCGGTCTGTATTCAAATGTTAAAATTTCTATTACAGTGACAATTGTCATTGACTATATGTCTAATTGATCTGTCGAAGGTTGATAGTATTTGATTTCAACTCCATATCATATTTTCCTTCCATTTAAAATAATTAGACTACAATGTTTGCAAATTTTGATAATAAATTTGATAAAGGATAGAAATATATGTAATGTTCATGATACATGTGTATATTTATTTATAAAAAAATATTTAATTTCATACTTAACTGAGTTTTCTCTTTCATGAGAAAATGATAATTATCCTATGGGTGAGAGTTATAGTATGTATTAGAAATTTGGTCCAAAGGGAATTTCACAACAATATATTGAAATTTCTATAGAGATTATGGAGGTGCTTGAATAAATATTTTTTTATTATATTCTTACATTGTCATAATTAATTTTTTTTATGTCGTGGAAGAAATTTAATTGCATAAAAATTAGTTATTAATCAATTGTTTTGATTTTGATATCATTAGAGGAATGCTATTTGATATATCTAATTTGGATATATGATTTAACTTGGCACATGTATTATATAGCTGTCAAGAAAGAAAAAAAAGGCTTTTGAAATTTAAATTTAATGTGATTAATGAATTATTGTTGACATGTATTGTGAATGCATTTTCTTTTGAAAGTAAAAGTAAATATTGTGATTTTTCTCTTAATTGTAAATTAAGAGCGGTGAAAGGCACATTATTATTTATTTTCGAGGAAACTTGAGAACATAATTTATTTATTGTATGTTCCATAATTAGTAACATATTTATTCATAAGTGTTTATTAATTTTTTTATTAATATGAGAAGTGATAGTAATATATTTTAATGCATTCTTTTGAATATATTTTTTTATTGATTGAATTGAAAAAAAATTAAAGGGGTGTAATTAAATATGAAGTGATATTTATGGCTTTCAATAAATATGAGAACTTTTAAAATTTATGATTTTCAATAAATTTTAACTAATAAAAAAGAGTATATTTGAAAGAGTGTGTTATATGGACAAAAAATTTCATGTAAAAAAAAGTGTGTTATTAGTATTTTTCTTCTAATATTATATTGACAATTGGATTATATCAAAGCTTGGGCTCATATTATATAACTGCTATGGATCAACCACTTTTTCTTTATCTCATGGATTGACAAAAATATGTGTGGCACCCCAAATTTGTCCTGGTAGGATAGAATCCTATACATCCTGGCCTGACTGAATCCCACAACGAGCTGCGTCCCCATCGACCTCAGATCTGCCACCTGTCTAGGAACAACCCACGAAACAAGGATACGGGGTTATAGTAGGAGGTAACTGCATGTTGGAGGCATGCCACGAGCTGATACGATTACCCGCTCACAACTCTTGGAAGGAAATTGTGGAGATACGCATGCAACCAAACCGGACCCATATCGACCTCGGATAGGCCTATAAAAGGCCTCAGAATGAAGAGAAAAGGATCGAAAAATCTGAGGTGAAAAGAAGGTGAAGAAAAACCCCAAGAGAAACACTGGTCCACTCAAGCCTGGAAGAGAATTTGTGAGGCAACCCAACTGGAACCACCAGAAGAGAATTGGAAGGAAGAGAACGACGCCGAAACTTCTGGATACTAGGTTAGTTACTGAAGCTCATATGTATGCCCATAAAGATGACTTAGCACCCCTTAGGTCGTGACTTATCAGCCTAGCTGTGTAGTTTACATCTAACTAAACCGAATTGGCATAGACTCTCTTTTGAACCACAATTAATGAACTACGCCTCTTAGGCTGAGTTTAGATTGAAGCCACCTCCATCTAGCTAAAGAATACATAAGCTCTAGCCCTAGTTTTACCAACTTGATATAAGACTTGGCCGACTTGGCCTCGACCTCACCTCCCCTAACTGGTTGTCCGAGTTGGGCCCGGCCTCTTGGGCCGAGTCGGCCCCACTTCCCTCTCGGCATGTTTCCACCCCTGACTATGCCGAGTCACTCTCGGCACCTTCTCAGCCAAGTCGAGTCGGTCTCAGCCCTTACTCTTATCTCAATAACCTCCCCAAAACTACATAAACTTTGACTTCTCCACTACGGTAGGAAATATGTAGGAGCAAGAGGCCTACTCTTGTTAAGTTACCCATCCAAAAAACCAAAACATTCCATAATCATCCTACTCAAACACTCTAGCTTCGGAAAAGCATAAACCAAATGTGAGAATTGCTTCCTTTTCATGTCGCTAGTTTGGGTAACTATAGTGTGATAAGCGTGTGGGGGATACCTTGTGATCCCTGTGCGTAACCGACCTCCGAACTCATTTCTCTGATTCAAGGACCAACCCTATCCGTCCAAGGTTTCCTAGCCTTTCCCATGAAAAATGCTGGTGGCGACTCCCATGAACCCAAGTCGGTCTCAGCCCCTAGTTAGCCGAATCGGTTTCGGTTATGTGTGCCCAATTCCTTCCAAGAAGGGACTCAGCTTCAAACCTCAATTCCAGACCACGATCCTACATCACGATTTACCTCACGATAGATGGCAACTCCACTGGGACATCTGCGGGTTGAGCCCTATCAAAACTAACTGCATGAAAGACCCGACTCTCGCATGCTTTTTTGCCTTTCTGTGTATTTCTACCTTTATGTTCTGCAATTCTGCTCTTTGCTATTTTTGTACGCTTCCCATGAACCTTAGGGTAGAAGATGCAATTCTATATTTTGTTTATGTCAACGGGGGACATTGTTTGGGGGGCTTACTTATTCGTTGTTCATGTTAACGAGAGGGGTCTTATTCCCGGACCTGTGTGCATAAAGAGTGAGGAATGTGTAGTGGTAATCATATTGTAGTCTATCTCTATATTGGTGACCACGATAATTACATCTAGTGTGTGACCTCTTTGAGAAACAACCATACTCTGGGATCTATTCCTGTCTATGATAGGTCTTTAAAAGGAGTCCAGAGCTCTAGAGGCCTAATGGTGAGGATTTTCTAGAAGCTATGGAAAGGAACCTGTAGCAGACTTAGCTTTCAAATAGGATTCGCCCTAACTTAACCTATAGGAAATGGGTAGGATAGGCGCCCCAAGACAAAATCGGCAAAGGGAACCCCTGAATAGCAGTCCCGGCAAGGACAACAACCCCCAGTCAAACATCATAAATAATTCATGCATACACAAAAAAAAGAGAAAAAGAAGAGAAAATTTCATGCACCGCATATCATTAGTCTGATCACGAGAAATTTTAGAGGATGGATACAAAAACCCGATGCAGAGCCTGACAACGACACTCCATCCACGTTAAGATTCTTGACCTCCAGTCACTCCGAAGGAAGGGACAATGGCAATGGCGCAGAGTTTTCGAAGGAAGGCATGGCAATCTTTTGAGCATCCTAGATGTCGAGGTACAGCCAACAGGCTTATCGGCCTTGGCCCAATACTATGACTCGCCATTGCGGTGTTTCACCTTTAGAGATTTCCAGCTAGCCCCTACCTTGGAGGAATATGAGCGACTTCTCGGATTGTCCATGACAAAGTCTCCACATTACTTTTACAGAGGACATAACCCCTCCGAGACCTCAGTGGAGAAATTACTGAGAGTGTCAGAATCAGAGATAGCAAAAAGAAAAGAAACTGAAATGACCTAGAAGGAATTTAGAGAATCTATTTAGAAGAAAGGCTCCATCAACTCCAAAAAGAAGAGGACTGGCCCGTGGTCCTGGACGTCTATGATCTGCTAGTCTATGGGATAGTTCTATTCCCTCATCTAGAAGACTATGTAGACCTTGCTGTTATAGACGTATTCCTCACCAAAGAGATAGGGGAGAAAACCTTGTCATAGTAGTATTAGCTAACACCTACTACACCTTGAATTACTGTTGCGAAAGGAACGAGAAGAGTCTGAGATGCTACACCCATTTGTTGTACCTATGGATGACCGGCCACCTATTTCACAACAAGTGTAAGACGGTGTGCCCTATAGAGGACTTCAAGTGGAGTTGGATTAAGACCATGTCAAAACTAGACTGGACTTAGTGCTTAGACAAAGCCTTGGAAAGAACAATACGCTGGTACCCTAAGTGGAACGAAAGAGAACAGGTGATTGTCAAATGCCGAGGATTCCCGAACGTTCCGCTTATGGGGACTCAAGGAGGCATTAACTACAACCCTGAAGTGGCATCCAGGCAAGCTGGATACCCCATGGTCCTACCTCCTTTCGAGGAAGCTACCGAGCGCTTCATAATACACAGTATGGGAGCATAGAACGAGGAATACTTCAAAAGGATTAGGCATGCCTTGAAAAACATTATAAGAAAAGGGCGTGAATGGGGAGCCAAAAGTTGTGGAGCCCCGGTCGGCTACAAGGACTGGCTCAAGGGCCGGGTCAAACAAATTGGACTGCTCAGTAGCAACCCCCAACTCGAGGCTGGCAAAACCCCAACCTGCGACATCCAAGAGGCACTCAAGGAGGAAGAACTTGAAGAGACTCTCGGACAGATAGAGTCGGAACAAAAGGCTCTGAAGAGGAAGCTAGAAGTAGCACTGGCAGCACAAGTCTCTACACAAGAAGAAGGCAGTCGGGAATGACAACTGAACGAAAAAATGAGTAAGAAAGCCCAGACGGAAATGGAAAATTGTTTGAGAATGGGAAACTGCCTAAAGGCAGTAGACCAAGAAATGTGCTTCAAAAGGGATGAGCACGACCAGACTAGGGCAGAAAACGAAAAACTGAAAGAAGTGCAAAGGGAAAGAAAAGGTCAATCTCTTGGAAGAGTAGATGGCAAGAGATAGGCAATATCGGGAAGACCTAGAAGTCCAAAGGGGTCAAGGCCTGGTTGAGCTAGTCTAGGAGCGCAAGAGGGCAGCCAACTTGGTGCAATAGGCTCAAGCGACTATCGAAGAACTAAAAACAGAAGTGGGAAGCTAGAGAAGACGATGTATAGAAATGGGTGGATCATGCTGAGGAACGACTAAAAATAGCCAGGGAGGAAGCAGTGTCCTGGAAGGACAGATACGTCAAGTTAGAATGGTTAGCGAACCAAGCCGTAATGGACATACCCAGAAACCTCCACGCAGTTGAAGGCATGGTTGATCCTTTAAAAACACTAGTAGAAATATCCCAATTTTTAGACTCTATAGAAGGATGTATAAGGATATGAAAAAGTTGTCCTCCTCTCCTTAAAGGAGGACTTGATGTATCTTCCAATAAATGAAATGAGTTTTCGTCTCCTTAAAGATTCTCTGAGATGACTCGTGATCAGAATAAAACTTACATGCATCATCCATTCCTTTTTCTCTTTTAAGCATAACATGCATATCATCATCCTTTTTTTAACATACATAATCGTACCAGGAAAGAGAAATTGACTACACTGCATCATCGGTATAACACCCGGTCTAAAACCAAACACATGGAGCACGTGAACGGGAACCTGGACAACAAAATCTGGATTTGAAGGGAGAAATCGGACAAATGAAAGAGTGGATGAACAAGATGTTCGAACTCCTCACTCAAGGAGCGACACTAAACGCGGCCACAATCGCCCAAGGGTCACTTACCTATCCTCCCAAATTCACTCCGCTATTAAACCGCAACATCCACCCTTACAGAGTGCCCCAGGGTTGGAACGCCAACACTGAGGAGCAACTAGCGGCGGAAGAGCACGAACAGGCTAGGATGAACAATGCTGGAACCAAACCCACTCAGGGGTTGGGAAATGGACCTACTCCAGCATCCGAAATCGGCCCCGAGCAAATCAGGGCCCCACCTCTGGGAGACCAGAGTGGACAAACTGGACTGACTCCAACGATCCAAAAGGTGACTCCTCCGGCAGAGGAAAAATTGAATCTCATGGAAGAATGCCTATGGGTTATCGAGGGGACGGATAGTCACGGTTTGGACGTCATTGACCTATGCTTAGTACCCGATGTGGGACTCCTCGCTGATTTCAAAACACCAAAGTTTGAAAAGTACAAGGGAAGATCCTACCCCTGAGTTCACTTAGCTATGTATTGTAGAAAGATGACAACCTACATACACCAAGACAAGATCCTCGTACACTTTTTTCAAGACAACTTGACAGGAGCGACACTCAGCTGGTATGTGAGTCTAGAAAGGGGGCACATAAAAACATGGAGAGACCATGCCGAAGCATTCCTCAGGTAGTATAAATATAACAAAGATATGACACCAGATCGTTCTTGATTGCAAAACTTGTCAAAAATGGAACAAGAAGGATTTAAAGAATATGCTGAAAGGTGGCACGAGCTGGTAGCCCAAGTCCAACTACCCTTAACAAAGAAGGAGATAGTGACTATGTTTATCGATATGCGCCCATCTCCCTTCTATGATAAGGTAGTGGGGAGCGTAGCATCCAACTTCACTAACCTGGTGGCGGTAGGAGAAAGGATTGAGTTAGAGATCAAATAGGGAAAAATCGTCCAAACTAGCAGTAGCATCGACTTCACTAAAAAGCCTAACCAAGAGAAGAAGAAAGGAGAAGTCAATGCTATCCTACTAGAGTCAACAGCCTCCTACGGCCAGGGAAAGGGTCCATCCCCATATCCCACTCAAATCTTTTTGAACAAGTCTGGGCCACCCGCAGTCCGCATAAACCCGCAACCCCCGCTGCAGGCCCCATACCTACCAAAAGGTCCTCTCCCATACCAGCATCAGGCCTAACCAAGGACCGACACAGGAATCGCAGTTGGTGTTAACAGCACTTGGCCGATGCAACAAAATGTTAGAGGAAGAACGCTAGCACCTATCCCCATGACTTATACAGAACTCCTTCCCCTCTTGCTTCAAAGCAACTTGATAGCAATGGTTCCTCTAAGGCTAGTAGATCCCTCGTACCCCAAAAGCTATGACCCCAACACGAAGTGCGACTACCATGAGGGGGTCATTAGGCACTCCACGAAAAAATGCTGGGGTCTCAAGCATAAGGTCCAAGACCTCATAGATGGAGGGTGGCTAGGATTTTGAGAATGCTAGCCTAACATGAATAGCAATCCTCTCCCAACACATGGAGGTCCACCCATCAACGCTGTAAGCTACGAATGCCAAGGGCAAGAGCTTGATAAAGTCACAGGAAAAGAAACAGGCAATGGCAGAGGAGAAGAGGTCAAGACCCTTTTGGACCCGGTTGGTCTAGTGGAAGATAGTACCTCCTGGACGCCAAGCCAGTTCGACTCTACCCAAGTTGTGGCAATCGAGCAAAGCAACAATCTTCTCCAAAGACCATTACTAATGCAGTACAACCTGACTTCCCTACCCATAGCACCTTTGATCATTTAAATACCAGCCACGCTTATCTACCAAGATAACCATGCAATACCTTGGCGATATAACATGGGAGAAGTTATACTTGCGAGCCAAGAAAAAGCTAGCCCCACCAAGGAGGTCATTAACATCGCAGGAATAGGAGGGGTGACGAGAAGCAGAAGGGTATATGCCCTCGAAGCATTATGAAAGAAGGATCTGACCCCAGAAGAAAAAGGAAGTGCAACGGAAAACCCAAAAGAAATTACGATGGGAAAAGAGGCTACAACATTTTTAAAACTAATCTGTCACAGTGGATACGAACTGCTAGACCAGATGAATAAGACCCCAGCACAAATTTCACTCCTCTCTCTACTCATAAATTCAGAACGTCATCGTAACCTTCTCCTAAAAATACTGAACAAGGCTCATGTGGCTAAGGAAATCACAATAGAGAAATTCAGGGGCATAATGAATAACATCACAACCAACAACCACTTATCCTTCTCTGAAAAAGTCTCGGCCAAAGGGAGAGGACATAATCAACCCCTCCATATTGCCGTAAAATGCGGAAATTATATGATTGCGAAGGTGTTGATTGACAACGGGTCCTCCTTCAACGTCATGCCTAAAATCACCCTGGACAAACTATACTCCACTGGCTCCCAACTGTGAACCAGCTCAATAGTAGTAAGGGCATTTGATGGATCCAAAAGGGAAGTCATGGGAGAAATCATGCTCCCTATACGCATTGGACCAGTCACATTCGACATCACCTTTCGGGTAATGGATATCCAACCCGCCTATAGCTTCCTTCTCGGTAGGCCTTGGAACTAATAATTAGTGCCCCTGTGCCAGCCGAATACATAGAAGGAGACAATGAGGTCCTAGAAACCTCCTTCCAGTCCCTAAAAATCGCAAGCACAACTAGTGCGGAAATAGAGAAAAGGGGCCCCAAGTCATCAAGGGTGGAAATCATGGCGGATAGGGTACTAATTAAAGGAGGATACCAGCCAGGCAAAGGATTGGGCCACAAATTAAAAGGCATAGCTAAGCCAATAATGGTACAAGAGAACCTGGGTATGGTAGGACTCAGCTATGAAGGGACTAGCACTGAAGGAAGACCAAATTGGAAGACCCTAGAGTCTCAAAAACAAAGTTCCAAGATAAAGCCAGATCTCAATCGACACTTTGTCAGAGGGGGCATTATACTCCCAGAGCAAATAACCACGATAGGAGACCGGCCAGTGAGCTAGCAAGAATGGGTGTACACCATTGAAGATGACCCGATAAACTGCGCAGTCAAGGTGCTCCCTAATCAGTACTTCCAAAAAATGTAATTTAATCTTGTACACGGCCCTAGTGGCCGAAACCAAGATCTAATGAAATAAAATGCATTTCAATTATGGTTCATTGCTTATTTTTTCCTTTTTTTTCATACCTTTATTTATTTTACTCATCCATCTCCATTTAATCTAATCCTGGCTAAAGCATATCCCTTTTCTTTCTTTTTTCAAATTTATCTAAAATAAAAAATAGCATAAATAAAGAACCCCCCCACACGAATCGATAACGCGGCCCTTGTGTGCGAAGATGCTAACCAATCTAATAAACCAATCGAGGGTGAAGATGTGGAGGTCGAGGCCTTGATCGAAATGGAAAGGTGGATAAAACAAGAGGGGCTAAAATTCCAATCCCTTGCGGAGGACTTAGAGGGCATCAATCTAGGAGATGAAACAGAAAAGAAGGAAGTCTGGGTGAGCAAATAGATGCCACCCGAACTTAGGCAAAGTCTCATCGAACTCTTGAAAGAATATGCAGACATCTTTGCATTGTCATACCGGGATATGTTGAGCCTGGGTCGTGAAATAGTAGAACACAAGTCACCCTTACTCCTAGACTCAATCCTTGTCCTGCAGCAATTAAGAAGGATGAAGCCAGGAGTGGTGTTGAAAATCAAAGGGGAGGTGGAAAAGCAATGGAATGCAAGGTTCCTCCTTGTAGCAAAATACCCTCAATGGCTGGCAATCATAGTGCTAGTACTCAAGAAGGACGGGAAGGTGCAGATGTGTGTCGATTACAAGGACCTAAATAGAGCCAACCCTAAAGATAACTTTCCTTTGCCCCACAACGTGCTAGTAGATAATACCGCACAACACGTGTTTTTCTCCTTCATGGATGGCTTCTTTGGATATAACCAGATCTAGATGTCCCCAAGAAGACAGAGAAAAACCACGTTCATCACCCTATGGGGTACTTTTTGTTACAAGGTAATGCCCTTCGGACTCAAGAATGCCAGGGCAACATATCAAAGGGCCATGGTAGCCCTGTTCCACGATATGATGCATAAAGAGATAGAAGTATATGTGGACGACATGATTGCAAAGTCAAAAACACCGGGACAACATGTGGAAAACTTACGGAAGTTGTTCATAAGGCTCCGAAAATACAAACTTAGGCTGAATCCAACCAAATGTATATTTGGTGTGAAGTCGGGAAAATACTAGGCTTAGTGGTGAATGAAAGAGGCATAGAAGTGGATCCAGACAAAGTAAAAGCCATTTGGGAAATGCTGGCCCTGAGAATAGAGTCGAAGGTTCGTGGTTTCTTAGGAAGAATAAACTACATAGCCCAATTCATCTCCCAACTAACAACGACATGTGAGCCGATGTTCAAGCTCATCCACAAAAAATAGAAGATGGATTGGAATTCAGATTGCTAGAAGGCCTTCATAAAGATCAAAAAGTACTTAGAAAATCCTCCGTCCTCCGTCCCAACAGTACCAGGGAAGCCCTTGATCTTATACTTGATGGTGCCAGAAGAATCCATGGGTTGTGTCTTGGGACAGCAAGATGCCATAGGAAAGAAAGAACAAACCATCTACTACCTCAGCAAAAAGTTCACAGATTGTGAAAAGAGATACCCAGCACTAGAACAGACTTGCTGCACTCTAGTTTGGGCAGAAAAAAGGCTAAGATGATACATATTGACCCACACTACATGGCTAATATCCAAGACAGACCCCATCAAATATATCTTCGAGAAACCAACCCTAACAAGGCAAATAGCACGGTGGCAAATGGCTTTGTTAAAATACGACATCATATACGTAAACCAGAAGGCCATCAAAGGAAGTGCCCTGGTAGAATATCTGGCCTATCATCCTATAGCAGACTACCAACCCCTTCTCCACGAATTCCCAAACAAGCACACTATGGCGGTAGCCAAGACCGAACTGGCATTGGACGAATGGATGATGTGGTTCGATGGAGCGTCCAACCTGTTGGGAAATGGGATAGGGGTAGTATTGGCCTCACCAAAAGATCAATGCTTCCTATTCTCGGCCAGACTAGGGTTTGATTGCACTAACAATATGGCAAAGTATGAAGCCCGTGCCATGGGAATCATGATGGTTTTGGAACAGCAAGTAAAATAGCTTAAAGTCTTTGGTGATTCAGCATTGGTCATCTACCAACTTCGCGGGGAATGGGAGACACACGACACTAAGCTAATCGCTTACCATAACCACGTGAAAGAAATGATTGAATCTCTTGACCAGATCACCTTCCATCATGTCCCGCAAGAGGAAAACCAGATGGTCGATGCCCTCGCAACCCTGTCAGCTATGGTGCAGGTGAATGAAGGACAGGAGATGATAATCCATGTCCGACACCAACCAAGGACAGCACATTGCCATCATCTAAGTTGCAGAAAGGTAGAAGCGGATGCTGAAGCCTGATATCATGACATAAAAAGGTATCTCGAAAAAGGAGAATATCTAGAAGGAGCATCCAAAAACAGCAAGAGGACACTAAGGTGGCTGGCATTTGGCTTCTTCCTAAATGGAACCATAATCTACAAAATAAGCACCAACATGACATTACTCCGGTGTGTCCTCCCTTTTCAATGGAACCATACTCTACAAAATAAGCACCATAAAGAGAAGGAAGAGTGCTAACCATGGAGTCGGTTACCTAAAAGGTGATGTCGAATGTGACTAGCCCAATGCGTATAGGGAGTGTGATTTCTCCCATGACTTCCCTTTTCAATCCATCAAATGTCCTTACTACTATTTAGCTAGTTCGCAATTGGGAGCCAGTGAAGTATAGTTTGTTTAGGGTGATTTTAGGCATGATGTTGAGGGAGGACCTGTTGTTAATCAACACCCTCGTAATCATATAATTTCTGCACTTTACGACAATATGGAGGGGTTGATTATGTCCTCTCCCCTCGGCCGGGACTTATTCTTCAGAGAAGGATAAGTGGCTGCTGGTCGTGATGTTGTTCACTATGCCCCTGAATTTCTCTATTGTGATGTCTCGAGCCACATGAGCCTCGTTCAGTATTTTCAAAAGAAGGTTACGATGACCTTTTGAATTTATGAGTAGAGAGAGAAGTGAAATTCGTGCTAGGGTCTTATTCATCTGGTCCAGTAGTTCGTATTCACTATGACAGATTAGTTTTAAAAAATCTGTAGCTTTGATAAGAGCGTGTTTAGTCATGTTTCGTTTATCAAATAAACTAAAGCTAACTATAGCATAGTCAACCCTAGGTCGAATTCTCTCAAGGACACAATGTGTTCAACTATGAATTTGAGTGCAGATTAGAGGAGTGTAGAAGCTCAAGTGTAGGATGCAGACTCACTCTTGGCTAAAGGCCAAGTTGCTTCTGGTAGACACTGAACCGAAATGGTCTCAGTGGAGACTTATCCGACTTGGTCTCGACTGAATGCAGACAAACGCAACGGAGTTGGACAGACTCTATTTCAGACTAAAATGCAGGAAACAGGGGGTTTTAGGTGCAAATTAACAAAAGACAGAAAATAAACTAAGAACGTGAATGTAATTAAATGAAACTACTTCCAATGCTACTACTATATTCATATCCAGTCCCAATAATCAAGTCCATTCTAGTTCATTCACTCCAGTTCACAGTCCATATCAACCTTCGATTTTCTTATGACGATCACCAAACATTTGTCCATTGCCATACTGAAGATTTACACAATCGCTACCTCATCAGTTAGTAGGGATTAAGCTCAAAGTTGATTTTAGGTTCTCAATTAGGTTCTCTAGTTGATTACCTACTGAATTAGTTAAATCAGTTCCGATCGGCTTAGCTTAACATTGTTCTTATTGATTCGTGCAATCGCGACGTAGCAAGAGAATTAGAGTTAGGAATGCAGCAAAGATAAGAACTCAGAAAACACTTATATTATTGGAAACAAAATACAAACATAGGGCCTGGATTCGGTGACTCCGTCTTCTACAGCAATTGCCATGGAAGAACGACGATGGTTCACCTCTACTAGCTAGGACGCTGAGGATCAGGTCCACTAGAGTGCGTTGGTAACCCAACCGGTCCCCCTCGATGACCTTCAGCTTCTCAGTTCCTAACCTGCACTTCCTCAATCGAGAGAAGCACCAATGATAGCATCGTGCACCACCGTAAGCGTAGAAGATGAGAGAGAGAAAATGGAAACAATGAGAGTAGAAAAATATGAATTCCAAAGACCCCTAAACGCACCCAACTCCTACTATATATACACGAGCTGGACTTCACTAAACGTACTAACTAACGAACCTAACAAAATTACAAAGTGGATTGCCTATTCTACCCTTGCGTAACTTGCGCTGCAAGCTTCTCCAAAAGTGACGTGGCAGTTGAGCTAGAGCTAAGGTGGCCTTTGAGCTGGATAGCTGACGTGGATAACACCATTGGGCCACTCCTTGTTGGACTGCACCAGATTGGACTGCTCGACTAAGAAGCCTAACCTGGCCGAAATGGAGCTGGTCTAGCTGGGACGACTTCATCTCGGCTGCGACTTCTTATGCTGGGCCAAGATCATCTCGACCAATCCTGCAAGGAAAGAAGAATAAGTCTTTTATTAGCTAAGATCCTCGAATTAGCACAGATTTATGATTTCTCTATTTCTAGGTTCATAATATGAATCTCAGCTAATACTTATCTCTTAGGCACTTATTTATCTTAAGAACACCCATTATAGGTCCCTGTAAGGTGTATGTAATATGACTTATCAAGCTTCTTCCCCCGTTGTAATTTCTTTTGGATTTTCCACTGCCCTTCCTTTTTCTTCTGGGGTCAGATCCTTCTTTCGTAATGCTTTAGGGGCATATGCCCTTCTGCTTCTCGTCACCCCTTCTATTCCTATGATGTTAGTGACCTCCTTGGTGGGGCTAGCTTTTTCTTGGCTCGCAAGTATAACTTCTCCCATGTTATATCGCCAAGGTATTGCGTGGTTATCTTAGTAGATAGGTGTGACTGTGACTGTCCATCTAAACCATGACTGTTCGTCCCCTCGATAACCCGTAGGCATTCTTCTAGGAGATTCAATTTTTCCTTTGTCGGAGGAGTCACCTTTTGGATCGTTAGAGTCAGTTCAACTTGTCCACTCTGGTCTCCTAGAGGTGGGGGCCAGGTTTACTGTGTATAGGGGCCGGTTCCGGATGTCGAAGTGGGTCTCGTTCCTGACCCCTGAGTGGGTCCGGTTCTAGCGTTGTTCATCCCAGCCTGTTCATGCTCTTCCGCCACTGGTTGCTCCTTAGTGTTGGCATTCCAACCTTGGGGCATTCCGTAAGGGTGGATGTTGGGGTTGAATGGCGGAGTGAATCCGGGAGGAGAGGTAAGTGACCCTTCGGCGACTGTGACCACATTTAGTGCCGCTCATTGAGTGAGGAGTTTGAACATCTTGTTCATCTACTCTTTCATATGTCTGATTTCTCCCCTCAAGTCCAGATTTTGTTGTCCAGGTTCTCGATCGCATGCTCCATGTGTGTTTTAGACCAGGTGTTATATCGGTGACACAGTGCAGTCAATTTCTCTTTCCTGATACAATTATGTATGTTAAAAAAAGGACGATGATATGCATGTTATGCTTAAAATAGAAAAAGGAATGGATGATGCATGTAAGTTTTATTCTGATCACGAGTCATTTTAGATAATCTTTGGTAGAGACGAAAACTCGTTTCATTTATTGGAAGATACATAAAGTCCTCCTTTAAGGAAGGGAGGACAACTTTTTCATATCCTTATACATCCTTCTACAGATTTCTAAAATTTGGGATATTTCTGTTGGTGTTTTTAAAGGATCAACCATGCCTTCAACTGCGCGGAGGTTTCTGGGTATGTCCATTAAGGCTTGGTTTGCTAACCATGCTAACTTGACGTATTTGTCCTTCTAGGACACTACTTCTTCCCTAGCTGTTTGTACTCGTTCCTCGGCATGGTCTACCATTTCTATACATCGTCTTCTCTAGCTTCCCACTTCTATTTTTAGTTCTTTGATAGTCACTTGAGCTTGTCGCATCGAGTTGGTTGCCCTCTTGTGCTCCGCGACCAGCTTAACCAGGCCTTGACCCCTTTGGAGGTAAACCACGGTGCGGGATCGTGGTGTGGAATTGAGGTTTGAAGCTGAGTCCCTTCCTAGAAGGAACCGAGTACAAGAGTCGAAATCGACTCGACCAACTAGGGGCCGAGACCGACATGGCTTCATGGGAGTCGCCACCGGCATTTTTAGTGGGAAACACCAGGAAACCTTGGACAGATAGGGCTGGTCCTTGAATCAGAGATATGAGTTCGGAGGTCGGTTAAGCGCAGGGATCACAAGGTATCCTCCACATGCCTATCACACGATAGTTACCCAAACTAGCGACATGAAAAGGAAGCAATTCTCACATTTGGTTTATGCTTTTCCGAAGCTAAAGTGTTTGTGCATGATGATTATGGAATGTTTTGGTTTGTTGGATGGGTAACTTGACAAGAGTAGGCCTCTTGCTCCTATGTATCTTCTACCGTAGTGGAGAAGTCAAAGTTTACGTAGTTCTGGGGAGGTTATTGAGATAAAGAGTGAGGGCTGAGACCAACTCAACTTGGCTGAAAAGGTGCCGAGAGTGACTCGGCTTAGTCAAGGGTGGAAACATGCCGAGAAGGGAAGTGGGGCAGACTCGACCCAGGAGGCCGGGCCCGACTCAGACAACCGGTTAGGGGGCTGAGGCCAAGGCCGAGTCAACCGGGTCCTATATCAAACTGGTAAAACTAGGGCTAGAGCTTATGTATTCTTTGGCTAGATGGAGGTGGCTTCAGTCTAAACTCAGCCTAAGAGGCGCAGTACATTAATTATGGTTCAAAAGAAAGCCTATACGAATTCGGTTTAGTTAGGTGTAAACTACACAACTAGCCTGATAAGTCACGACCTGAGGGTTGCTAAGTCATCTTTATGGGCATAAATATGGGCTTCAGCAACTAACCTGGTATCTAGAAGTTTCGGCGTCTTTCTCTTCCTTCCACTTCTCTTCTGGCGGTTTCGCTTGGGTTGCCTCACGAATTCTCTTCCAAGCTTGAGTGGAGCAGCGTTTCTCTTGGTGTTTTTCTTCACCTTCTTTTCACCTCAGATTTTTCGACTCTTTTCTCTTCGTTCTGAGGCCTTTTATAAACCTATCCGAGGTTGTTATGGGCATGGTTTGTTCGCATGCATATCTCCACGATTTCCTTCTAGGAGTTGCGGGCAGGTAACCGTATCGGCTTGTGGCGCGCCTCCAACATGCGATTACCTCCTACTATAATCCCGTATCCTTGTTTCATGGGTTGTTCCTAGGCAGGTGGCGGATCCGATGCCAATGGGGGCGCAGCTCATTGTGGGATTCGGTTAGGCCATGATGTACGGGATTCTATCCTACCAGAACAGATTTGGGGTCCCATAGCTGCCCCCTCGTTATTTGTGTTCATTCAAAGGAGATGACTTGCATCTTTCTGAGTGAACAGGGATAAAGATTTCTAGGATATATAGCTAGATGGGTTGGGTGAACTGATTGGGGTCCGAATCAGTTTCGGCTCTGTGTGCCCGGTTCCTTCCAGGAAGGGACTCGGCTTCAAACCTCAATTGCACACCACGATCTCGCGTCGCGGTTTACCTCGCAACAATATGAATGTTATTTCGTTGACTTTTAGTCAAATTTATTAATATAAGTGTGAACTTATATTGTGCTTGCTGGGTCCCTTAGAGGAATCAATGGTGAGGTTTAGCTTGATGAAGGTTGTGTTGGATCATCAGGTCTACCATAGTGTGAACCGGTGACGGTTTAGTTCAGGGAGGATGAAAATTTTGGTTAGTATGACGGAGTGTGATCTATATGTGAACTTGATAGATGTGTGGTTTTTTCAACTAATACATATATCGGTCTTTGGTAGTGCTTAAGCAGAAGCAGTGCGTGAGAGAAGATGAGGAGAAAAGAATGTCTTGTTGGTTTACTTTCATTTTAGTCTGTTGCAGTACTTTTATTTTTGTCCATGCTAGTTGGATTGTACATGTGTCAGGTGAGTGTATATTTAGGTATGAGTGACACATTATAGTTTTAAGGATTTTTTTTTATAATTTTGTTAACTTTAGGATCTAAAGTAACAAAGAGTGAGAATTTCAATAACTAAATTTCCTAATTACTTTTCATTTTCTTTAAACTATATTCAACCATTGAATAAAAAGTTATTTATTAAAGGATAAGAGAACTTTGAAAGATCTTTGAGACATTATCTAAAAAGTCAATTCTAATAGATTCCTTAAAAGCTAAGATTTTCAATTTTTCCTTGCTTAAAAAAAGAGAGTAAGAAACAGGGTTAAATTCCTGATAAGGAATGAATAAGTAATAAATATGCATTAATGATTGTTATGTCGATAAGGAGTAATTCAAGACTTCTAAACTTAATTCAAAATTCTTTTTATTTGGTTTTAAAGCAAAATATACACTTATTTTTTTATCACTAAACGAATAAGTTGTGTTTAAAAGGTATTTACTAGTATCAAAGTAACACGAGGTTTTGATAAAAGAAGAAGCAAAACTATATGTTTAAAAAGTTATTGTGTTAGTAGTCAATAATTTTTTATAACAATAATAAAATATATCGATGATATTCTAAATTAATTTTTTGGGTTTAGAATCAAATAATTTATATAGGATTAAACCTTGATTATTAACTATTCTTTCTCAAATTGCTTACCTAGACATACTAGATGATTGATTACATTAGTGAAATTTTTTTGCAAGTAAGAAATGCTCTTACCATTTATAATCTTAAACATCCCATACTCGTACATCGTTGTATTTTTCACAGATATCTTAACATGTTTGGTTTCCTCATGTGTAACTTGCAATGTATCTCTTATTTCCGTAGCTGAAATATATGTAGATATTCCAAAGAATTCATCATGACTGAGTGTAAATGTGATTATTTTTTTAGCATTAAGATTTTATTAAACTTGATTCTTCTCTTCGTTAGTCCAATCTTTTCTTGCTTTCTCTTTTCTCTCTCTATTAACCTCATCCCAAACATCAACATGAGTTGCTTTAATAAATATTTGAATTCAAACCTTCCGACAGGAATATCACTCCAAAATTTCTTAATCAAAGTTTTATAATTGATTTTGTTTGTTAGTGATGTGTAGAGATTTATGCAAGACCTAATGAAATGCACATGAAAACATCGTATTCATTGCAAATATTAAAGAAAATATAAAATATTGAAAGAGTAAGATAAAAGAGATGGAGATAAGAGATTTTTATATTGGAGAGTATTGAGAAGATGATGTTTAGTTTATAAGAAAATGAATAATACAAGTTGCTTTACATTAAAACTATCTAGTTTTCAAGTTTGTATAAAGTTCAAATAAATATAAATGTTAAGGAAACACTTGAGCCTTTCTTTTTCTTTTCTTCATGTTGAGTCTGAAGTAGTTGTTGAAACATTAAATGCTGCATTTATGTCTTTCATCAACTTATCAATCTCATAAGATAAAAGAATGTGTTTATCTTGCTTTTCTCATACTACTATCTTGCAATTTTGACAAGTTTTTTTTTTTTTTTAAAGTAGATTGTTGTTCTATATAGAGAGCTAGTAGACATACCTTTTGATGTGACATGATACTTGATAATTTGGCTTTGTGAATCTTCATTAATACGCTTGAAACCATTTAAGGTAGACTCATAATAGCTGAAATATATGAGACGCTTTTGCATGTGTGAGTAAGTATAAGTGCACAATATCATATAAAAGATTCATTTAATACATTGTGTTTTGGCTTGTCTGTCTGATTAAGACAATCCCATCATCTATATAAGGTAGACTATTGTTGTTTTTAATAAAATATTACTAGTTCCTTTAATTTATTTGTAAATTATTTCAAAAAACTTTTAATTGAAGATAGTATGTAAAAAGAAAATTAATTATTTTATTATTTGTAAGTTTCTACCATTGATGTAATTGATTACTGTAGTCAATTATTTTATTCAATAAATAATATAAGTTTAAAATTATGATCAACATAATCGATTATCAAGCCTTACAATCAATAACTCTAAAAAATATTAACAAAGCTTCTTAAAAAAAACTTGTAATGGATTAGATTACATTGTAATACATTACCCTATTCTCATATTCTATAATCGGAACAATGTAATGAATTACAAGAACATGTAATCTATTATATCAAATTCAATTTCCCAAAATTCAACTTAGAAACTCAGTCTTTTGTATTGTTTAAGTTTTTAACATAAACTTTCATTACCAAACATCAATTAGAAATTGATTTAAATATTTTTATTTTAATATTTTATTTACTTATTACCATTAAAATAATTTTATGAACATTAAATTAATGTTACATAATATTTTTTATTTTATAAATATACTTTATATTGAACAAGATAACTAATTTTAAATAAAATTTTAAATTTTTTTACCAAACAACTATTAATTTAAAAAGAGCTTTTAAGTTAAAAAAATAAAAATTGATAAACAACTTTTAATTTTATTATCTTATTTCTAACTTTAATTTAAAAATAGATTTTAACTAAAAAAAATAGATTTTAACTAAAAAAAATAAGCTAAGTAATAAAAAATCCATAATTTCCAAGTGTTAGTTTAACAAAGACTTTGGAAATTAGTAATCACATCGTTAATTTAAAAATTGAGAAAAGTATTTAAGATGAAATTTCAACCTACAACTTAATACCTTTACGTTATTTGTAATAACCATCTCTAGACTACTCAACTTTATCTTTATATATATATATATATATATATATATATATATATAATATGAGGTAGAGAACAAAAATATACACATATATTTACTATGATATAATATTATAAAACTAAAAAAAATTATACTTTTTAATATTATATTCTTAATTACAATTTATTCACTCGTATTATAAATATTTTTATATATATAATTATGTTGTTTTATTCTCTTTTGAGATATTATTATCGATGTAATAGTTTTTTTTATTTAACTAAAAATAAAATTTTTTAATAATATTGTTCACGTCTGTCTCTTGGATTAGGATCGCAGAGTGTACATAATGTCTAGGTCCCCTTACCATTACTCTCTACTCTCTATTTGTAGACACTTTGAATTGTACTATGTCAGTCATTTTTGGGGAATTAATTGGGAAGGACGCGACTGGTCGGGAGGGACTCATTAGTCGGGAAGGACTCGACTGGCCAGGAAGTACGCGATTGGTCGAGAAGAACGCAATTGGCCGGGAAGGATGCGACTAGCCGAGAAGGACGCGACTGGCCGAGAAGGACTCAGCTGACTGGGAGCGATTCAACTGGCCAAGAGGGTTGAAGGATGATCTGTATACAGCCCCCTAGTGCCAAGTGAAGCGATAGACACTTTGAACTGGAGAACTAACCAGGATGGGTTTGACTGGCAGGGAGTGCTAAAGGTCGACCGATACATAGCCCCTAATGCCAAGTGAAGTGATAGACACTTTGAATTGGAGAAACAGCCAAGATGAGCTTGATTGGCTAGGAGAGCTAGAGGTCGAACATGAGGGGGTCTTAGGCCACCTCTCTTAGGGTGTTCGTTTATAAACCGTCCATGTAAAAACAACAACAAAAATGGATAACAGAGCAGTGAATGCTAAATAAATAGTAATGTTAAACAATTCATGTTGATTTATGCCTTAGGGGTCTTTCAACTGCCACTCTCAAGGTCTTCATTTATGTCTAGGGGGATCTTTAGACTGCCTCTCTCAAGTCTTGGTGCCTTAGGCAGTCATTGGCCGACTGTCTCTTACAGGTCTTGGCGCCCTGGACAGTCATTGGTTGACTGTCTCTTATAAGTCTTTATGTTTGCCTAGAAGGATCACTTATCGATCACCTCTCGTAACTCTTAGAGCCCTCGATAGTCACTGGCTGCATCTTATAGCTCTTAGGTACCCTGGGCACTGGCTACCTCTTACGAGTCTTGGATGCCTTGGGCACTAGCTGCCTCTTACCGATCTTAGGCGTCCTGGGAACTGGCTACCTCTTACGGGTCTTAGGTGCCCTAGGCATTGGCTGCCTCTTTCTTCTTTAAATTTTGATTTCATGCCAACCTAACTATTGGAAGCATTGCTAGATGGGTCATTCGTAATGTGTCTTTGACAATTCTTGTTTGCCAGCAGCTTCCAATTCATGTTGTTGTTTAAGTAATATCACAACTCTTTTCCCGACATCTCCATTTCCAAAAGATTGAATGCAACATATTTATTTCATCAACAAAAATGTCCCACGAACCTTTATCTTTATTGTTATTGCACCAGCCATTAGTTTCACCTTCCCTAATAGCATCATCCCTAGGTTGCTACTCCTGATCCAACCTAGAAACTGTGGGATTGGGGATAAGAGCCTAGTTGAATGGGCTCGACCTCTGCTGAATCATCCGATCTATTCTAAGGAATTCTATAGTTTGGCAGATCCAAGGCGCAAAAAGAATCATGTTAAGAGTGAATTGTATAGCATGATTGAAGTTGTTGTTGCTTGTGTGCAGTACTCACTAGCATCACTTTTGCTTGCTGTAGTAGAATCTCCCCTTTAAATTGTTGAAGTTCCTTTTTAGCTTTATGGATTGTCTCCTTGCTAAGTTTAATATAATCTTCATAAACCATACGAAACTTTCCTAGCTGCTGGTAATGAGACTTAGTATTTGAGGACTCCTCTACGAGAACTTTCATATGCTCAACTAAACTAGTAGCCTTCACTCTTTGCTTCTTAAAAAAATTGTCTTATTTCCCAGCATCTCATAGCAAGGAAAAAATGATGAGTTTACAATTGGCTGATGGATAGATAGGGATAGCGACGCTAAAACACTTTTAGGTTTAAAGTTTAGGATGAACTTCCTCAAGTTTCCAAGATACATAAAATCAATATGGAATAGAACATTGCCTTCCAACTGACTGGAACTTTTAAGAGAAGATATCACTGGCTTTGAGGCACCATCACCACAATATCCACATTATAATAAATTTGGAGCTTCAACGTTGACCTCCTTCAAGTTGGAGTTATTTGATAACTCCAAGACCTTGAGTTGAGCACTTGAAATATTAATCTTCTCAGTCATTGTGCAATTGACAAATTTCAAACTCTCAAGGAAAGGAAATTTAGAAAACAAATCAAGAAACCATCTATCAGCGATAGTAGTGCTCTTCAATGACCACAAGTATAACCCACTCAAACTTTTGTACTTGTCAATGTTCATCTTAAAGGATGCATGCACACCACCAAGACAAAAATAGAAATTCTCTTGACTTAGGGCATCAATGATAACCTCCTATATTCCTCGAACATCAACTTCCTTGAGCTTTGACAGACCAAGCATGCTTATAGATTACATGTTAGAGGTCCTAAGCTCATGAGGGATGTTGCGTTATTTTTGGACTCCCAACTATGTGGACAAAAACCCAATACTCTCAAGTCCGCTAGGTCTCTCTTTATAAGAGGAGAAGGGGTTAGATTGAGGAGACACACACAAAGACACACAGAAACACAGAGATTGAGAAAGAGTGGATTTTCACAGCCAAAAGGGAGAAGAGAAAGAGAGAGAAAGAAAGAATTCTACTTTCATCTCTACACAGATCAACATGACGTCAAAATCATGATATCTTATTCGTTAACCATTGGATCGGGCTAGAAACTTGACAGCAAGTTCAACACACATAATTCTTCATCTTGATCATTTGGATCTTGATTTAGAGGTCTGCGGTGTGAGATGTCGTGCTCATACAAAAGCACGATTTTGCGAGTTCTTCATTTTTTGTTTCTCGTTTCTTGCTCTCCATTTGCAAGCTTTGTTGCTTGATTGAGTTGGTTGGTTGTATGCACGAATTTGTGCTCTTGATCTTGTACTCCTATTTGATCATAGTGGATTGATTTCTTTGGTCTAGACGACTCGTGGTTTTTACCTCTCACGTTAAGGGGGGGTTTCCACGTTAAAAATATTGGTGTCTCTTGCGTAATTCTTCTCATTGTTGCTATCATTCTTATTTGTGATTACTCCTTAGAAATTTTTGCAATTTAGGGGATTTTATATCCGTTGTGTTGTTGCATAATTGCATGTGCCTTATTGCTTTTTTCCCATCAGAGTGGTGTCATAGCTCTCTAGTTTGAAGGGTGTTCTACTTGCAAGAATAATGGAGGGTAATACAAATAAAATGATGAGTCTGAATAATACTAATTATCACTTATGAAAAGGGAAGATGAAAGATTTATTATTTGTGAAGAAAATACATCTTCTTGTTTTTACTGCTCATAAGCCAAAAGCCAGAAGCCAAAATCCATGTGTGATGAAGAATGGGACTTTGAACATCAACAAGTATGTGGTTTTATCCAACTTTTGTGGATGATAATGTTTATAATCACATTGCAAGTGAGATACATGCTAGGACTTTGTGGGAGAAAATTGAATCTCTGTATGTCTCAAAGTGTGAGAACAATAAATTATTTTTGTTGAATTCTATTGTGAGTTTGAAGTTCAAGGAAAGCACTTCCCTGTCAAATCACTTGAATGAATTTCAAGGGATTATTGATCAGATGTCAGGAATGGGCATCAAGTTTGAAGATGAGATTTGAGAATTACTACTCTTGAATTCTCTACTTGAGTCTTGGGAGACTTTTAAGGTCTCTGTCACAAATTCAACTCTTAATGGTGTTGTCTCTTTACAAATGGTAAAGGGTAGTGTCCTTAACGAGGAGATGAGAAGGAAGGCACAAGGTTCTTCATCTCAATCTGAGGTACTTGTCACTGAAAATAGGGGGAGAAGTCAAAAAAAGGAAAGAGAAAAGAGTAGAAGTAGATCCAAGTCCAAATACAAGAATGTGGAGTGTCACTATTGTCACAAAACAGGGCATATACAGAAGCATTGTTTCTTCTGGAAAAAGGAGAACAAAGGCAAAAAGGGTAAGTCAAAAGAGAAGGATGATGATGACGATGATGATGATGATCATGTCACTACTGCTACAAGTGATGATCTTATAATTCTTCGAGACTTTGAGTCGATTAATCTTGTATCCGATGAGAGCATATGGATTAGTGATAGCAGTGCTGCACTGCATGTTACACCAAGGAAGGAGTTCTTTACATCTTACACCTTAGGTGATTTTGGAGTGTTGAAGATGGGTAATGATGGTGTGACCAAGGTGATCGGTGTTGGTGACTTGCAAACCAACACAAAAATGCAATTATGGCTTAAAGGAGTCAAACATGCTCTAGATGTTCGCTTTAACATGATATTTGTGCATATGCTTGATGATGCTAGTTATGATAATCATTTTGGTTATGAAAAATGGAAACTCACCGAAGGTAACTTGGTTGTGACTAGAGGGGAGAAAATTTCTAAACTGTATTGGACAAAAGCTTTAGTTGCTAAAGACAGTGTGAATGCCATGGATATGGAGACATCTTTGTGGCACCGAAGGCTTAGTCATATAAGTGAAAAAAAGTTGAATTGTTTATCCAAAAAGGACATGCTTCCAGGATTGAAGAATACAAAGTTGGAGAAGTGTTCTCATTGCATGGCTAGTAAGCATACTAGAGTATCCTTTAAGAAGCATCATCCCTCAAGGAAGTCAGAATTGCTAGAATTGGTGCATTATGATGTTTGTGGCCCATTGAAGGTAAAGTCATTTAGTGGTGCACTTTATTTTGTTACCTTTATTAATGATTGTTCTAGGAAGCTTTGGGTATATACTTTGAAGTCAAAAGACCAAGTGTTAGAGAAGTTCAAACATTTTCAGGCTTTGGTTGAGAGACAATCAAGCAAGAAGGTGGAATGTATTCGTTCTGACAATGGTGGTGAGTATTGTGGACCCTTTGATGTATATTGCAAGCAGTAGGGTATCAGACATGAAAAGACTCCTCCTAAAACTCCTCAGTTGAATGGCTTAGCAGAGACAATGAACAGAACATTGATTGAGAGAGTTAGGTGCATGCTTTCTGAAGTAAGGTTACCTAAGCATTTCTGGGGTGAGGCACTTTACACAGCAATGCATGTTATAAATCTCAATCCTTCAGTTGCTTTGAATACTGAGGTGCCAAACAAGATTTGGTTTGACAAAGATGTCAAGTATGATCATTTGCGAGTCTTCGGTTGTAAGGCCTTTGTACATGTTCCAAAGGATGAAAGATCCAAGTTGGATATGAAGACTATGCATTGTATCTTCATTGGGTATGATCATGATGAGTATGGTTACAGGATGTATGATCTTGTTGAGAAGAAACTTTTCAGAATTCGTGATGTGCAATTCATGGAAGACCAAACCATTGAAAACATTGATAAGGTAAAAAGTCTACACTTGAGAAAGACAATAGTTTGTCTAAAATTGATCCAGTTGGATGCTTGTACATGATCTGGATACTGTTGATAATAATGTTTAGATTAGTGAGTAACATAATTATGTTGGTGATCAGTAGCTTGGAGATGGTTTTGATGTTCCTCTTTATGATGATGCTGAAGAGGAACAAGAGATGTCACAAGATGAGAATTTGGGTGATGCTCTCGAACTACTTCCAGTTCAACTCAGGAGGTCTAATAGGCATAGACAATCATCTACAAGGTATACTTCTAATGAGTATGTGACCTTGACAGATGGAGAAGAACCTGAATGTTACCAGGAGTCCATGGAGAGTGAAGAAAGGCAAAAGTCTTGGCAATCTAAATTGCAGAAGTGTGTTGCTTTGTCCACTACCAAGGTAGAGCTTGGTTTTATTCAGGACGAACATTGGGTATTCTGTGATAGTCAGAGTGTAATTCATCTTAGTAAGAATTCAACTTTTCATTCTAGGTCCAAGCATATTGATGTGAGGTATCATTGGATACGTGATGCTTTGAATGCTAAGCTGTTAGAGTTGGCTAAAGTTCATACTGATGATAATGGTGCTGACATGATGACCAAGAGGGTTCCAAGAGGGAAGTTTGAAGCTTATTGTGAGATCGTCAGACTGACGATCACCTCCACATAGTTGTGATGGGGGAGATATGTTGGATTATTTTTGGGCTCCCAACTATGTGGACAAAAACCCAATATTCTCAAGCCCGCTAGGTCTCTCTTTATAAGAGGAGAAGGGGTCCGATTAAGGAGACACACAAAGACACACAGAAACACAGAGATTGAGAAATAGTGGATTTTCACAGCCAAAAGAGAGAGAAGAGAAAGAGAGAGAAAGAAAGAAAGAATGTTACTTTCATCTCTACATAGATCAGCACGACGTCAAAATCACGATATTTTATTCGTTAACCGTTGGATCGGGTTGAAAATTTGACAACAGGTTCAACACACATAGTTCTTCATCTTGATCATTTGGATCTTGATTTGTAAGTCTGTAGTGTGAGACATCATGCTTGTACAATACCACGATTTTGTGAGTTCTTCATTTTCTTGTTTCTCGTTTCTTGCTCTCCATTTGCAAGCTTTGTTGCTTGATTGAGTTGGTTGGTTGTATGCACAAATTTGTGCTCTTGATTGAACACTCTTGTACTCTTATTTAATCATAGTGGATTGATTTCTTTGGTCTACACGACCCGTGGTTTTTACCTTTCACGTTAAGGGAAGATTTTCCACGTTAAAAATATTGGTGTCTCTTACGTGATTCTTCTCATTGTTGCTGTCATTCTTATTTGTGATTACTCCTTATAGATTCTTGCAAGTTAGGAGAATTTATATCTACTGTGTTGTTGCATCATTGCATGTACCTTATTGCGTTTTCCCGATTAAAGGACTCTGGACCTCTTATGCCTCCGCAGTTCAATACACGGCACTTCAAAGTTGCACTTCAAAGTTATATATTCAATCAAAGGACAACAAGAAATGAGATGCTCAATCGCCCGTTCAGCTTCCAAAAAGACAAGCCACAATGACAATACTCGGAAGGAGAAAAACTTGTCTGAATGATTCAAGAATGCTGGATCAACTCGCAAGGGGATCAACACTAACTTATAAAGTGATTTGGCTTCAATGATACCCTTTAGTTCCTCCGTATTAAGATATAGTAGCATTTCCCGCATTCCCCGCATTCCATCAGCAATATTATATTACATAGCTCATATGGTACAAATGGATGATATCTTGCTGTCTTGCATCCGCTCCGTACTTGGTGACATGCCCCAAGTTTAGATTTTTACGATCTTGTCAAAGGCACAAGGTTTATCATATAATGATATAATAATAATTTAGGATTTCTTGCGTAAACGTATTTAATGGAAACATCCAATTCGGTTTACTCCATTATCCATATATGAGTAGGGAGATGCAATTTAATTTGTAAAATTTTATTTATTTACTTATTTTATTTTATTTTTAACATGTCATTTCTCGCATGGCAGAGGAATATCATGAGGTTTGATATATGATTAGTTAAAGATGCATATTGCATCCTTTCGCATACAAAAATGAAAAATAAACTAGCAAGAGTAGAAAAGATAGAACTGTGTGATGGGAGACTTTAGTAGTCAGTCATTGATGTTGAGATGTTCTCTGAGGAAGTGACGGTGGCTCACAACGCTCCCCTGCGTGTTTTGTCTCTGAAGTGAATGTCGGAAGGCTTGGTGGCTACGTCATCTTAATGAACGTCTTCGAGGATGAGTGCAGTGAATAATTGTAAATCTGAGATCCGAGAAGGAATGGAGTGTTCGGCGCTTATTTCTCTCTCCACTCGGTTGAAGTAGAAAACAAACAAGTTTGACGTCGTCAGCGACGTCTTCTACTGGAGGTTGGCATAGCTGAGCTTGAGGTTGGCCCTAGCTTGAAGGGAAAAGTTCCTCGAACGCAGGATTTTCTGATAGATTGGATAGATGGGGCAACAAACTCGAACGAGTGGATTTGACAACCCTTTTCTTTGGTATGAGGTCCTTCTCGGACCTGGTGTTAGGCGAAAGGACGTCGTTCATCTCCCTCAGCGTGGCCATAAGCTTCCGCATCAATACCAGAGCTTGGTAAGGCTTGGTGCAGGTCTGCCACGATGATGCGAGGTGATCGTGGAAGTACCTGGTAGATCTGTGTGGTTGCTCCGCGTCAGGTGAATCTGGGGCGACCAGCCGTAGATCTGCACACGAAGGAATGGTTCCACGCACGATGACTCTGTGCGTGGCGGATTTAAGTGGATCTTCACTTGTACCAACACTAATGCACTGGATCCATGTTCTTCTAAGACCTCCCTTGGCTCTGCCTAAGAACCTGAGTCTTCTACTCCTTCAGCGCTCATCTCGCAAAGCTACTCCGGTAGTTGTTGTCTTTCTAACTCTATGTGTAATGGTTATTGGGAATAATTTTCTCAACGCTGTACAGTGAACATTAATGTTCACGTTTGTCTCCTGTAATAGGAGCGTAGAGTATACATAATATCTGGATCCCCTTACCATTACTTTCTACTCTCTATTTATATTTACTTTAGATTGTATTATGTCGGTTATTTTCGATGAACTGATTGGGAAGGATGCAACTGGCCGAGAGGAATTTGATCGGTCGAGAGGGACTCGTTGGCCGGGAAGGACACAACTGACCAGAAAGAACGCGAATGGTCGGTAAGGACGTGACTGACTGAAAAGGACGCGTTTGGCTAGGAAGGGTTCGGCTGGTCGGGAAGGACTCAACTGACCGGGAGTGATTCAATTGGCCAAGAGGGCTGAAGGTCAAGTGGTACATAGCCCCCAATGCCAAATGAAGCGATAAACACTTTGAACTGGAGAATTAATCAGGATGAGTTTGACTGGCCAAGAGTGTTGACGGTCGACTGGTACAAATATATTGAAAATTTATTTTATATTTCAATACTTTAATTAAAATTAAAATAACATTTTTAATAATATATAGAAATTAATAATAACATTTTATATTTTTTTATTTCATTAAAAAATTATTACATTAATAATGATATCATATTTTAAAATCTAAAAAAAGTTTTTTTTTTTAAATTTTAATATGATATATCTTATTTAATATTAACTTAAAAAGATTATTGCAGAGAATTGATTATAGAAGTTTTTTTTTAATGTATGAATGGTAAAAGAGACCGATTATAGAAGTATAATTACATTTAACAATATTTTAGTAAAATACAAAAAATAATATTACATCAATAACAGTATTTTATTTCACTTATCAAAGTATCCAAAACAGAAAATTTTAAGAAATTAAAACAATACAATTTTATAAAAAAATAATATTTAAAATAAAATAATTGTTATAATTACGATATATATTACTAGAAGTACATGGTATCGTTTATTTAATTTTACAATATTATATAATTTATTTATAAATAATAATTAGTATTTATATATCTATTTTTTATTCTCCACATCACATGTAAGTTATAATATATATATAGTAAATAAGATAAAGTATATTGATGGTTCTTATCGGTACTAAGTTCAAACCTATCTAAAACACTTTTTTTTTTTATAATTTTTAACGACAATTTTAGGGCGCCACTTTCTGAAAGAAAGCGAGAAATTAGGATGTTTTGTTTTTTAAAATATTTAAATTTTGAATTACATTGATATCGTTAAATTTAAGTTATTAAATTATAATATTTACGCAAATAGTTACTCCTTTTAAAAATCTAAGTGGAAATATATTAGTAGTGACCCTGTATACACACACTTCATATAGGCTATCATGAAAATTTACCAATAAAATTTTAATTTCGTACACTTATTCTAGATAATGGATTTTTCTATCCATATATTGAGTACATATTTCTTAAGTTTTTTTGTGGGAGGTGAAGCAAGTGAACAACTCCTCTACAAGCATGACTGGAATGGAAGGCCCATGACATCACAAAACATTATTGAGCGTCTATTCAATCTATTCGTGGATTGCGGTAGCTTCCGAGTACAAAGTGAAAGACTCATTCGTGTTTGACGCAATTTTTAGTAAATGAGTTTAATTAGATTGATATGCATTTTGACAAATGTGAAGCTGATTTCAGCATGATCATTCCGAATAAAGGACACATAAAAAAAAATATAAGTTTAATGGTACTTTTAGTCCCACAAGTATTATAATTATATAATTTTCATCATTCAAGTTTTAATTGTGCTAATTGAATCTCTTGACTATTACAATTAAGCGATTTTGATCCCTTAAGTTTTAATTATGTAAATTAGGTTTTCTAAATATTGCAATTGTGCAAGTTTAGTTCATCGATCACTATTTTGTTAAATATTTAATGGATTTTGTTGACATAATATTAATAGTTAACATGACCAATGATGTAACACTAATGATTGACACTAATGATTGACACGAGATGTTAATGTTAATTCTTGTTATTAATAGTACCTACATCATATGTTATGTCAGTCATCATTACCACATAATCTATTGTGTCAATTGTTAATATTAACGTCAACAAAATATGTTAAATAGTTAAGGAAAGATTAATAGAGGAACTTGAAGGAAATAAGAAACACACAAGAAGTGGAGGTTTAAATGTGTGTGTGATTTTTAAATTCTTTTTGAAAAATGTAAGACATATATAAGTTCAAACGCTATTCAAAAAGGGATGGTCAAAAGGGTGCAAAAACTAAAACAAAGATAAGGAAGAGAAAAGTGACATAAAAATTTATCTCACTTTACTTTTCCACAAGAACTACGTCAGTCCTTTCAACACAAAGGATTTTTCACTAAGTCAAACAAAACATTACAACCAAGTATTCTCAAAACCTCTCCAGGTTATATAACACTTGTAGTCACCCTGATTACAAGCAGCCTAAGTATTCTTTGACACTTAACCTCTTCGGGTTATCTAAAAACCAAAGAGAGCTTTACAAAGATATGACTCACTCACTTAGTGAGCATACAATAATTTAAAACAGAGCTTAACTTTGTTTGGCAAAGCAAATACAATATAAGAATATAGTTGTATCACTTGAAAACTTTTACAAAAGATTTTTTAAAATGTCGTCCAAAGGCACTAACACTAGCCTTTTGTTTTTCAAACTTTGATTCTCCTAAGATTGTATTCTCATTGTAGTTCTCTTCATATCCTTCTTTTTTGATGAGGATATATAAGCATGAGGAAAATAACCATTAGTTTGCATAAGAAAGAGAAGTATATTTGCATTAAATGCAAAAGATAGTTTTTTTTTTGTGCAGAGGTGTAGCAAAGCTTAGTCTTCTTCTGAGGACAGAGAAAAGTATATCAGAAATGTTGTTTTTTTTCTTTCCTTAAACATGTTTCCTTTGATTGATATGTACAAGCACATTTTGCATGTTCCTTTCTTTTTAGAAGTTTTGATTAGCATACATCTATAATTTGTTTCTTGAAAGCTTGATAAGGAAACTTTTCTTCTCCAAAAATACATAGCACAATAGTAGTAAAATATGTAGAGAGAAGTGAACATTTTAAAAACGTTCTTTAGAGAATCACGAGGTAAGATGATACGAAATATCATATATATAAGTTAAAAAGAAAGTTTTAAGATAAATATAAGTGTTTAAATAGAAAATGTCATTTTTACGTGTTTTAGACGAGGTCTTTCTATTGGACGACGAGATTATTTGGACGACATTAACTATCTTGTCTAAAAATAAGTTTTATCTTTGGACGCATATATTTTATTTTATGTAGTAATGATTTATAATACTTCTAAAACATCTGAATACTATCAAACCACATTAATCATAATTCTTTAGTCTAAATGTTTATTATGAAACATATGACTATTTTGGGACGCATATTAAAATTACTCCAACAAAATTAAAATCGCACCATTATAATACTTTAAAATCTAATTTGTTAATTAAAACTTGAGAAATCCAAATTATGCAATTACAATACTTAAAATACTAAAATTAACGCAATTAAAACTAAGAATCAAAATTACATAATAACAATACTTGAAGGAGTAAAACTATAATTAAACCAAAAAAATATATTAATTTCTAGCCTAACTATCTCATCATTATTTTTTAATTAGAGACAATAAAAATAATTATGTGAGTCAAGTATAATTAATATGAGTAACAGAGTTTGAACACAAAACTACCTATAAAGTTATAACAATTTCATATCACTTTTTATGCGACAAAATTTTGTATTAAATATTCTTTTAATGTTGTAGAATATAAAAGTTAAGTGATATGCTTTGTTAAACTATATTATTTAAAGGAATGATTATTCATTTATTCATTCAATTAATTGTTTGAAAATTCATTTCAGTACTACAAGAGGATCCTCATCTTTAGTATAGCGCCCTTATTTATCCCTCTCCGTACACGTTAGAGGCCTCTACAGATCCTAAGCAAATGAATATATAAAAGTCATTTTTCCGGCAAAAAAAGAAACACGATGACCAGAGTTTAGTTGGTAACACTTGAAGTTAGTACAAGCATACTGCATATATATGAGGATAAAACAATGATGTCTTTTTGTCGAGGTGGAGTAGGTTCTTTCCAAATTCCAACAACTATTTTTCACGAGTAATATTATTCATATCCAAAAAAACAATTTTTTTTGCAATAACTTGTACACAATTTTTTTCTTTCTTTCTATTACATCTTCTATATACGTGTTCAACATACTTCTTTTTCTTTTCTTGCTCACTCGTTGTTTTTTCGGTATAATATGTTGTAAAATAAGAAGTTGCATATGCATATATCTCTTAAGCAAACTGATATACAGACACTGCCACGATTTCCCACAACGTAGAGCACTCACAAATAACTAACCCATTCATGGAATGACACAATATACCCTATAATATTTCATTTCTTCTCATGCTTTTACATACTATATATATATACACATACATTGATCATTTAATGTTCAAATTATTGTTTTCAAATACTTCAAAGTTTAGACAAATACACAGATATATACATATTGGTCGATGATGGACACAGGGAAAGGTGGTGAAGTTACAATGGTGGAAGCAAAGGGCAGTGAGAAAGGGAAAGGTGTTACGTGGGCTGTTCCTGTTTCTGAAGATTCAGTTTCTTCCAGAAAAGGTGCCCCAATCACAAGGTGGAAAAAGGGAATTGCGATCACAGATTTTGTGTTGCGACTTGGTGCCATAGGGGCAGCTATGGGTAGCGCTGTTACCATGGGAAACAATGAAGAACAACTTCCATTTTTCACGCAGTTCCTCCAGTTTCATGCCCAGTGGAATGATTTTCCCGTGTTCGGGTATGCATATACTTTTTAATTAATAGAGTTCATACTAAATCCTAGTTATTAGGTACTCTCAATATAGATTTAATTAAGACAACTAGATAAAATACATGCCAAGATTTAGTCTCATTTACTACTATATTGAAGGGAAATTTGAAAGAATGTTACATAATTAGCTTATTTGAATATATCTTAGTGTTTAGTCAAATTTAGAGGATATGATGGAGTAAATTTTCTATAAATATTTTTTGAGAATAAAAAAAATAATAATTTTTTTTATGTATAAACTAATTTTAATTTATAAAAAGTTAATTTTATTTTTTTTATTTTCTTTTCCTATGAATATTTATTTAAAAATTTATTCAAACATACTTTAATAATAAGATTGTACAGTCTATATAATTAATCTCATTTATTGTAATAAGACTTTTGCTGTTGTAAAATATATGAATATGTCCGTACTGTAAAAGCATGTGTAAGTGTTTAGTTAAATTTATACAAATAGTTTATAACTTTTTTATAAGATTTTAATTTATTTCAATAAATAAGTTTTATTGTAAAACTCATTGAATTATAGGCTTATGTAATAAGTTTTTTTTTTACTGAGTTGGACTAACTTTTCTATAAGTGATAAAAAATAAAAAATAAAAAAAATTAAATTTCTTTTATAAATTAAAATCAACTTATTAAATTAAATAAATTCTCTTGTCTAACTTCTCAACAAGTTAAATGCATAATAAATTGATTTTAACTTATATATAAGTTTTATTCATACTTTTTTTAAATTTTTTTCGTCTATACATATTTATGTGAAAAAAAATTATTTGAACAAAACTAAATTCACTTTTTTTTTCCCTCCGTTGATCATCAGGTTTTTTGTGATGGCAAATGGAGTAATAAGTGGATATGCTTTCCTTACCCTTCCCTTCTCATATGTGTGCATTGTTCGACCTCATGCAGTAGGGCCAAGGCTTCTACTGATGACCATGGACACAGTAAGCTCGTATCCAAATTTTATAAAGTAAAAGAAATAATATTCTCTTAGGACTGTTTTTTTTTTTCAGAGTTTATAAATAGTTTATAAATTGTAATTATTGATAGTTAAATTAATTATTTAAATAAATAAAATATTCCTAAAATGATAAATTATCAATCAATATATTTCTTAAAATTGAAATGCTTAATACAATTTTAAGGATTAAATTGATTGATTAAAAATATATAATTGTTCTTTTTTTCCTTTATAATTTTAAAACTTTACAAATTTTGTCATAATTTTTTTCACGTATTTTACTTATTTAGTTTATATATATATATATATATATATATATATATATAATTATTATATTTGTTAATTTCACTTTATCTTCCTCATATAAAAAATTAAATAAGATAATAAATTTATTTTCTAAATATTTTATTTTAATTATATAAATTTATAAATTATATAAATTATTTATTAAATCATATGAAATAATTTATAATTTAGTTGCACACTATCTTATAAAATGGTAGAAGATATATAAATAATTTTATATAATTGAATAAATAAATTTGTATAATTAATTAAAATAAAAATATTTAATAAATAATGACCTTGATAGTTGTGAAAATTTAAAAGGAGAAGACAAATTTGGTAAATTTATATAAGTTTAGGGTTAAATTATGCGAAAAAATTTAAGGAAAAAATTCACAAAATTTAAAAGTTAGGTGGTAAAAATTACAATTAACTCCTTTTAATTTTAAGGACCAATTTGACCAACTATTTTAATTTTAAGAACTAAATTGATTTCAGATATCAATTTGACTGTCCATTACGATTGCAAGGGCTCAATTGATCGATAATGTACAGTTTTAAGGATTAATTTATCATATTATTAATTTGAAGAAACAATTTAATTAATTATTACAATTTAAAATACTAAATTGTAAGTCACTTTAGTATTTGTGAAAATATTTAAAAGAGCTTACAAAAATATTTTATAATTAATCTACAAGATATTTTAACCTTATTTTCATAAATAGTCTAAGATAGCTTAAGTGAGCTTATGAAAGTATTCATCTTCAAATCCTACCAGATAAAAAATATAATGCATTTGTATTTTTTTTCATTTCTATTCAAATTAAATAATTTATTTTTTCATTTCTTCACCCAAATTAATATAAATGTTAACTTTTACATAAAAAATTATACTGAAATGTTGCTAGTAGTTTTTTATATATATATTTTCTTCTTTTTTACTAAAAATATAATTTAATAAATTAAATTTTTATTTTTATATATTTTTAGTAAAAAATTATATGTTGTTAGTAATTTTTTATTTTTCCTTTTACAATGATGTATGTAGTGGTGGAATTTTTTTAACTATAAATTATTTATATACTTATATTTGTTTATACATATGAATGATGAATTTTTTAAGATTATATAATGATTTTAATTTGAATGCCTTAATTTATATTTTGATTATTAAATATTTTAACTTTTTAAATTATTGAAAGATTTATGATGAGTTTTTTTTTCGTCTGTCTATGACATGGTTTTTTAAAATTTATTATACTTAAGTTTTTGTTTTAAAAAATAAAAATAGGTACACTGTGGCCAGTGAATTTTGTTCCTAATATTTTATGTATATACATATATAATATTATTATATTAATTATTTGGTTAGTTTTGAAAATTTTAATTTATTTTTAATCATAGCTTGATAATATAAACTCATATACAATAAGCACTTATTGAAATAGACCTTAGTATATCTTTGGATTTATTTACTCATATCATGTTTATATATAAATTAGAACAATTATTTTGAATGAGAATATTTTTGAAAGTTATATTTAATGAGAGTATTTTTAGAAATTTTTTTAATCTTAAATCTCTTTCATTTTAATATATCATTTTTATCTTTATTTTTAAATTATCAATAATTAAAAATAATCTTATATTATAATATAAATTATTTATTATAAATTTAAAATATAATTTATATATTTAAAAATATTTATTTATTATAAACTTTAGTTATATAAAATAAATATTTATAGAAACTAAAACACTAGTTAACAGAAGGAAATTATGAAATTGATATATAATTGGAAATTCAGGTGATGATGGGGCTAATAACTGCTGCGGCTTCGGGTGGTGCTGCGATTGTGTACGTAGGTCATAATGGGAGTAGAGAAGCGAATTGGATAGCCTTTTGTCAGGGATTCACCAACTTTTGCCAAAGTGCCAGTGAGGCTGTGGTGACTTCCTTTGTTGCAGCTGTTTTCTTCTTGTGTTTGGTTCCGCTCTCCGCTTTGGCTCTCAAAAGGAATTGACTCAGATGCCCTGCTGTATTACTCTTATTTATTGTTTGTCAACTTGTATAAAACCAGTGTCATGTTTATGAAATTGTTTGTAAAATGTAATGTAATCTATTTCTTTAGTTATGTTACTTTTCAAAGTTCTTATTTAAAATTACTTCAAATTTTTTTCTTTTAAATTTGGTCTAGTTTTATTTTTTCTCTCTCAAATTTAATTTTTTTTTAGTTTTCATATTTGAGAAATAACTGGTTTTAATCCCTTTTTGTAAATATTGTTAGAAGCTTGCAAGTTATAAAAACAATTATATTCAAATGATAAGAGAAATGAAGTATATAAGATAAAACGTAAATTACAAGACACTAATATGTCTGATATGAACATCAATACGTATTGGATGAAGTCCTTTATGGATGACGTTGGTCTTATGGATGAGGTTTCATAAGATTGATCTCATGGATGCAAATTCCTTTTGTTTTTGTTGTGATGACATAAGGTACTTCTGAAAAGTTTGTATACTTAATCAAAAGATTAGTTATCATTGTTAAGTCATAAAGTTTGTTATCATCAAAATATATGAATGTTTGGATGCATTCGTATCTTGCTCCAAAATAATTGGCTTATTGTTGGATATGATTGTGGTTGGTAGTAGATGTAAAGCATGGAACTGAGGTTCTCAATCACAGTCACGAGGTCTAAATGAGTATAAAACCTTTATGAAGAACTTCTCTTTTTATTGGCAGTGTTACATAGAGATGACAAAATGGGTCAAGCTTGTTGGGCTAGCCTAAACCCACCCAATAAAATGTAGAGTGTGAACTCTAAATTTTAAGCTCAAATAAAATGTATGCCTTTCTAGCCTGACCTGATAAACCCCATGTCATAATCAAGTTTAAATCGGGATAGGCATGTTACGTTTGGGCTACCTGTTTCTTCCTTGTGAACAAATGTAATCAAAGCTTTTTAGATGAACAAAAGTATATGAACACATAATATATGTATTAGAGCTTTTTAGATAAACAGAAGCATATGATAGAGTGCAAACTACAAATTATCAATCAATGCATGAACTATTTATTTTTTATAAAAGAATTTAAATTTTATGCATTACTAGTGTAAAAATTTATACCTATCAACCAATCAGAAGTCGCGATAAGTATGATTTAAAATAATTATTATGAAATATAAAGCCGGTAGAGTTTAATGGTGATGCATTGATGGTGCACACTAGTTTTACATTGTTACTCAATTATAAATCACTGTTTATATTAATTTTAAGGTATACTTATTATAAAAGTAAACAAACTTAGTATACATGTGATTTGTAATTGAATTGTAGTATAAAATTACTTTACACGACTAGTGCATAACCTATTTTCCCAACCCAAAATTCATTTTTGTTAAAGTAAATGTTTCAACATTAATAAACCCAAGAACAAGGATAGAGCCATTAACATAGGGGCAAAGCCCCTCCCTTGTTTTTTCAAAATTATTTCTTTTAATATATGTTGCACCCCAAAACTGTCTGGCTCAAACCTGCAAGGCCCAACCCTTTGGAATGGGTCGAAACCCCCAAAAGGGTGGCCCCAAGACTTGGTCAACCCCAAACCACAAGACTAGGCCGAGGCCACCAAAGAGTCGTCCCGAGACCCAGTCAAATCTGAGACCGAGACCAGAAGAAGAAACTGAGTTCGCTCCAGCTGTTATGGGGAGCGAGGACCGAGTCGCTCGAATATCAAGGCAAATCTTAACTCCCACGCGGAAGTAGGGATTGTGGATAGGCAGACTCAGTTTCCAGTCCAACCACCACCACTACGCAGGGCTAAAGGCGGTTACTCCCTAACAGTTGGTAAACCCTATATAAGCCTCAAACGCGAAGAGGGGGAAAATTGGAGAAAGAATCAGGAGAATAAAAGGACGGAAAGCTGACGATTGCAAGGAAAAGAAGAAGCAGGAACTCTAAGTCTAGACTGAAAGGCAACCAAAGGTATTGGTCCACGAGAAAGGAAAGCTCTCCCGTTCCAAATTCCAGGTTGGTTTCTTTACCCCAAGGTTAACATGTTGCATGCTTAGTATAGGGTGTTCTTTAACCATGTCGTCAGGTAAAAGCCTTGACACAAACCTTCCCTCCTCGAGGTCGAGTCGGTCTCGACCGAAGAGAGACCGAAATTAGCCCACAACCTATCCGACTCCCATCCAACTCATTAATCCCCAAAACTACGTTGACTTTGATTCCTCTATAGCCGAGGTACGTAGGCACAGGAGGCACACTCCTATCAAGTCATAAACCTTAAAAACCTAAAACATTAGGATGCCTCACCAGAATCTCCTCCCCCTCATAGTAACCAAAGCCCTGAAACACCTTACCTAACCAAAACACAAGTGTCTCCCTTATTCCTTACAGCTAGCATAGGGTAACTATCTAGTGATAGACACATTGGGGGCACCTTGTGTTCCCGATATGTAACCAACTCCCGAATCCACAACTCTGATCCCAGACCACCCTTTCCCCTAGGTTTCCTGACATTCTTGAGAAAAATGTCAGTGGTGACTCCTGACGGTCGAGACGGATTCGGCCGCTGAGAGGCCGAGGCAATCTCGGCCCATCTCAAACCAGATACGCTTACGTGACAATTTTAGGTTGTGACAGATGGCGACTCCATTGGGGACCCTTTTTTTGAGAGTTGAGCCCTACCAGGATAGTTGCATAAGGAAAGTTGCCGCTTGTATGGGTATATGTGTTCTAGTTTGCGTCGTGTGTTTACACTCATGTTCGTTAATTGGTGCATATGTTTCAATATTTGAATGTCATGATTGCCTGCTTGCTTGCAAAAACCATAGGGTAGACGATATGATGCTATAATATTGTGACCAAATGAGTTTGTTTTATGGGGAATACTGCTACTGTGTGATTACACCTATGAGCGGGGTCCTATTCCCGAGCCTGTGTGTTAAGGAGTGCGGAATTTGTAGTGGTACCCATATTGGAGGTGTTCTCTGTACTGGTGACCACGATAGTTCCACCTGGGCTGACAACCTGAAGGAGCCATCACACTCTAGGAAAGCGATCATGTTTGTGGTGGTGGCCTTGGGGGAGTCCATAGACCCAGGAGCCTAATGGTGAGGAAGTTTAGAAATCCAATGGTGAGAACCCTGGGAAACCTCTCCTAGCCGAACTAAACGAAGGAACCCTAGCCCGAATCACCCCACAAATCCTAGCTGCTGACCTCACAAAACCCTAGTTTAATCCAACCCAGTAACTCTTATACCGAGTCGGTCCCTAAACCGAGTCTGTCCATCCAGTAAACTCTTACACTGAGTCGGTCCCTAAAACCGAGTCTGTCAACCCAATAACTCCTATACCGAGTCGGTCCCTAAATCGAGTCTGTCCATTACACTGAGTCGGTCCCTAAAACCGAGTCTGTCAACCCAGTAAACCCCTACACCGAGTCGGCCCCCAAACCGAGTCTGTCCATCCAGTAAACTCCTACACCCGAGTTTGTTCACCCAGTAAACCCCTGCACCGAGTCGGTCCCCAAACCGAGTCTGTCCATCCAATAAACCCCTAACTCGAATCGGGGTCCAAGAGCAAGACGGCTAACGAATCCAAATTAGAACCCTTAGTCCACCCTAAACCATTCGTCCTTGCATAGCATGCAACATAATGTATCTAACTGGTCACAGAAATATCAGAAAATGGGGACCAGGTACCAGCTCAGAGTCAAACTGTGGTATCGTGTCTAGATAAGAACCCTGAACCTTCACGCCATCCGCTATCTCAGCAGTTGTCTGAAAGGGCAGTGGCGCCAAACCTTCGAGAAAATGCACGACAACCTCCTACAACTCCTAGAAATCGAGACGCAACCAGAAGCACTCGAAGCCCTAGTCCAGTATTATGACACGCCTACACGGTGCTTTACCTTCAGAGATTTTCAACTGGCTCCCACCCTGGAAGAATATGAACGTCTGGTGGGATTGCCATTGGCAGAATCAATATCGTACTTCCACCAAGATCAGCCACCCTCTTGGGCCACAATAGCCAAGTTGTTGAAAACCTTAGAGGAGGAAATGACTAGAGCCAAGAGAAATCGGAATGGGTTAGAAGGCCTTCCCAAGGTATATTTAGAAGAGTGACTCGATCAGCTTCAAGCATGGGAAGACTGGCCCGCAGTCATGGACGCTCTTGGGCTATTGGTGTATGGAATCTTACTATTTCCACAAATAGAGGACCATGTGGACCTCGTAGCTCTGGGGTTATTTTTGGCAAAGAAAAACAGAGGAAAAAACCCTACTATGGCTGTCCTAGCTAACACCTACTATTCTCTCAACCAATGTGGCGAACAAAGGAGGGGAATCCTGAGGTATTGCACCCTTTGTTGTACCTATGGCTAACGGCACACCTCTTCCATTACAAACACAGAACTGCTTGCCCTGTAGAGGACTTCAAATGGAGTTGGATCCCACCCATGACTAAGGAAGAATGGGTTCACAAACTAGACAAGGCATCCGAAAAGTCAATCCGCTAGTATCCCCACGGAATGAGAGGGAACATGTCATCATCAAGTGCGAAGGATATCCAAATGTACCTTTATTAGGAACACAGGGCGCAATCAATTACAACCCAGAGTTGACGGTGCGACAAGCAAGGTATCCGATGATTATGCCTCCCCCAGATGAAGTCATGACACCTTTCATGCTACGTGGGCCAGAAGCGCACAAGGGAGCTCATTACCGGAAAATCCGACGTGCCTGGAACAATGTTATAAAAAAGGGAACCACCAAGAAACTTCAAAGTTGTAGAGCCTCTCCAGGTTATAGACGTTGGGTGGAGGAGCGAGTTAAGACTGTAGGGCTTCCCTGGGGCAAAATTCGGCCCCGAGATTCAGACACTCAACAGTATGAGATACAAGAGACCCTCGAGGTAGAAAAACTCAAAGCAACTCTAGACCAGACAAAGGCCGAGAAGGCTCATTGGAAACGAAAACTCGAGGAAGCATTAGAGGAGATTCGTCATGAAAAACATCTGAACGTCGAGATCACCAAAAAGGCCCGGGTGGAGCAAGATGCCCGCTTAAAGGTTGGTAGTTGCCTCAAAGCAGCGGACAAGGAGATGTGCGCCAGGAGAACCGAGCGTGACCAAGTGATCATTGAGAAGGAACGACTCGAGAAGACCCTACTTGGTAGCCGAAGAAGGGAAGAAGAGCAACGAGAATAGTTTTTCCAGTTGCAAGAAAAGATGCGCCTTCTAGAAGAGGAACTCGTAAGGGCTAACCTCTCTAAGGAACATTTGATAGACCAGAGGCGCAAAAGCATGCTCGAACTAGTCAGGACTCGCACAAGAGCAGAAGAAGACGAAGCCCAACTTCGAGAGACCATCCAGGGGCTGAAAGGAGCAGTAGAAGGGTGGAAGCGCAAGTGTCAAGATATAGCTGATAGCGCCCAGGAACAAGCAAATGTAGCCGTAGCTGAGACCTCATTCTGGGAGGACAGGTTCCTCAAGCTAGCATGGCTCACCAACCAGGCTCTAAAGGACATCCCTAGAAGCCTCCGAACAGTAGAGGGCATGGCAGACTTCATAAAGACACCAAGGGAAATAACGAGCTTCTTAGGTCTTTGTAGGGAGTTTTATGACTAGATAAAGGCCATGGTCACCCCACCCTGATAAAAAAGGGCCATATATTGTTTTAATTCCTTCTATGGATTGATTGATTGTTTTGATAAAGGCTATTGGTATATGCTCCTTTTTTGAATATTTTCGTGGTTAGAATAGTCCATCATGCATCCTCATACTTCATCATATCCCATTTTCTTCCCCCATCCTTTTGTCTTTGCATTGTCCGCTTCATCTAAATTAAAAAAAAAAGAAAATAACATTTAATGCAACTCCAGGCAAAGGAGAACGAGCTCCCCCAGCCACCGATACCATACCCAAGCCCGAACCAGACACATGGAGCAAGCAATAGACGAACTAGAGTAGTAGAGCATGCAGACAAGAGCCGAGGTCGGCCAGATGAGGGAACACATGGGGGAAATGAGAGAACAGATTAATAAAATGTTCGAACTCCTCACCCGTAACACCTCCCTTCCTGGTCCCGCTACTATGCCAGGGGCGGCCTTTAACGCCGCAACTCAAGGAACTCTAGCATATCCCCCGGGATTTCCCCACAGTACGGGATGCCACCAGGCTGCAATACACCCACTGAAGCATAGGTGGTCGAAGAACCCAAACCGGTAGAAAGCAAGCCGTCCGGTGCCTAGGCCATGCAAACGACGGTGAACGTGCCTCACTACTCCTACCCCGTAGGCCACCCTGGGCAGATAGGGGCCACCTTCAGGAGTTAGGAGGCCATCCCTGTACAGGATGAAAAGATTAGTTCCCTGGAACAGCGAGTACGGGTCATCAAAGGTACAGGGGGTCATGGCTTAGATGCCACCAACCTTTGCTTAATGTCTGATATGGCCCTCCCAGTAGACTTCAAGACCCCCAAATTCGAGAAGTACAAGGGCAGTTTCTGCCCTCGGGTACATCTCGCTATGTACTGCTGAAAGATGGCCGTCTACATTCACCAAGACAAAATCCTGGTACATTGCTTCCAAGATAGTCTCACCGGAGCCGCCCTAAATTGGTATGTTAATCTAGAAAAGGGGCAAGTAAGGACTTGGAGGGACTTGGCCGAGGCATTCGTTTGCTAGTACAAATACAATGAAGATATGGCCCCGGACCACTCCCGGCTCCAGAACTTGTCCAAGACAGAATCAGAAGGGTTCAAAGATTACGTCCAGCGGTGGCGCGAATTGGCAGCCCAAGTCAAACCCCCGCTAACTGAGAAGGAAATGGTCTCCATGTTCATAGAGACGCTTCCATCCCCCTTTTACGACAAGGCAGTAGGAAGTGTGGCATCGAACTTCGCGGACTTGGTAACGATGGGAGAAAGAATCGAGTCCGGCCTAAAACGCAGGAGGATCGCCAACAACCCCACTAGCTCAGGAAGAAAGCTCATACCCGAAAGGAGGAAAGGAGAGACCAATGCAGTTATCATCGATCCCTCCAAATCGTACAATCCTGGAGGAAGCTCAAGCTCCCCACCAATCACGCTCAGCCCTCCCGGAATGATAGTTTCGACTAACCCTCCAAATCCAAGCAAGGTAGAAGCGGCGAATCCACTCAATGTCCATAATACTAGGCCATCTTGGCTAAGGAGAATCTTTACGCCTATACCAATGACCTACACGGCCCTCTTTCACCAACTTCTGCAAAAACACATGATCACCACGGCCCAGGCAAAGCCCATGGAGCCCCCGTATCCCCGGAGTTACGATCCCAATGCCAAATGCAACTACCACGAAGGGGCCCCGGGCCACACCACGAAAAACTGCTGGGCCTTGAAACATAAAGTGCAGGACCTCATAGAAGGGGGATGGCTCAATTTCAGAGAAGTCGGGCCGAATGTAAGCACAAACCCTCTTCCTCCTCACGGGGGGGCATCTGTCAATGCCTTAAACCATGAGCCTACAAGACAAGGAACCCGGGGGCAAGTGATCTTTCAGGTCGCGGTAGTTGAGCAGGCTGAGATCCTATTTTGAAAGCCGCTCACCATATACCACGACCCGGTACGAGCGCCACGGGTCCCTCTCACCGTCAACGTTCCCGCCCAACCAGCATACCGTGACAACCACGTGCTACCATGGCGATATGACCTGACGGCACCGAAAATGTCCAGAGAGGAAGAGCCCGCTAAGGAAGTCACCAACCTTGCCGAAAGCGAGGGCATTACCAGAAGTGGACGCATTTACACTCTGAAAATTCTATGAGGTAGGGAGACCCACGACCCCACTCGGAAGGCACTAATGGCGAATACCCAGATTCCGGCACCAAAAAGAGGCCGAGGAATTCTTGAAAATCATCCAGCACAGCGAATACCAATTCCTCGATCAAATGAATAAGACCCTGGTACGTATTTCACTTTTATCTCTACTACTCAACTTCGAGACCCATCGGAATCTCCTCCTAAAGGTATTAAAGGAAGCTTATGTAGCACAGGACATAACTGTGGAAAGATTCGGTAGCCTGGTCAACATCACTAGCCGGGGCCATTTGACCTTCTCCGACAATGAAATACCAATCGAAGGAAAAAGTCATAATCAACCACTTCATATCTCGGTAAGGTGCGATGGCTACATGATTGCTCGGGTCCTGATCGACAACGGATCATCCTTGAATGTCCTCCCTAAGACAACTTTGGACAAGTTGACCCTTGCAGATGCTTAGCTAAAAGCTAGCTTGGTAGTGGTGCGAGCATTTGATGGTTCGAAGAGGGAAGTCATGGGGGAAATTGCCTTACCCATCCTCATTGGTCCAGCCTTGTTCAACATCAATTTCCAAGTCATGGATATACGGTCGGCCTATAGCTGCCTCCTCGAACGACCCTGGATACATGTCGTAGGAGTCGTACCTTCTTCCCTGGACCAACAGGTGAAATTCATCGACAATCACCAGATAATTAGCATCATGGGTGAAAAAGAGTTGGTTATCACCACCCCTGCGCCCGAAGAATATATTGAAGGGGATGTAGAGGCACTTGAGGCCTCCTTCCAATCACTAGAGGTAGAAGGCACCACTAAAGGAAAGCCAAAAAGCACTACACCTACTCCCCTGGGGAATATAGCGTTGCAGGTCATGATCAAGGAAGGATACCAGCCAGGCAAGGGATTGGGCCCCGACCCGGAGGGCATACCAACCCCAATCTTGGTACAAGAAAACCCAGGTCGATCTGGACTCGGCTACCAAGGAAATGACTCAGGGGGGAGCATAACCCTCTCCAAAAAGGAGGTCGTTTGGGGGAAATTATTTGTACGAGGAGGTGTGTCAGCAATAGGAGGTGAGACTGCAGGCCAAGCGGGATGGGTATACGCTACGCAAGAGAAGCTAACCAATTGGACAGCTGAGGGGTTACCGGATCAGGACTTTGTGGAAATGTAATTTGGTTTTGTAAACCACCCTAATGACTTAACAATTAATAAAGTTTTAGCATGCATTTTTGTTTTTCATTTCCTCCATTCAATATTGCTCCATTTGTTCTTGTTTTTTCTTCGTTACGCACTAAAATGAGTCTTCTCTAATAAACCAATAAAAATAACCCAATAAGCCCAATTGATAACCAAACTCTTAGGAACGAAGAACCTGACCAACTTAGCGAGCCAGGCGAGGGCGTAAGCATTGAGGCTGAGGCCCTGGTCGACATAGAACGGTGGATAGACAAAGAAAAGCCGAAATTCGAGGCCCCGACGAAAGATCTTGTGAGCATCAACCTCGGAGAAGGAATAGAAGGGAGAGAGGTCCGAATAGGTAAGCAGATACCCCCTGACTTGAGAGCAAACCTCATTGAACTCCTAAAAGAATACGAAGATGTCTTCGCCTGGTCGTATCAGAATATACCCGGCCTAGATCAGGAGATCGTAGAGCATAAGTTACCTCTGCTCCCGAGGTCCACTCCGGTTTGGCAACAGCTACGAAGAATGAGGCCGGAGGTGGCCCTTAAGATCAAAGAGGAGGTAGAAAAGCAGTGGAACGTGGGGTTCTTGGTGGTAGCTAATTACCCACAATGGGTGGCAAACATAGTGTCAGTTCCTAAGAAAGACGGGAAGGTACAAATGTGCGTAGACTACAGGGACTTGAACAGAGCCAGCCCCAAAGATAATTTTCCACTACCTCACATCGATGTGCTTGTAGACAACACCGCACAACATGCGTTCTTTTCCTTCATGGATGGATTCTCAGGCTACAACCAGATCATGATGCTTCCCGAGGACCAAGAGAAGACGACATTCATTACTTTATGGGGAACCTTCTGCTACAAACTAATGTCGTTCGGGCTTAAGAACGCATGGGCAACATATCAGCGGGCCATGGTAACCTTGTTTCACGACATGATGCACAAGGAAATCGAGGTGTACGTGGACGATATGATCGCAAAGTCGAAAACACTAGAGCAGCACATAGAGGATCTGCAAAAAATCTTCTTGAGGCTCTACAAATATAAGCTAAAACTAAACCCTAGTAAGTGCACCTTCAAGGTAAAGACAGGAAAACTGCTCGACTTCGTGGTCAACGAAAATGGCATCGAGGTAGATCCGGATAAGGTCAAGGCCATTAGGGAAATGCCAGTCCTCAAGTCGAAATCAGAGGTCAGGCGATTCCTGGGACGAATCAACTTCATAGCCTTATTTATCTCCCAGTTAACAGCTACCTACAGTCCCATCTTCAAACTCCTACGGAAAAAACAAAAGATGGAATGGGACACGGAATGCCAGGAGACTTTTGACAAGATCAAGCGATACTTGGAAAATCCCCCAGTCCTCGTACCAGCAGCGCCAGGGTAGCCATTGATACTCTACTTGACAGTATTGGAAGAGTCCATGGGTTGCATGCTGGGGCAGCAAGACGCCACAAGAAAAAAGATTAGGCTATCTACTACCTCAGTAAGAAATTTACCAAGTGTGAGAAGAGGTATTCGGCCCTGGAACGGACCTGTTGCGCCCTTGTCTGGGCCGCCAAAAGACTCAGGCCATACATGTTGTCCCACACCACTTGGCTAGTAGCCAAGAATGATCCGGTCAAGTACATCTTCGAAAAGCCCGCCCTTACAGGACGAATCACACGTTGACAAATGGCTTTATCTGAATACAACATTCTTTATGTAAGCCAGAAAGCCATTAAAGGAAGCGCACTGGCCGAACAACTCGCCTACCACCCTTTGACAGACCCGCTGCCACCGGGCTATGAATTCCCAGACGAGCATATCATGGTAGCCACTGCATACAAAGCCCAACGCGACGATGAGTGGACAATGTGGTTCGATGGAGCCTCTAATATAGTAGGAAACGGGGTCGGGGTAGTCCTAATCTCACCTAGCGACCAATGCTTCCCTTTTTCCGCCAAGTTGGGGTTCGATTGTACCAATAATATGGCCGAGTACAAGGCCTGCACCATGGGCCTCTTGATGGCCCTGGAATACCAAGTAAAAAGACTCAAGGTATTCGGAGACTCGGCCTTGGTTATTTATCAGCTCCACGGAGAATGGGAAACGAAGGATGCTAAGTTGATCCCATACCACGACCACGTGAGGGAAATAATGACAGCATTTGACACAATCATGTTTTGTCACGTCCCTCGTGAGGAAAATCAAACGGCAGACGCGCTCGCCACCTTGTCTGAATGGTACAAGTGAATGAGGGACAAGAAATGATAATCCAGGTCCGACAGCAGTCGCAGACAGCGTACTGTTAGTGTCTCACTCGAGGAGCAGCATAACCAAATGCGGAGCCGTGGTACTTCGATATAAAAAGATATCTCGAGAAAGGGGAGTACCCCGACGAAGCCTTTGAAAATAGCAAAAGAACACTGAGGTGCTTGGCCTCGGGCTTCCTACTAAGCGGGACCATACTATACAAGAGAAACATGGATATGACTCTCCTCTGGTGTGTAGACGGTCAAGAGGCTGAGTAGATCATGGAAGAGGTACATGAGGGGATTTTTGGCACTCACCTAAACAGGCACGCCCTGGCCCGTAAAATCCTTCGGGCAAGGTATTACTGGACTCGAATGGAATCAGACTGCTACCAGCATGTTCGAAACTGTGCAAAGTGCCAAATCTACGCTAACCACCTCAACATCGCCCCGTCCGCACTACACAATCTCAATGCACCATGGCCATTCTCCATGTGGGGCATTGACGTGATCAGACCCATCGAACCCAAGGCGTCCAATGGGTACAGATTCATCCTGGTGGCCATTGATTATTTTACCAAATGGGTATATGCGGCCTCTTACCCCTTTGTCACACGTAGCACGGTGGTATGATTCATTAAAAAGGATATCATATGTTGATATGGTCTCCCAACTCACATCATCACGGACAATGACACCAATCTAAACAATAAGATGATGACTGAACTCTGTGAGCAGTTCCGAATTTTCCACCACAACTCCACACCCTATCATCCCAAGATGAATGGGGTAGTGGAGGCGGCTAATAAAAACTTAAAAAAGATAATACAGAAGATGGTGGTCACTTACAAAGACTGACATGAGATCCTACCGTACGCGCTACATGGATACCGTATGTCAGTACGGACATCCACTGGAGCGACCCCGTATTCGTTGGTATATGGTACAAAAGCAGTCCTTCCAATAAAGGTGGAAATACCCTCCCTGAGAGTATCGACAGAAGTAGAATTGGACGAGGCCGAATGGGTCCAGCAACGGCTAGACCAGCTGAATCTCATTAAAGAGAAACAACTCACCGCCCTGTGCCATGGCCAGCTTTACCAAAGACGAGTTAAGAAGGCATTCGACAAGAAGGTAAAACCCCGCGTTTTCCAAAAGGGAGACATGGTGCTGAAGCGAGTCCTTGATGAGTCACAAATTATACATCTTTTAGACACCTAAGAAGGGTGTTTGCAAGACTATTTTGTGCTTAAGAATGAATTGTTAGCTAAGATTCATTATGTGGGCTTAAGTATAGAGAAAATACAAATTTGTGTTAATTCAGAAGTCTTAGCTAATAAAAAGTATCACTCCTTCTTCTGTAGGTCAAGCCGAGTTGACCAGGGTCAACAGAAGAGTCTCAGCCGAGATGAAGTCGTCCCGGCCAGACCGACTCCATCTCGGCCAAGCCAGATTCGTCTTGGCAGTCCATGCCTTACAACCCAGCAACCCAATAAAGAGCGGCCCAATTGTGTTGTCCACGTCAGTTATCCAGCTCAGAGGCCACCTCAGCGCCAGCTCAGCTGCCATGTCACTCTTGGAGAATATGCCACGTTACCTGGGAAGATCTTCATAGGGGTCGAATAGGAAATTCACATTGTAATTCTGTTAGGATATTTTATTAGCGTCACCTACCTGCTCAGCTCTTGTATATATAGGAGGAGTTGCGCACTTTTTAGGGGTCTTGGAATTCATTTAAAATCCACTCTCATTATATTCATTTTCTCGCTCTCGTTTCTCTCCATTCATGGTGGTGCACAGTGCTGTTTTGGTGTTTCTCTCGATTGAGGAAATGTAGGTCTGAGACTGGGAAGCCGAAGTTTGTCAGAGGGGACTAATTGGGATTCCCAACACACTCTGGTGAATCTGATCCTCAGCGCTTAGGCTATTGAAGGTGAACCACCACCATCAACCATGGTGATCGTCGGGGAAGATGGATCCACCTGAATTCAGACCACTATGTTTGTACTCTATTTCTGTTAATCAATTTCATTCTGTATTTCTTATCTTCGTTCTCTTCCTCTCCTTTAATTCATGATTTGATTCGTGATTGCAATTGAATTGTGAACAATGTTAAGCTAAGTCGATTAGAACTGGTTTAACTAATTTAGTAGGTAATCATTTAACAATTGTTATTCGAGAACCTAAAATCAGCTCTAAACTTAATCCCTGCTAACTGATGAGGTAGCGATTGCGTAATTCCTCGGTATGGCAACGGACGAACCTTTGGCGATTGTCATATGATTACCCAAGGCTGATATGGACTGAGAACTGGAGTGCGGGATTTGGACTGGACTTGGACCAACAGAACTGGACATGAACATAGTTATATCATAATAATAATAATAATAGGAAACCAGTAGCAGTAGTATATGTTTACTGCATTCGTAGTCTAGTTTATTTCTGTTTTGCTTACGTTTAAACCCCCCTATTTACTGCTTCCCCGTCTGAGACAGAGATAGTCCATCTCTGTAGCGTCTGTCTACACTTAGCCAAGACCAAGCCGGATTGTCTTTGCCGAGACCATCCCGGCTCAGTCTCTACCGAGAGCGACTTGGCCAGTGCCGAGGAGAGTCAACACTTTACATCCTGGAATCGATAACATTTCGCTTCACACTAAGTCACAGCTGAGCACACTGTGTCCTTGAGAAGAATGACCTAGGGTTGGCTATGCTATACTTAACTTTAGTTATTTGATAAGCGTTTAAAATGACTGAAAAAGAATTCGACTATCAGTCCTACCTAACCTTAAAGATCCAAGGGGCAAATGGGCACCCAACTACAAGGGACCGTATGTGGTAAAACAAGCCTTCTCTGGAGGAGCCTTGATCTTAACCAATACTGAGGGTCAAGATTTAAAATACCCCATCAACGCAGACTAGGTTAGAATGTTCTACTCGTGAAATGTCTCCAGGATAAACGGCGGAAGGGCGGAAACTCTCACATGGCAAAGGGAAGGTCAGGGAAGACACACCTGAGAATCAAGTGGTTATCCATCACTAAGCCTCTAACATTAGAATTAAGAGGCCTACCTAATTTGTAATCATTGACAAAGCAATAAAACATTTTTCATTTGCTCTGTATCTTATCCCCCCTTACTTCCTCAGTTTCTTTATATCTTAACGCATGCTAAAATTTAGGGCTAGACGAACAAAATACGTTTCCAAAATGCGCCAAGAAACGGTAGCTTCCTAAGCGAGGCCAAGCGGTTAGCATTTCAGCTTAGCCCGTGGCCTGCGACGACTTGTCTCAACGAACCAGTTCCTGGCATAAACATTTATAGGACAAGGCAAAAGCGGCAAAGGCAAAAGAAAAAGAGTCACATGTACCTCCTTATCCAATCAACTCACTCACATGTCCCTCAATTCAGCATTCCTTTGTCCAAACTGTGCACACCCATAGAGAATGACTCGCCTTAAGAATCCAGATGGCCGAATGGCACCCGGATATTGGAGGACTGAGTAGCCCTCGGCTCTTAGGAAACCGAGTAGTATCCGGGTGTCGGAAGGCCGAGTGTCTCCCCTCGACTAACTCTCAGATCCCGAAAGGCCGACTTGTTCACTACCAACCTTTTAAGCACTTCCACCTCTGCCCAAGTCGGTTAAATAGCCGAAACAGACAGTTTAGATCCTTAGCCCATATGTAACCCAAGTTATCTTGGCTACCCAACCTTTGGAAGGATAACCAAAACTAAAAGCCATTATATCCTTTAAGCCATTGTGCCCCAGGACCGAGTCTAGGTTAAGGCCATTTTCATTAAGCCATTATGCCCAAGAACCAAGTCTAGGTTAAGGCCATTTTCATTAAGCCATTACGCCCAAGAACCAAGTCTAGGTTAAGGCCATTATGCCCAGAACCGAGTCTAGATTAAGGCCATCCCCATTTGGTTCAAGCCCAAGTCTAGATTAAAGTCATTACGTCCATTAGCATTATTTCCATTAAGCCATTATGCCCAAGCACTGAGTCTAGAAACCATTATTTCCCTTAGTATTATTTCCATTCCCGTTATCCCCAAACCCCGAGTCTAAACTAAAGCCATTATTTCCTTTAGTGTTAATTTCATTAAGTCGCCATCCCAAGTCTGATTAATTCCTTTGTTTCCATTAAGCCAACACACAAAGCGGCCTCCATTCCCTCTACTTTTTAATAGAAAATCCATAAAACAAAAAACAAAAAGAAGATGCTAAAAAACCCATTTCATTAATAATGTCATAAATACATCACAAGCCTATTTTTGAGGAGAATCCAAGAGGGAAATAAGTTTTCCATCTCAAACCTTCTTGGTCATGTCGTAAGGACTGAGGTCAAAATCTGGGGCCAGCAGAGCTATTTGCCTAAAGGCTTTGTTGAACCCATCTTCATGTTGCTCTAAAATGGCCCCCTCCAAGCAGGCCACCCTCTCAGCAAGCTCTCATTCTCTTCTTTTAACTTGCCCGCTTCAGACTCTACGGCCGCAGTCTTGGCTTTCGCAGTCTTCAAGGTCTCCTTGTCAGAAGCTAGAATAGCCTCCACTTCTATCACCCTTGATTGAGTTTCCGTAAGAATAGACTTCACCGATGTCACCTCGCTTTCTGACAAGGATGCCTTTGTTCTTAGCGAGGCCATCTCAGCTTTCGACGAAGATACCTTTGTCTTCAGCAATGATGATTCGGCCTGAGAGGCAGCAAGTTTGTCCTTCAAATCTTCTATCTCAGTAGTGGCCTTCTAACTAGCCTCCTTCATTTTCTAGACCTCAACTAAGAACTCAGCCCTGGCCTTCTGAGCCTTTTCTAACTCCTTCTTATTAATGGCCTCTTTGGCTACAATCTGCTCGGCCTTCGCCAAGCATCCTCGGCAGACTTCCATAGTGGCCATCAAACGTGCCATATAGGCAGTCATCATGTCAATAGAGTTCTCGGCCCCAGCTGACACCAACAACCCTCGATCATGTTGAGGTATTCGGCTCGTTGGAAAAAGTCCTCGGATATCGAACCCTGGGCCCCATAAGGAACTGGTGGTTGGAGGAGCCACATAACAAGATAAACCGCCAGGGGGCAAATCTGGCCCTGACGTCACCACTACCTTGCCTTTAGGTTGAATAGGCAAAGGTGGAGGAGGAGGAGGAGCAGTAGCTTTCCCCTTCTTAGCAGCGGCCTCCTCTACCACAATAGAGCCGACCTTCCGCTTGCCCGTCTCTTTGTCGAACACGGCTAGGGCCGTCAACTTCTCCACCACAGGAGCCGAGTCCTTCTCGGCCAAGCTCGCAGCCGACTTCCTCTCAACAGCAGTTGCAGTAGTGTCGGCACTGGTGGCCTTTCGGCTAGTGCTCTTGGCGTCGTTGGTCAAGCGAGCCTTCTTAATCAACCCGGCCATATCAACACCCTGCTTCTTCAACATACCTGCAAGCCAAAAACACAACATATTAGCACTTTCGGCGCAAGGCCGAGTCTGCAGAAAGTAACCACTTAGAAACACTCACTCTTTAGGCGAAGGGTAGTGTTGTTTATGGAAATCCAATACACTATGTCCTTGCAGTTCATTCCTCTCGGTAGGCTGTCTAGTATTTGCAAATCAACTTTAGCCTCCAAAGAGAGTTGGCCCCTCACCAGCCCTTTGAACTTGGGGGGCTCTCGCCAATACAGTGGCAAAGGCCGAGGGTCAATGCAGAAGTGACTCGCCTCGGATGCTTGAATCTTCACAAACTGGCTCTTAAAACCCTTGTAGGAAGCCGTGTAGGAGGTAAAGAGCCCCGTATTGGGCAAAGGCGTCAGCGAGACCCAGCCCACCGACTGGCCGACTCGGGTGGTGTAGTGGCTGAGGAAGACAGGGGTAGTAGGTAGCAGCCCAAGCGCCAAGCACACTACCTTGAAAGCCTGAATGACGGCCCATCCATTTGGGTGCAGTTGGGAAGGGGCTATTCGCAATATCCTCAAGACGTCTGCCTCAAAATAATCGAAGGGGAGAGTAACCCCCAAATCCAAGAGTACTGTCTCGTACATGTAGATGAATGGGCTTTCTCTCTCCTTGGCGGCGTGGCACACCCGTTCCTTCTTGCCACAACGCACCACCTTCAACCGACAGGCGTGGGAGCCGCGAACCCATTTTCCTTCCTCTACAAGAGACCCCACCTCAGAGCAGGTCATCTCGGACAGGTTCTCCAGCACATCCTTGTGGACCCATGCAAAGGAATCCACCTCAAGCACCGAAGGCACAATGGCCTGTGAAGAAGCCCCCTCAGCCACTGCTACGGGCATGGCCTTCAAGGCCTCACCCGACAAAGAAGAAGAAGAGAGGGAACAAGAGGAGCAGGTTTCAGAACTAGAAGTACCTAACATGGTGGCGAGAAATCCTAAGGTTGGGGACGACGCGAAGAATATGAAGGCTCGAGAAAAAAGATTCAAAGAAATGTAAAGACTGCAATTAACAACTTAGGCGCGAATGAAAATGGGAACGAAGTAAAGGTAGCATAAGTAAAATGAGCGAAATGCGCGCCTCCCATAATAAATACCCACCTTGGAACCCCGCGACGGATGATTACGGGGTGCGCTTCTCCAGGGCGGCATAATCATTGCACCTCCTCCCATCAATGCGCCCCAAAAAGCGAAGAGGCTCGTCTGAAGGGTGGCGAGGCACGTCCCTTCTCGCACAGCCCTCCAACTTCCCCCAAAATTTCAAAACTAGAGCCCACGCAAAAAAAACAAAAAAACAAAAAACAAAAAATAATAATTAAAAAAAACAAAACAAAAAAACAAAACAAACAAAAAATAATAATAAAAAAAAACACAAAAAACAAACAAACAAACAAACAAGAAACAATAAAAATAAAAATAAAGGCAGGCCCAAATCACTGTGGCCCACTATCTCACTTGGGCCTAGGTACAGGCCCATGTAAGGGCTGCCTCTGTATCGGCAGCCTCTGTGTCGGCAGCCTCTGTCTCGGTTGTCTCCGCGTTGGCCGTCTTTGTCTCTTTCATGGCCGTCTCTGTCTCGGCTGTCTCTTTCATGGTCGTCTCTATCTCGGTCCAAGAGAAGCCGTCATGACCCCGGTCCGACACTAAGGAGCACACACGGCGGGTCCCCCAACATGCTCTTCTCCCCGATGGCTTAGGAGACCACTCACCCTGCTCCTTCAAAGACTCTTTCTAGTCCTTTTTCTAATCTGGATGCCAGCTTGTGGACATCCAGTCTTTCACTGCAAACCTGGATGCCAGCTTGTGAGTATCCCGTTTGCCACTTTCATTGCAAACCTGGATGCCAGCTTGTGAGTATCCCGTTTGCCACTCTTTCATTGCAAACCTGGATGCCAGCCTGTGAGTATCCTGTTTGCCACTCTTTCATTGCAAACCTAGATGCCAACCTCTGAGTATCTTGTTTGCCACTTCTTCACTGCAAACCTGGATGCCAGCCTGTGAGTATCCCGTTTGCCACTTCGATTGGATGCCAGCATGTAGACATTCAGTCTTTCACCGCAAACCTGGATGCCAGCCTGTGAGTATCCCGTTTGCCACTCTTTCATTGCAAACCTGGATGCTAGCATGTGAGTATCCCGTTTGCCACTCTTTCATCGCAAACCTGGATGTCAGCCTGTGAGTATCCCGTTTGTCACTCTTTCATTGCAAACCTGGATGCCAGCCTGTGAGTATCCTGTTTGCCTCCTTCCTTGCAAACTTGGATGCCAGCCTCTGAGTATCTCGTTTGCCGCTCTTTCATTACAAACCTAGATGCCAACCTATGAGTATCCCGTTTGCCACTCTTTCACTGCAAACTTGGATGCCAGCCTGTGAGTATCCCGTTTGCCACTTCTTCACTACAAACTTGGATGCCAGCCTGTGAGTATCTCGTTTGCCACTTCCGACTGGATGCCAGCCTGTGGACATTTAGTCTTTCACCGCAAACCTGGATGCCAGCCCGTGAGTATCCCATTTGCCACTTCCGCCTGGATGCCAGCCCGTGGATATCCAGTCCTTCACTAAAAAAAAAAACTGGATGCCAGCCCGTGGATATCCAGTCTGTCACTAAAAAAAAAAAACCTGGATGCCAACCAGTGGAGGATCCAGTGTCCTTCCCCTTGCTAGCCCGAACAATGGCGGAAGAATCCAGTATCAGATACAATTCCATCAAGCTCGTCCCGATTCTTTATTTATGCTCATCCGAAGGGATCACTATCTCCCTTGGATAAGCACAAATAAAGAGGGAGCAACTGTTGTACCCAAAACTGTCCGGCCCAAACCTACAAGGCCCAACCCTCCAGAATGGGCCGAAACCCCCAAAAGAGTGGCCCCAAGACTTGGTCAACCCCAAACCACAAGATTGGGCCGAGACCACCAAAGAGTCGTCTCGAGACCCAGTCAAATCCGAGACCGAGACCAGAAGAAGAAACCGAGTCCACTCCAGCCGTTACGGGGAGCAAGGACCGAGTTGCCCGAATATCAAGGCGAATCTTAACTCCTACGCAGAAGCAGGGATTGTGGATAGGCGGACTCGGTTTCCAGTCCAACCACCACCACTACGCGGGGCCAAAGGCGGTTACTCCCTGACAGCTGGTAAACCCTATATAAGCCTCAAACGCGAAGAAGGGGAAAATTGGAGAAAGAATCAGGAGAATAGAAGGACGGAAAGATGACGATTGCAAGGAAAAGAAGAAGTAGGGACTCCAAGTCTAGACTGAAAGGCAAGCAGAGGTATTGGTCTACGAGAAAGGAAAGTTCTCCCGTTCCAAATTCCAGGTTGGTTTCTTTACCCCAAGGTTAACATGCTGCATGCTTAGTATAGGGTTTTCTTTAACCATGTCGTCAGGTAAAAGCCTTGACACAAACCTTCCCTCCTCGAGGCCGAGTCGGTCTCGGCCGAAGAGAGACCGAAATTAGCCCACAACCTATCCGGCTCCCATCCAACTCATTAATCCCCAGAACTACGTTGACTTTGATTCCTCTGTAGCCGAGGTATGTAGGCATAGGAGGCACACTCCTATCAAGTCGTAAACCTTAAAAACCTAAAACATTAGGATGCCTCACAAGAATCTCCTCCCCCTCGTAGTAACCAAAGCCCTAAAACACCTTACCTGACCCAAACACAAGCGTCTCCCTTATTCCTTACAGCTAGCCTAGGGTAACTATCTAGTGACAGACATATGTAACCAACTCCTGAATCCACAACTCTGATCCCAGACCAGCCTTTCCCTAGGTTTCCTAACATTCCTGAGAAAAATGTTGGTGGCAACTCCTGACGACCGAGACGGATTCGGCTGTTGAGAGGTCGAGGCAATCTCGGCCCATCTCAAACTGGATACACTTACGTGACAATTTTAGGTTGTGACAATATATATTAGGTTATTATTTTTACTAAAGAAAATTTGACTATAAAAATAATAATATTTAAACATTATTTATCTCATTTTTGACAAAATATTTTATTTTTTTATAATGTTTATTGTAAAGATAATTAATAATATTTTGTTTAGATAAATATTCTACTTACCTTTTCTGTAGTTTTCATTGAATCATTATAGAGATAACTACATTTTTTTTTTGACAAAATATTTAAGTATCATTGATTTTTTGGTTTAATAATATTTTCTTTTTTATAATCTATTATTATAATTTTGAAGGCTATAGGTAATTGTATTTACAATCAAATAATTGTAATAACCTTTATTTTATGTTAATTTGATTATAAAATGATTTGCAAATTAAAGGTTAATAACCCTTACTAATGGAATGAACACTAAGGAATTAACATTTTTTTTTCTTAAGAGAGGAATTTACATATTCAACTTTTGGGACGTACTAACAAATATTATCTTATTTTATTATTATTTTTTTCCTTATTTTTTTTCCTCATCTTTGCCCAACCACAATGACAATCTAAAAGCATTTTTTTTTTCAATCTCTTAGTTACTACTGTTGTAAAAGATAATACAATTAGTAACTAATTCTTCATATTTGGTAGACTTTTATAACACAATAGAAAAAATTTTATGGTTAATAATTTGATGAGTAGACAATTATAATTGTGGATCTTTAAAAAATATATCAAAAAATAGGTTAGGTATAACCTATTTAAAAAGTTTTTACTTAATCATCCAATCACAATTACTTTAAAAATCATTTCAACAATAATTGATGATTACATGATAATGTTAAACTAAATGATTTATGATTACACAATAGTGTAAAACTATTTTACAATGTCAGTATATGATTATTAAACTCAAAATATATTTAATTGATTATCTATGTAAATATATTTTTTAAATATGTTCTCAGGTCGATTTAAGAATATATAATTATAAATATTTTGTATAAAATTAAATACTTACATATTTGTTAAATAAAATTTCTTACATTATTTTTTGTTCATTTTCTCGACTTGGCCCTGCAGAGTCCGAAGTCCATGCGTCCCTGCTCAAAATAATGGTAGTTTCACTTTAATTCCAAAAACACCTCAAGAATGCATAAAAAAAAAAATCACTTTTTATTAAATTCACATCCGTAGTTAAAATAAAAATAAAAATTCAAGAGTGAGCATGCTCTCCACCATGTAGTTACTACTGCAGTTGCTGGGACGAAACTATCTCAATAATACCGGATGGAGAGGTCTCACCTTCCTCTTCAACCAGAAATCATGCATTTACCTAAGAAAGTGGCTACTAACCAAAGGAACAGCTCATAATAACGGAAGCTAGTGATTGCCATTTCTCAGCTTTTCAATCGTGTTGTCACAAACATAGGAGACTAATATTGGTATATCACATTTAATATTTGCGCAAAAGTTATATAAAATTGAAGTGGTTAGTTATATATGATGCCCAATGCATTAATAAAAGGGCAATGTTTCGGGGTTGTGTTCCTTTTACGTAAAGGCAGTGTACAGCTAAGAAAGCACAGCACTGAGAAGAAAAGCATTCCAAATATGTTTTCAGTGTATCATATCACATAATTTTGTTCAAATTGTTTTTCAAGATTTCTCTAAAGTAACAAAACGACTTTCGGCAACCAAAGATCTGTCTAAGTCCTCGAACTTAGGTTGCAGAACAGTCAACAGAGGTGCCACTTATATGCCTATAGTGCATGCCCAGAAAATCTAACAATGATGAATCAGAGCATACACCAAAGTGTGGCTACCACTACCCTCAAAGTGCTTCCAATATTGAGGCCAAAGGCCAAACGTGACTTGGGCATGGAGATGCTTATAACCAGCATAAAGACTTCACTTCGGGAGAATTTCTCTACCTTGATTAACCTTCCATATGCATCCTCTCACCCACATAGCGTTGTTAACGAACGTGACAGCAGCTTTTTCCACATCAAATGGAAAAAATGAAACGTAAAAGCTACTCTTTGCAGCTTCTTCTTACATGACGTGCGTCCAGTGCTCGAAGACGTAGAACCAAGCACACTAAAAATCAGTGTGGGGCAATCCCTTCAATATATTTGGGATATTAGCACCAAGGCAAAACATGGTAAGGCCATGGCATATTTATATTGAGAAGCCAGTACATATGAAACATAACCCACCAACGACAAGAAAATGATGGAACAATTGTTTGTGGAGAAAACTTCGTGCCTAACAATGCCCGCTTACTAAGGGAGCATAGGCCTGCACATCTGTCTTAGGACTTCACTAAATTGATAACTTAGTTGTAGAAGTATTTTTCAATCTTAAACCTTAACTTTATCGTGGAACAATATTCCTGGACAAATATGGAAAACTAGAACTAGTTTCTGCATAACATTTAACTATAGCTTGCCCAACTACAATTTCAAATTCCAACAAACTTCTCTCTCTTTGGTGTAGGGGAAATGAAAGACAGGACAGACAAAAAAGAAGACAACACCTAGAAAGAAGCTACAACCTAGCTAAGGCTTGTTAAGTATCACAAAAAATGCAAAGCTGAGAGAAGGAGAGGATCCTTTATATTGATAAAAAGTCTGTACATATCTATTCTCTTCATGAAGCATGTGAGAGTCACACCTCCAATCACGATTGAATGTCATCTGGATATCACCATAGTATTGCTATAATTATGGGTTGAAGGTAAGCAATTCTGGATGAGATTTAATGCTTCCATAGAGTCTGATTCCACACGGTTTGTGGTAACAAAAATCCCGGCAAAAAGAAGACCAGTTCTCAATAACACGGTTCTGCTTGCATATTAGTACATTGAAAGCAATCATAGAACCCAAGCAGCTAATAAACATCAATGAAAAAATTATAACACAAGGGTTCTGAGGTCAGCAATGATCTGTAGAACATACCCTCACCATTCAGACAGCATTAGATTGGGTAATGGGTTGGATACCACATACTCACGCTTTGAGAATGGTTCATTAAATTTTATATCTTTTTCATGAGAAATAGGACATCATAATACACAGGAAAAATGGCACAAGAATGGTCAAGTGCAGTATGCATGAGGTGAATGCATCTCACTGGCTCAACTAATCCTACTCTCTCAGACAACTCTATCTTACAAACAAAAAATAACAAACTGGCAGGGGGTATGAACATGGAACCAGTCAACATCCAACACCTTATGAAGAATCAAAATCAATCAAATAATATATCACAGGTCCCATGTAATAGCAGCAAAAGAGTGATCTGAAGCTAATTTTCAAGTTGGGGTAAATATCTTCCTGCCAATCATCATCTGAATCTGTTATATCCTACTCAATATGAGAATTCATGACCTCGAAGTGAAATATATTTCTTCACCCATATGGCAATGTCCTCAGCACAAGCCTGGGCCTGAGGGCTTTTGAGAAGGACATCAAGGGTTGCAAATTCATGTACTGCATCCTTATACTCAAGAACAGGTGCATCAACATTCACCTTCCGGAGCTCCTCTGAGTAAGCAATGGCTCGATCCCTCATCCAATCATGTTCGGCCACAACTGTCAATGTTGGAGGCATCAACTTTAAAGGAGGACCCCGGCCAGGGACAAGGGGATTAGCAGCTGGATGGTCCAAACTAAATTGCTCCTCAGGAAGGAAAAGTTTCCAGGCAAGTGTACACATGGCCTTGTCATAAAAATAAGAGTTTGCCAACTTTATCTCAGAACGTGTGGGAACACTTCCAATGAAAAATGGATACATCAGGATCTGCGCCACCACCTTGACAGGGTACATAAGTTTGCCTCCTTCCACAGCTTTTCGAGCCACATAGTCTGCAATATTGGCACCACAACTCGCTCCAAGAAGAACACACCTGTTTCAGTATTAAATAAAAAAGGTTAAGCACTGAACAAGGGAAGCACATTACTCCATGGGGACTATCTTACAACTGGAACCAAAGGAAGCATGACAGGAAGAAGTTAATGTGACCACAATACAAAAGAATACTTACGAAATTGTTAATTTTTAATGCATGCATGCAAGGGCCGTTTAGAGAAGAGATTCCTAGATACTCTCAGAGGATTACACCACTTCCCTAAGAATGTAACACGTGAAAGTGGAACCATATAACCATACAAGCCATTGGGTCAAAAATAAAATATTATCATATCTGAATGGTTATAAAACTACCTAGAGTATTACTTAGAGAATATATTAGAATCTTTCCCTTTAGAAAGGCATTGTATCCCAGTATGTTCGACCATGCCCAAAGGAGGTCATAGAGAAACTCTTGGTCAAACAATCATCTTCTCAGTTCAACTTATAACTTTTAACAATAGACAAATATGTTTTCTGATAAAAAGTGATTTATTATTTAAAAAGAAGTATTTTGAAGAAAAAAATTATGATATTTGAGTAAAAATATTGTTAAAGTTCCCTAACCAAGTTTCATGGATTAAATATTGGATTTTGTTAAAGGAAGACATACAAAAATCCATTTAGTATGGAAGATATAGTTGAGATAGGGTGGCAGACAACTGAAAGATTAGTATAGAAGGGTCCCCTAGTGCATGAGGCTCCCACCATTGTAGGAAAACTGGAATTTGATACTGACAATAACATAGATAGTAAACAAACCGACAGAAAGAAAGAATGACAAAAATCCTAGGAGAAAAACATCCACAAAATGTTGCTTAAGCACTACAGGTCCACTAGTCCATTTCTTTTATCAACAAAAAGCCTCTAATTCCCTGAACAGTAGTGCAGAATGACTTGTGCCAGCCAACAAGTAACCTCTCCACCAGAAGAATATCTGGCATGCCATCATCAGTTATCAGTTTACCACCTCTCTTTCAATGCGTTTGTATTTCTCAGCATACACTTTGTTATTTAAGTTACATCTGACCAGAGGACACATTCCAAAGTGAAAGTATCATTGGGAAAATCACATCAGATAAAATGGAAAGGGATAAGGCTAATATAAACAATACTAGAGAAATCCATTCTCTCTAGTCTCTAATAAGTCATGACAACTGAGAATTCTAACCTCAAATATGAACCAGATCTACATGTCAGACATAGACCACACTTGAGATGGAAATTAGCAAATCAGTAAAAAAAAATAAAAAATAAAAACAGGTCAAGTAACAAATTTTTGCCCCAAATCTAAATCTTCCACAAACTGTGGCCTTATCAAACATATCAAAGTCCCAAGCTAACTCTAATCGAAGAGTGGTAGTTGTTTATCAGACCATATATAATTCAAATCCACTGCAACTAATTAATCAATCTAAAATCTGGATTTCAGCTTAAACTTGCATTAATCAAAATCATAAGATCAATACTCACTTGTCACTACCTACTTTCATTTGTAAACTCTCCCTTCCCAATGAAGGCATCCCAAAACCTACCCAAGGTTTTAAAAACCGGTCAACAACCAAAACTGTAGACACAACATCAAGGTTTTTGGAGTTTCCCTGACCTTGCGTCAGCAATATTTGTCTACAATATCAAGGAATGTGATGAAACTGCAACCCCCGCCACAATTTAAAACTTGGACCTACCTTACTCCACACTCTAATGAATCGCTATCTATATTAAGAAGAGACAATGGATATAAATGTATCCACACACACAAAACAACAAGAAAATGCAGTTCAATGACAAGTAAAGAACAAGGATAGTAAAAGATGAAATTCCAACCTAAATTCTGAAATCCGTAATCAAATAGAATCAAAATAACCATAACATAAATAAAAAATGATAATGAAATAGTGAGAACCTTGAAGGATCTGAATGAGCAGCCAACCAAGGCTCAACCACAGAAGCACCAAAGGAGTCAACAATATGCCTGTGAGCATCGGATTTCTTGAACTCACCACCACCACCACCCCTCCCAAGCCCCATGGACTTGCTACACTCCGCCAAATTAGCCTGCTTTGCCAGCCAATTCAGCACCTTCACGCCGTCCTCGAACGCCGCCGGGTACCGATTCTCCGGCGCCAGGTGGTACCCGACCGCCACCACGATCACGTCGCAGAGCTTCGCGATCCGCCGACAGAAAACGTCGTTGGACACAGAATCATTCCCGCCGCTCACCCAACCGCCGCCGTGGAACTGCAGCATCACCGGCAATCTCCGGCGGTCCCCCTGTGCCGGCGAGTAGCCCCGGTAGCCGCCGCCGCCGCCGGACATCAAGTTCAAACCCTCAACGCCGGAGCTGCCTCCGAAGCTGTTGCTCCGGGCATCCTCCCGGAGCGGGGGGCCGTAGCTGTTGCGCCGCGAAATGAGGTCGAGGTGCGCGGATCGAGGCTCGGGATCGGGCTTGGAGGGGAGAGGGTTGGACCTCGGCTTGGGAATGGGGGGAGGTTTGGAATGAGGCTCGGGTGCGGTGAGGGCTGATTCGGGAAGGAAGATTCGGATAGATAGAGAGGTTAAGGGGTCGATGTGGATGTCTTTGGTGGCGACGCCGTCGGCAAAGGAGGGGTTGGCGGCGGCCACGGATTCGTCGGGTCGGGTGGTGACGCCGAACGGGTCGGAGCGTTCGGTTTGGGTTTGGATTCGGTTCTGCAAACGGTGCTTCAAGAGGAACTTGAAGAACACGCTATAGAGCTTCACAGCCACACTTGGCATTTCTCTCTCACTACTACTTCCTCCACTGTAACACTCTCTTCCTTTCTTATTTCTTTCTATCTCTGAAAAAATATTGTGTTTTTTGTTTTGCTGAAACTCGAAACGGGAACGAGTTTTTGTTTTTGTTTTTGTTTTTCTTTTCTTTTTTGTTTTTCTTTTATTTCTGGGATTGGGGTTAAGGTGAATTCTGGGGTGAATTATTGGGATTGAGATTGGGGTAATTGGATCGCATGGGATTAGGGTTTATGCGAAAGGAAATTGATGAATCTGTGACGGTGGTGGTTCAATTCAATGGCGGGAGAGAGAGAGAGAAAGAGAGAGAGAGAGAGAGGGCCCTTTGGTGCGCGATGGGGATACATTACATGCAGCTTTACGCTGGTGGCTGGTTTGGCCTTTTCCGAAAATATTTTTCTTGACTTTTCTTTATTTTGTTGGGATTTATTGGACTTTTTATTTTTATTCAAGAAACAACTACAAAGTTTATTCATTACTATCATTGAAATAGTATGTTTCTATTTTCTAATAGTTTTTCAAACAGAACAAATTATATAGAAAAAAAGAAATAAATATGAATATAATAAGATAGATGATGTGATAAAAAATTATTTTATGAATAATTTATTTATAAAATCTATAAAAATATATAAAGGTCGATATCTATAAAAGAAATTAGTATACACACTTTATTCCTATTTTACCTTTCAATTGTATAGATACACTATAAAATTATCCTCTCTAATTTCAATTTTCTTTTCCAAGTAATGTTACTTTTTCTGACTCATCTTCAATTGTTACACGTTTCTCCAGTTTTAATTTCCTTTTTAAAATAGTATTACATTATAAATAAAATACATATATTTTTAAGATAATTACTATAAAAATTATTATATTTATTATATATTATAATTTATAATTAAATATCCGTGTAGAACCGCTTTTGTTTTTTATATACGAGATTTCACTTTAGAGCGATTATTGCAACACCGGTACAAATGGCGAAGCTACAGGGATTCTATTATTTAAGATACTGAGAATTATTAATTTTATTTCACTATTTTATTATTTAATTAAAATTCCATACTGATCTTACTAATGAAAAACGAACATAGATTATTTAATAGGTGAACATAAGATTTAATTAAATAATAAAATTAAATATTAAAAAATAGGATAATTATACTTTAATTTTCTGAGTTTGATAAAAAAATATTTCACTCTTTTATTCACTTTTATTCACACATGACAAAAAAGCGTTAAAATTAGCTTATTATATTACAAGTATTTGATAAAATTATATGTTAATATAATAAATATAAAATCATAGAAATAAATATATTTATTTTTATTTTATATTAATTAATATAATAATTAAAATATCTTGACATATAAAAAAATATATTATAAAGAGTATAATGCTAAAAATAGTATAATAAATAATATAATATAAAAATAAAATAAACACATAATTTAATAATATCAATATTATATTAAAATAATAAAATAAATATTATAAATAATATAAAAATAAAAATAAATAGTATAATATAAAAATATCTAAAAAGTTAAAAAGACAAACTTATTATTCATTGGTATCAAAATATTATATAATAAAAAGATAAGAAAATAAAAATCTTCTTAATGTAAAAAATGCTAAAAAATAATAAATTCATAACTTAGGGAAAGAATATATATTCATGTCTTATATAGAAAAATAAAAAATAAATTTAATAAATATTTTAAAATCTATTTACTTCATAAATAATTTTAATATTCAAAAATCATAACTTCGTAAAGTCATTATATATATATTTTTAATTTAATAATATTTTTACTTTTAATAGGAGAAGATCTAGTTACTTCAAAAATAATTTTAAAAATTAATAAATTAATTCTCTACAAAAATATATATAAAATTTATTATATATATATATATATTATAATTTTAATACAAATCAAGAATACATATAAAAATTATATTTTATATTGCTTACTTTTTTCGATATAAAACATAACATTATATTTAATAATATTAGTATTTTATTATACAACATGAACATTAAATTTAACAAAGGTTAAGTTTATAATTTTAATTTTGCTAATAAGTATTTATAAATAAACAATTATTAGAAACCATTAATAAGTAATAGTTTATTTAAAAATATATTTTATTTTATTAATATTTATACAAAAGTTTTTTTATGAGATACTTAAGACAATTCTTGTTAGATGATAAGTTTTTAATTTCTCGAAATCTGAAGTTGGAAAGTTAGTTTATCATGTTAGGTAAATTATTATAATGAAAAAAATTTTAAAAAACACTGTTTAATAAGAAAGATATTTAGTTATCTTTTTGTTCTTATGGAAACATTCTTATGAAGATGTGAGAATATAAATTTTTAATGCAAAAATAGCATAATACGACGTTTAACTCATTTAATATAATTATATTTAAAAATAATAAATATTCTTAATATATTTACTATAATTTTAAAAATAAAACTAATTTTTAAAATATATTATTTTAATTTTTTTTAATATATTAAATATTATAGTAAAAAATATTTGAAGTCTTTAAAATTTGTCAAGGTGTTAGTTAAAAAATTGTTTAAGAATATTATTACTACAACATTCAAAAAGTATCTTAGTAGAAACTATAAAAAAAAACTAAGTAGAAAGAATAAAAAAAATTGTTGTCCAAGTTAAATAAAAAATATTAAAAATTACACCAACATATTTATAATTTTAAAAATTATAAAAAATATTTTTACAAATTTTTACAAGTCTATCTAATGAAGTTATTTCTCTACAAGAATATTTTGGGAAGAATCACTCATGTACATGAGAAAGTTCTATTAAAACAAAGTATAAAAACTTTAATCATCATGAAGCATATCTAAACATTCCCAATAATACTAATTACTAACCAAACAAATTTTTATCATTATTAAAAATTATGATTTTTGGAATTCATAATTCCAAGAATCATGGCTTTCGGGTATGAAAAAATTGATAAAATGATAATAATTGTTAGTGAGATATACCCTAACACTTTCGAGGTGATATATTAATAGAAATATTTTGAGGTGGATTGTAAAAGACTTCTCTTCAAAACATATTTACCTATTTTGGTGCATTATGCTATGCAATTACTTTTTACCTAGGTGTGATTCTATGCACTAATCATATTTAATTTATTTTGTAACTGGATCATCTCTTCCTGGATTTTCGTCATTATTAGGAATCATGATTTCTAGAATTCATAATTTATAATTCTTAAGAATTATGATTTTTGGATATGAAAAAACTTCTTTTCTACCAAGTAAAAGTAAAATTTGATAAAATGATAATAATTGTTAGAGAGATGTACCAATTACTCTTCACCTAGGTGTGATTCTATGCACTAATCATATTTAATTTATTTTATAATTGAGTCATCTCTTCCTGGATTTTCGTCATTACTAGGAATCATGATTTCTAGAATTCATAATTCATAATTCTTAAGAATTATGATTTTTGGATATGAAAAAACTTCTTTTCTATCAAGTAAAAAGAAAATTTGATAAAATGATAATAATTGTTAGAGAGATGTACCAATTACTCTTCACCTAGGTGTGATTCTATGCACTAATCATATTTAATTTATTTTATAATTGAGTCATCTCTTCCTGGATTTTTGTCATTACTAGGAATCATGATTTCTAGAATTCATAATTCATAATTCTTAAGAATTATGATTTTTGGATATGAGAAAACTTCTTTTCTACCAAGTAAAAATAAAATTTGATAAAATGATAATAATTGTTAGAGAGATGTACCCTAACACTTTGAGGTAATATATTAATAAAAATATTTTGAGTTAGATTGTAAAAGGTTTCTCTTCAAAAAAAGATTTACCTATTGGGGTGCATTATAATATGTAATTACTCTTTATCTTGATGTTATTCTTTGCACTAATCATATTTAATTTACTTTGTAATTGAGTCATATTTTATTTAGAGGTGAGAAAATGAGTCTGGTTTAAGTTAGGCTTAAAAAAAATTGTCTAAATAGAATTGGGCAAAACCCTAAAAAAGTTGACCTGAAAATAACTAGGTCTATTTGGCTTAATATTTTTTTTTTGTTTAAAATTTTAGACATTTTTAAGCAAAAAAAGGACTAGAATTGGCCTTGTTTGGGCCGACCTAGCTAAATAGCATATAGAAATTGACTTGATCCATTTTTTTCTCCTAGGCTCATCTTGTTGGGACCCAACAACCTATTTTACCACTCCTACTCTTTTGTATTTATACTTAAAATATATTTTTTTCCTTGACTTGTTGTGTTGGGACCCAACAACCTATTTTGCTACTCTTACTCATTTGTATTTGACCTCAAAATAGGTGTAATTGTACTAATGTATTATGAATTATGGTAATGTCATCTACATGAAGTAATTAACTTATGTTATCTAATTCAAAACACACCACACACATTATTTGTAATTTTTCAATAAACTACCTTATTTTTACTATTTTTAATGTATATTTATGATTTAGAAATACATCAAGGTGACAATGCGATAGTAAAAAAACGTAGATGGAGGCAAAAAAATAATGTAGTCATGAAGATTAGTCTTTAGTTTTCTCAAATGAGTGTTTCATATAATTTCCCCCACTAAAACCTTTTTTCTTCAACGTGTGTGTATTCACATATTTGAAAACAAAATTTTTATACATCAAGAAATGGTACTACATAGAAAATTCACATTTACTATGTACCCTAATGATTGTAAAATTACTAGAGCTAGCGAATAAATATCCTTTTAGATTAAAAAAAATGTATAACTCTACCTGATCTTAAAATTTTGTAATTTTTCTCCTACATGAAACATTAAAATATAGCAAAGCATATATTTCTCTACCTTATTAAAAGGTACTGGGATATAAGTGTATTTTATTTTAATGAACATAAGTTAGACATAATACGTCGTGTTTATACGAGATATTTTATCTAGATCTCATAATAAATTATTAATATGCGGTGGTATGATCATTTTATCATGATCTATTATGAAACAAACTATAGTAGCCACTTAATAAAATTATATAAAACTTTAAGCATTATACGAGGTAAGTTGAAAATGTATTTAGTTGAGAGTAATGATTCAACACATACAAGAGACAATTGTGATTTATTTTAAAAAAAATAGTGCAATAACTCCAAAGGTTGGTTGTGTACTTGCATCTAGCATGTCACGGGTTGGAGCTCTCTCTAGCATATTTGTTTACTAAGGCAATTTGTACCTAATCATTTAAAAAGTACATCCATAACATTAGAGTTTGTTGAAAAGACATATCAAATTGCTTGAATTTTGAATATGATCTCGTTCGGGTTCAGATTTTAGGTAAGGAAAAGCTTTCCTCTTTGTTTGAGATATTTTTTATTGTGCGGAGTGAAGAAACCTGACTATCAGTCATGCTTGATAAAGGAAACTTCAACAAGTACTTTAAGGCAGGATCTGCAATGGTGACAAGAAAAGGTCCTACAAAAAGATCAACCTCCAAAGAAAAACCATTCACAAAGAGTAGTCGTGGAGAATACTGTACGTATTGCAAACGACCAGGACATACTAAGGATACTTGCTACAAGCGTTATGGAAAGGGAAAAGTTCTTGAACGGATGGGTGGAAATAGAGACTCAACTCAAATGTGGGTGAATCAAACAACCTCCAATAAGGAGAATGGAGTTGAACATCCTTCTACCTCGCAACTTGACTAGGATACTCAAGCCTTTAGTAAGGAGGAGATGGACCACCTTCGAGCCCTCCTAAAATCAACAACTAAGCCTCTTGGTTCATGTGGTTTGACTAAGAATGGTAAGAGTTCTTTCAATATTTTTGGTTTAGTTCCACAAAGCATTTGGATCCTTGATTCTTGGGCAACAGATCATATGACCCTATTTCCTTCACATTTCACATCATACCTTAAAGTACCCAAAAGGCAACTCATTACTGTTGCTAATGGAGATCATGTTCCTATTGTTGGATCTGACAACGTTCAACTTCACTCCTCTTTATCTCTACACAATATTCTTCATGTTCCAAAACTAGCTAACAACCTTATCTCCATTCATAGACTTATACAAGATTGGAACTGTGCAGTGACATTTTTTCATTCTTATTGTGTTATTCAGGAACTTACAATGGGAAGGACGATTGGAATTGCTAAAGAGCAGGGTGGGTTATATTACTTAAAACATACAAAGATAGGTAATAACACCAATAAGGAAAAATTGCCTTCTAGTCAACGGGCAACCTCAGAAACTTGAGCAGCTTCTCAAATTTGGCTTTATCATAAACGTCTTGGACATCCACCTTTTGGGTTACTTAAGACAATGTTTCCACATTTATTTACAAAAGAGTCTGTCGAGTCCTTTAAGTGTGATATTTGCCAGTTTTCAAAGCACCATCATGCAACATTTTCTCCTAGTAATAATAAAAGTCTTGAACCTTTTGACCTCATTCATTCTGATGTGTGGGAGCCAGCTAGTAACTCTATATCGGGGGCAAAGTGGTTTGTATCGTTTATTGATGATTGTACCTGTGTGACATGGATATTTCTTATGAAACATAAATATGAGGTTTGTCAAATATTTGTTGATTTTTTTGTCTCGTCAAAAATCAATTTAATAAGTCCATTAAAAGACTACGGTTAGACAATGGTACCAAATTTGTAAATCTTGAGTTCTCCAAGTTTCTTAAAGATAATGGTGTGGTTCATGAATTGACATGTGTGAATACTCCCCAACAAAATGGGATTGCAGAAAGGAAAAATCGTCACCTCCTTGAAGTTGCTAGAGCCCTCTTCCAAATGTCTGTTCCTAATGTATATTGGGGAGAAGCTATCCTAACTGCCGCCTATCTCATTAATAGGTTACCCACTCGGGTCTTAAACGGTATTAGTCCAATTAAACATATGTTATCCTTCTTTCCTTCTTCTCCCCTAATGTTAAGCTTACCAAGTTGTGTCTTTGGGTGTGTCGTCTTTGTCCACTCTCATAATCCACATCGTATGAAGTTAGATCCAAAAGTTGTCAAATGTATTTTCATTGGTTATCCCTCAAATAAAAATGGTTTTAAGTGTTATCATCCTTCGAATCATCGGTTCTTTGTTAGATGTTACTTTTCATGAAACATAGTCATTCTTTGATGGTCCTCCATTTCAGGGGGAGAGTTATCTAGAAGTCGAGCCTGTCATCGAGTCATTGCCTTTTCCTACTCAGGATGTTCAAGTTCAATTTCAAGAAGTCACGCCTACTCAAGATGTTCAAGTTCAAGAAGTCATGAAATCCACTCTAGTCCTAGAGCAGGTCCAAATGTCTGAGCTGGATGTAAGTATCCCTGATTACTCAATTGAGGAGCAAGTCCAATTGTTTGAGCCGGAGGTAAGTATTCCTGATAACTCCATTGAGGATGTTACTGATGACATCCCTATTGCTTTGAGGAAAGGGAAACGATCATGTCTCAAGTATCCTATTTCTCAATTCGTGCATATTGACTGTCTCTCTATACAACATCAAAGTTTTATTGCTGCCATTGATGCAATCAAAACACCTAAATCAGTATAGGAAGCTTTGAAAGATGAGAATTGGGTTCAAGCAAAGAAAGAAGAGATGGAGACGTTAGAGAAAAACTCAACTTGGGAGATTGTTGATAGACCTAAAGACAAAAGAGTTGTAGGCTGTAGATGGATATACACTATGAAGTGTAAATCTGATGGGACCCTTGAGCGATACAAAGCAAGATTGGTTGCTAAAGGATATACACAGACTTATGGAATAGATTATGAGGAAACATTTTCCCCTGTAGCAAAGATGAACACGGTAAAAGTTATTATTTCCTTAGCCGCCCACTTTGGCTGGAACTTGCAACAATTTGATGTTAAAAATGCCTTCCTTCATGAAGAGCTAGAAGAAGAAGTCTACATGGAGATTCCCCTAGGATTCTATTCTCACAATGAGAAGAACAAGGTATGCAGACTCAAAAAGGCATTGTATTGACTTAAACAGTCTCCCCGAGCATGGTTTGGAAGATTTGCTCAAGTCATGATATTCCTAGGATATAGACAGAGTCAAGGTGATCATACTCTCTTTATAAAACATTCTCCTAATGGTAAACTCACCCTTCTCCTAGTCTATGTAGATGATATGATTGTTACAGGTGATGACGAGATTGAAAAACTAAATCTGAAAGAAAAGAAGGAACATTATTCATGGAAATATATACAGATGCAGACTATGCAGGATCGGTTGTGGATAGAAGATCCACCTCAGGATACTGTATGTTTTTAGGAGGAAATCTAGTAATTTGGAGGAGCAAGAAGCAAAATGTGGTTGCTCGATCTAGTGCAGAAGCAGAATTCTAAGCCATGACACATGGTATATGTGAAGGATTGTGGATGGAGATTATTCTTGATGACCTCAAAGTAAAATATGAGGGACCTATAAAGTTGTTTTGTGACAACAACTCAGCTATAAGTATTGCTCATAATCCAGTCCAACAAGATAGGACAAAACACATTGAGATTGATAGACACTTCCTTAAATAGAAGTTAGACAATGAACTTATAATCACAACACATGTTCCTACAGGGCTCCAAGTGGCAGATGTTTTCACCAAAGGGCTCCCTGCAACTAGATTTCAAGAACTCAATGGCAAGTTAGGAATGATTGATATTCATTTACCAACTTGAGGGGGAGTGTTGAAGATATTGTAAATATTTGATAAGATATGATAAGATATGATAGGTAACTTATTAAGAGGTTACATATATCTAAATATTTTATTAGATTAAGTGGTTACAAATATTTAAATATCTCATTAAGAGATATTATCTAGTTATCTTTTAATTTGTTATTCTTTATATAGTTGACATTTACCCTATAAAAAGGAAGATTAGAAATTGTATAATTTAATTCAATCAATACACAATTTCTTTTACTTCCAATTGGATATAATGAGATTAATTTCCTTTAAAGATTTGATCTTAAAATAATATTTTAAATAAAATTTAATAGAGATAGAATTTCCTAATTTCTCTTATTATCTTCCATTTACATGTATAAATACTTTTTATTATATAAATAAAATAAAGCACAATTACGTATCCTTACATGTTTTTCTCTATATCTTTTATCATTATTTGCATTATTTTCCTAAGATCAAATTAATTTCGTATTTTTGCTTTAATAAAATAAAATATGTATCTAAATATGATCCGATGAGAATACTTCAACTTTTATAAAAATTAAATAATATTTTGTCACAAAATATTTTCCTTTTATTTTTATTTTCTTTTCTCGTTATATAATTATAAAATTTAATTAAAATAGACTTCCAATATAAATATTATTTTATATTTATTATCTAATTAAGTATTGGCATATTATTAAAAACTATTGAGTTTTATAATGATTATTTTAAAGTATATCCAATGAATTGGTTCACAATGTAAAAATATTTACTCTAAATATGTATTAAAATTATATTATAATTTATATTTTTTTTTCATGTTATAGGTACAAAGTATTTCTAGCTTTGTAGAGTCTTCTTTTTCAATATTTTTTTTATCCAAAATTTCCGAATATGAGATCTTACTTAAACGATTCAAACTCTATACCTCGTAATGTTGGTAAATTCTAATTTATATAGCGACTTTAAAGATGATTTTTTTAAAAAAATAATTTTTAAACTTTTTTATTAAAATAACAATTAGTTGATAATTTAAATTGATATAAAAAATAAAATAAATTCAATGATAATACATTAAAATTAAATTATAATAGTCAATAAGTTATAATTATAAATTCTCAATCAACATAATATTTTTTTTTGGGTAAGAATAACTTCAACTGTCTATTTTTCTTTTATCTATGTAACTTCAACTATCTATATGCTATGCATCTATGTGCTTTGAAATTTATTAATATAATTTCTTGAACTTATATTTTGAAATGATGGTATTACTTTATTTATTTTTATTATGTATGTATGTGAATGGGTTGGTTAAATAATCAGTATGCTTTAAGCTTAACATTTAAATAGTTTCCCTTTTCTTAGTTTGAAAATCACTTTAGGCTTTGGACTCAAATTAGGTGGATTCATTTAATGAAATAAAGTAGTCACAAAAAGATTAAAGAAATAAAGTTTTCTTTAACATCTATTTTCTTCATACAGATTATGAATTATTTGAGATTTTATTTAAGGAAAATTAAACTCATTACTTGTAAAAAAAATGTAACAAAAAAACTCATTACTAATCAAAAGCAGGTTTTGGTGTATTTTTTAAATAGTTCAATAAAAACTAAATTGTGGATTTAGTCTTTGTGATGACTTTGATTAGTTTGAAAATTATTATACGACCAATTCGACTATTCAAGTAACCCAATTTAACACTTTAATAATATGTTTGAATATTCATCAATATTTCAAATTTAAACAGAATCGTCAAGCTGATTTAACTGAATAGTCTATTATTACATATTTTAATTCTTTTTTTATTGACTACTTTATTGGCCACCATGAAAACATTAATAAAACGATCAAAGTGGTTAATCAATTGTGCATTAGCTTTCCTAGAAGTTTCTAGGTTGTTCTTGTATTCACATTCACCAAAACAAATTGTAGGAGAATTTGGATTTTATCATATATCCTCATCATCTATGACGCAATCATTTTTCTGTTGTATTGATCTGAAATATTCTTTGAGCGTATTATATTTAATGTATACTTATAGAAAAATAATTTGGATAATAAAGCGATTCTCCAATAAATTGTTGAATGTTGCAGACAATATTTCCACAATTATATAACGTTGATTTGCAAATTATACTTTAATATATTCAATAAAATAACATTTTTATTATATGAACAGCTCTATATTTCACGAAGAGTTTTGTACAACTTCGAGAAATATCATCTTGTAAAATCTGGAACTAACACAATTTTTTTTGAATGTTAAAAACTAAAATATTGAAACTCATACAATTTCGAGGCAACTATAAAAGTTTTGCCTTTTTAAGAATGTATACGGCCTTCCTTTTTCTTAAATTTTATGAATCTACAAAAAAAAATATTGATTGAGTTAAAAGAAAAAGAAATACTACAACACCTAATACTTTTTTTTTATTAATAACAATGTTAGTTCAAATCTTCAAATTTGAGCATAAGTAAAGCTGGAAAGTTAGTAACAAAATAAAATAAAATAATAACAATTCTTTTAAATTTTGGGTTCTAATAGTATAATTATTCATTACCCATTGCTGCTACTGTATATGGAGTTTCCTAAATTTTATGAATCAAAATTATGTAACTAATGTATAAAACTAATTTATGCCTATGTAAATATGTTTGAATATATTATGTACAGACATATTTCTCTTTGAATCATAAACCTTAGGATTTTTCATCGTTGTAACAATTAGATTGTCCTAATTAAGTTAGAATCACTCTCAAGTTTTACAAGCAATAAGTATGTTGTTCAAATAAGCTTTGTAGATTCAAAATCGCGATCTTTACCTAACAGCTTGAAAAGAAAACAAAAAGATCATCAAGACGAATTTAAATATTTATACTAGTGTAGGTCACCTTTGGACTCTATTCATGTGCATTTTACGCCTATTTATGTGTGTTTGTGAATATGGTAAATACTAGTGGAGCAAGATACCAAGCACGTAAAAGAAAAAGAAAAAGAAAAACAAAACTTTAGTAAGGTAATTTGTAATCCAACCAATTAAAGATATTAAGTAATATAACAAAAGTCTGAATTTTTCTTGATCTTAAATCATGCTAAAAAGCTTGATATCTTCTACAGGTTATTTCCGAGGATTATATAATTGCAATGATTCTTAATAATATTTTCATAGAGTGAAACTCTTTTTTTTTTCTTGAAAGGAAGAAAATTAAAAAAAAAATTAAAAGTATAATTTGTCATTTACATTAGTTTAACCGTTAAAATATCTCCGTCAAAATTAACGGTTGTGCCTATGTAGCACCTATTAGATATATGTGGTGGGTACATGACATTCAAGTCAACTAGACTAAAATAAAAATTAATTTTTAATATTTTTCCAAGACTTATAACATCATAACATATATCATATTCAATTTAGTTCACAAATTTAACCACTTAATGTCATTTTTGTCCTTAAAAGTAGTATCAAATTGTCAATTAAGTGTCACGTTGCATGTAAATTTATAGCATTAACATCATCGTCTTCTCTCTCACTTTCATTACTTATCCTTCATATTCTTTGCCTTACTCCCACACACTTTACAGTCCATATTTACTTTTACCTCCACATTTTACATACCAAGTTCACCTTTTAAAATTTTAAAACACGTAGAGTCAAATGCAAGTCATAAAATATGTTTTTTTTTTAATTTACATAAAAGCATAAAAATAGGATCCAAAGTAGAGTCCTACACATGTTATTAGTGAAAATAAGCGAATTCAAGCAAAGTAAATTTATGTTTGACTTTTTAGTAAACTTAAAGATGATTCTCAAGCTTAACTTATGTTCACCACCAACATCTTTTTTTTATCTTATGAATATTGTTAAACATTGCATTGAAGATCTTAAAACAAAATGTTGTTGGGATTAACTTTGTGAAAGTTATTGTCACAACAACAATGATCTTGTTATGCAAGTGTATGTCACAACGATCCAATTCATTGTTAGTGCATTACCATTGTTTTGACTTGTCCAAGCATTACTTATCCTCATCACTCATGTGCTTTGAGTTCTGTGAATATTGTCAAATATCACATTGAAACTTTTAAAATACAATGTTGCTAAGATCAATTATTGATGAAGGGTTGTGGCTAGCTGCAATCATAGAATTTGGAAATGATGAATATGACCTACATGAATTATGAATGCCACTAGCGCATATGTACATATAGTGTTTTCACGTGGTTGTGATTTGAATATATATAGAATCTTGTTAAACAAAATATAGTCAATAGTGTTCATGTTTGTTTTGACATTCTTTTGAAGGAACCTAAGGCCACCAAATTCTAAGGAAGAAGAATGAAGAAAACGCAAGATTGACCATTGAAGAGAACTTCCTTCCTCCTCTTGTTTGCGTTCCTAGCATATTATTCTCCTTTCTTTTTCATGTGTAACCTTGCCTTATCATGTAGCCTTTGTATGAACCTGGTTTTGGACAAACCTTCATCACTAGCACGGTTAGGCAAAACAGGTAAAGGAAATAAGTCAACTAGGAAGAGGGGATTAAAACCATAAGCCAACTCAAAAGGTGAGTAAGAAGTGGTAGAATTGAATACCCTATTATAAGAAAATTCCACATGAGGTATCCAATCTTCCCAATCTTTTAAACCATTTTTGGAAAAATATCTCAAAACTTGACCTAAAGTTATATTCACTACTTTTGTTTTCCATTTGTTTGGCGATGACATTGTATCAAGCCTATTCCATAGATACCTCCAAAAGTGACTCAAGTACTTGGAGTCTTTGTTTGACATTATGGTCCTTGGAAGATCATGTATCCTTACCACCTCCCTAAAGAACAAGTTGGCCACATGAGAAGCATCATCACTCTTACAACAAGGGATGAAGTGGGTCATTTTTGAAAAGTTGTCAACCACCACAAAAATGGAATCTCTATCTCTTTTAGATATAAGAAATCTAAGCACAAAATCCATTGAAATATTGACACATGGAGTAATGGGAATAAGGAGTGAGGTATACAGTCCATGCAGAGAAGCTTTATACTTTGCCACTGTATAAGTCAAACATTTTCCACATATATTATCACATCTTTCCTTATGAGAGGCCAAAAGAAATGTTCATTCAAAACATGAAAAGTCTTAAGTTCCTAAAAGTGATCCATGAGGCCACCTTTATGTGTCTCCTTCATGCACCTCCTTTATAAGTAATTGCCTGATAGAGCTCATTTGAACACAATCTCTTCCATTTAAATAAAAAGTCATCATGCTTATAATAATCATGAAATGTAGCATGGACACACATGGAAAAAGGTTCACTAAAATAAATATCTTTCTCATACAATTCCCTAATGTAATCAAGACCAAGAATTATAGTTTCAAGCATAGCAATCAAAGTATGTCTCCTAGAGAGCACATTAGCTACAACATTTAATTTGCCTTGTTTATGCTTAATCACGTAAGGAAATTTCTCTAAGAATTCTATCCATTTAGCATACCTTTTATTTAACTTCCTTTGTCCTCTCAAATGCTTAAGAGCTTCATAATCACTATGGATCAAAAATTTCTTAGGCAATAGGTAATTTTGACACGTTTGTAAGGCCCTTACAAGAGCATACAACTCTTAGTCATAGGTGGAATAGTTTAGGTGAGCACTAATAATTCATATTTTAGACACCCTAAAGGTCTTAAGATGGGCATAATAGACCATAATTTGTAGCTAAGAATCACATATTAGCTAAGATTCAGATTTCCAAGGTAACAATAGGGAAAATACAAATCTATGCTAATTTGTGGATTTTAGCTAACAAAAAGAGTAGTCTCATTTTACAGGTCAAACTGGAGTCGAGACGAAGTCGTCTGTCAGATGAAGCCTCTCCAGGCTGACTCCGTCCCGACTGGATGAAGTCGACTCTGCAATTCCGACTCCCATCCATCCGAATCTATCCTAGCATCAAGGATCGATTCCACTCGAGCAATTTTGAGCATGTGGACAATTATGAATTAGCATGTGGTCATGTAGGAAATTAGTTAGTGGTCGTAAAGTTAGTTATTTCTGTTATGTTAGGTAGTTATTTATGTTAATTTTGTTAGAGAGTTAGTTAGTCTAACATGTATAAATAAGATGTAGTTCGTTCATCGGTTAGCCATAACCATAGAGAGTGAAGCACAACACACTTACATATTCATACTCTGTCGCACACACCTCCGTTCACGCTTCACTCAACGATGCTTTAGTACAATGCTCCGAGTACATTCCAAAGTACTCCAAGTTTGGTGCTTAGAGAATAGATTTGGACTATGCAACACTCCAAGCACATTCTAGAGGTGTATGATTAGCATCTTCTCAGATCTCTTGGAGGACTGCATGGAAGTCTTCATGGACAATTTCACCAGGTACGTGGAATCCTTTGTCTCATGTTTGGACAATCTGTCCCGAGTTTTACATAGATGCATGGAAGTTAACCTTGTTTTGAATTTTGAAAAATTTCATGTCATGGTTATAGAAGGGATTGTTTTGGAACACCTCGTTTCAAGTAGGAGTATTGAAGTCGACAAAGCTAAGGTCAACATTATTGCTTCTTTACCTAACCCCGCCTCTATGTAGGAAGTTTGCTCTTTTCTTGGACATGCAGGTTTCTACAAGCGTTTTATTAAGAACTTCAACAAGATCACCTTGCCCCTGTCCAAGCTGCTGCAAAAGGATGTGGATTTTGTATTCAACCAGCTTTGTGTGGACGCTTTCTAGGAGCTGAAGAAGAGACTCACGTCCACACCTATTCTCTAAGCACCAAACTAGGAGTATCCATTCAAGTTGAAGTGTGACACATCCAACTTTGCCCTAGGAGCCATCTTAGGTCAAAGAGTTGGCAAGCAGCTGCATGTCATCGCTTATGCATCGCGAACCATGGATCCGGTCTAGATCAACTATACCACTATTGAGAAGGAGCTTTTAGAAATTGTATTTGCCTTAGATAAATTTCGATCATATTTTCTTGGCTCCCAAATTATAGTTTTCTCTAACCATGCAACATTGAAATTTCTGCTAAAGAAGTCAGACGCGAAGCTGAGACTGATTCGATGGATGCTTCTCCTTTAGGCCTTCGATGTAGAGATCAGAGATAAGAAGGGTGCGAAGAATGTTGTAGCAGATCATCTGAGCCGACTCGAGAGAGAAGTCGACCTTATGCCGGTATGCGATGAGTTCCCTGATGATGAACAGATACTGTAATTGGAACATGTGACACCATGGTATGCAAATATCTGCAACTTCCTTGTAGTGTCTACGTCTCCTTAAGAAGCATCCAGAGCTTATAAAGAAAGACTTGAAAGTGATGCCAAATATTATATATGGGATGATCCTTATCTATGGAGACTATGTAATAATCAAGTAATTTGCAGGTGCATTTCGGAGCCCAAGATCCAATCGGTCCCCTACTTTTGTCATTCAGCATCCGAAGAGGCTATTATGGATTAAGTCGGACAGCTCGGAAAGTCTTAGACTGTGGGTTCTACTGGTCCCCCATTTTTCGAGACGCCCATGAATTTGTCTCGACCTACGATCAATGTCAAAAGGCAGGAATGGCCATCAGCCGAAGGCATGAAATGCCCCAATAGCCAACTCTATTTTGTGAAATTTTCGATGTATGGGGTATTGATATCATGGGGCCGTTCCCCGTCTCCTATGGAAACTCTTACATTTTGCTTGCCGTTAATTATATTTCGAGATGGGTGGAAGCTAGGGCCACCAAAACTAATGAGACTAAAGTTGTTGTGGATTTCTTGAAATCCAATATTTTTTGTAGGTTTGGTGTATCAAAAGCACTGATCAGTGACCAAGGAAGTCACTTCTGCAACCATGCAATGGCCACTCTACTCGAGAAGTATGGGGTAGTGCACAGAGTTGCCACGACTTATCACCCCTAGACCAACGACTAAGCTGAAGCATTCAATAGGGAAATTAAGAAGCTATTGCAAAAGATGTCGAATCCCAACCAAAACGATTGGAGCCGACTCTTAGAGGATGCTCTATGGGCCTACAGGACAGCATACCAGACTTCGTTAGGAATGTCTCCTTATCGTGTTGTCTTTGATAAAGCTTGTCACTTGCCGGTTAAGATAGAACACCAAGCCTACTGGACAATTAAGAAGTGCAACATGACCTACTGCCAAGCCGACTAAGAAAGGAAAATGCAGTTGCAGGAACTGGAAGAGCTCCACTTGGAAGCATATGAGAACTCTCGGATCTACAAAGAAAAGGTAAAGCAATTTCATGATAATAGGATTCTATGGAAGGAGTTCAGAGTTGGCTAGAAGGTACTCCTGTTTAATTCCCGATTAAAGCTCATAGCCGGTAAGTTTTGTTCTAGGTGGGATGGACCATTTGTTGTTACTAATGTATTTCCCTATGGTGCATTAGAATTAAGAGATGAAGTTAACAATATAAAGTTTAAGGTCAATAGGCACTAGATAAAGCCCTAATATGAAGGTTCGAGTTCGAAAGTGGGTGAGGTGGAAATCATCTCATTGATGGAACTGGTTATCCCCGAAGACACGCTTTGAAGAATTTCCAAGTCCCTTCATGTGCATATGCATTGAGGAAAATGCATCAGTTAAGGGGGGCATTATAGTTAGGAAATAGTTTTTGCTTTGCTGTTACTTTGTTGTTATTTTTTGTATGTAATTTTTTTCCGTGTTGATGTTTTTATCGACTCCCGACTCTAGGTGTGTAGGGTTTTAACCGAGTCCATGCCGACTCCGGTTCCATGCTAAGATCGGGTCCATGCCGACTCTGTCGTGTGTCATTTTTGTCTATTTGTCATTTTTGTTTTTTCATTTTTGTTTTCTATTTTTGTTTCTTTCTATTTTTCCGTTTTTCTGTTATTTGTTTCAAAATTTTCCATAAATTATCTATTTCTTTGTTTTCTGTTGTCTTATTGTCGAGAAAATTCTTTGAAAAGTTTAAATGAATTTCTTTAGGGTGAATAAAGCATGAAGAGGTAATACATAATCTTGGGTAAGAGAAATTTTCAACTTGACATGAAAGGAAGTTTTTGCATCCTTAGACAATAAGTGGCTGAAAAATCAAAAGTTGAAACCCGTAGTGATAAAGCAAAGTAAACAATATGAGATTTTGAGCCTTGTACATAAAAATGGCTTTCATCTTTCCATTCTCTTCTTTCTTGTGTGATTTTGCAGCTATGTTGATAGATTACTCTAGGTTTTGCCTTGACTCTCTGTTATACTTGTTGTCTCACATGCAGTAATGATATGATCTAGGTCTTCTTTCTTGTAAACTACTAACCAAATAAAGCCTACCTTGCAATAAATCCCTTGTTAACCCCTTTGAGCCTATACAACCATCCTTTTTTATATGGTAGCTCATTACAAGCCCAATAGCCCAAAAACCATGATCCACCTCAACCTTGGGGGTCAAAGAAGCTTTGGAATTATTTTGGGAGTAGGTTCCATAATAAGTATGGGGGTGGTATTTCGAGGCTTTTCAAGTGAGAGGTACTTCAAAATAGTTGTACCAAGTGAGGCTCATATATGTTGGAAGAAAAAAATGGGTTGTTGAAATAAAAGAAAAAGGGTATAAAAAGAAAAAAAAATGGTGGATGAAAAAGAAAAGGTGGCAAAAAGCAAAAAGGGTGCAAATGTAGCCCAAGGCCGCAAAAGTCCAAAAGGAAAATACAAAAGTGAGAAAAAAGAAAATACAAAGGCAGAAGTAGAGCCCTGGATGTATATTTGAAATAAAAAAGCTTGTAATATCTTGGTGTCAATCTCCATGCCTATAAAGGCTTACTTCCCATTGCTCCTTTCTCTCCTTTTGGTTATTGAAACTCACTTTACCTTCCTTATATCCCACCTTAACCTTGGCCATATTACAACCCAAACAAAAGTCCTATTGATCATTATGGCATGTGTGTTCAAGTTGTAAATATTTAGAGGCTAGTCAAAGCTTGGTAGTGCTAGTAACATAGGATGCTTGAGTGTAAACACAAACCTAAAACACTCGAGAGAATGAGAGCATATACCAAGTGAGGGCTCTATTATTTTTCAGTTACTCTTTGAAATTTTGATGCTTTCTTATTCATTTTGGATATGAAGAATATACTTCCATAGATTATTGAATATCTTGAATCCGCGGTGAATGTATGCTTAGTCTGTTTTATCACTTAATGATTTCATTTAAGTACATATTTTCCTCTCGCAATAAGTTGTTTTTCAAAAATTTTTCCTTCATGATTTCTTTTCGATTTTGCCCAGGAGTGCAAAAAGTAAGTGTGTGTGTGTGTGGAGGGGGTTTGATAATTCATATTTTAGACACCCTATAAGGTATTAAGATGAGAATTATAATAGACCATAATTTGTAGTTAAGAATCAAATATTAGTTAAGGTTTAGATTTCCAAGATAAAATAGGGAAAATACAAATCCATGCTAATTTGCAAATTTTAGCTAACAAAAAAGGGTAGTGTCATTTGCAGGTTAAACTGGAGTCCAAACGACGTCAACTCGACTAGATGAAGTCGTCCTAGTCGAATGAATCCTCTCCAGGCCGACTCTGTCCCGATCGAATGAAGCCGACTCCGCAATGCCGACACCCATCCATCCGGATCTATCCCGACATCAAGGACCAACTCCACTCCAGCAATTTTGAGCATGTGGACAATTATGAATTAGCATGTGGTCATGTAGGAAATTAGTTAGTGGTCGTAAAGTTAGTTATTTTTGTTATGTTAGGCAGTTATTTCTATTAATTTTGTTAGAGAGTTAGTTAGTTTGACATGTATAAATAAGAAGATGTAGTTCGTTCATCAGTTAGCCATATCCATAGAGAGTGATGCACAACACACTTACATATTCATACTTCATCGCACACACCTCCATTTGCGCTTCACTCCTTAGTGTTTCAACGGTGCTTCAGTGATGCTCAGTCGATTGAGTGGGCGTAGATCGAAGTTCAAGCTGGATAGAGTTGCTAGAGATAGATTGACCAAGAGGGACAAATTCGTCTGTCTTCACGACACGCTCTAGAATGTACCACCTCTCATGTTCTTTATTCTCCTTCAATTGAACGCTGCAGCTCTGCCACGACGATCATTGTGGGAGGTTGAGTCCACATGCCATGAATCTATACACTTCATGTATCATTACATTGGTTAATTAATGAATGAGATTGTGTTTCTCTACTTCTATGTTTGTAATTCCTATTAGCTTAATTTGTTCTTGCTTGTATCACGATTGTGCATGATAGGAATAGAGCATGTTAGTTTAGGGGCCGATCGGAACCAATCTAACAACACTATAGGTAATCGATAGAGAACATACACCATCCATGGGTGTAATCCCTTCCAAACTCGAGGCAGCGATTGTGTAAGCCTTAGAAATGGACGAATGTTAGGCGATCGTCTTAAGACATAGGTTCATGAAGAAGTGCATGCATAATAGGAATCATAACCTAAAACCATTTAATTGCATAACTTTTGAAGTGATATGATAACTATCTGTTTTGTTCTATTAATTGTAGTAATTGTAGGTTGCTTTTACTTTCATAGTTAGCCATTTTACTTAACTTTGTCGCGTCTACATTCTACATCCTCTGTTTTGCATATCTTCAGCCTTTTACACTAGACTGTACTAGAATCACGTGTCCTTGAGAGATTCGGCCTAGGTTACCCCTATGCTACCCAAACATAGGAAATCTAGTTATTTTGATAGTTGAAATAATGACTAATTCAAACCCTATCAAACACCCTTTAATTTTTCACTAAAGTAAGTAATGGGGTGCCCTTCTTGGAGGAGCACAACTCTTATCCCAGCACTAGAAGTATCACATTCTAATTCAAAAGATTTTGAAAAGTTTGGCAATGCAAGAATTGAAGCTTGGGTGAGTCTTTCCTTTAACACTTGTAAAGTTCTCTCTTGAGCCTTCTCCCACTTAAAACTCACTTTTTTTTAATAATTTCATTTAAAGGAGCTGCAAGTGAACTAAAGTCCCTTACAAATCTTCTGTAAAAACTTGCAAGCCCAAGAAAGCTCCTTACTTCTCTAATAGTTTGAAGTGTTAGCCATTCTTGGATAGCTTTTACCTTTTTTCTGTCAACCTTGACTCCATAGGAGCAACTACAAAACCAAGAAAGATAACCTTGTTAGTACAAAATATGCATTTCTCAAGATTAGTAAACAATGTTTCCTTTCTCAAAATCTCAAAGTACATCCTAACATGCAAGAGATGGTCATTCAAACAAGTAGAGTAAACCAAGATGTCATCAAAATAAATAAGCACATACTTGCCTATCAAGCTTCTTAAGACATGATTCATGAACCTCATAAATGTACTAGGTGCATTAGTCAAACCCAAGGGCATAACTAGCCATTCATAAAGCCTGAATTTTGTCTTAAAAGTTGTTTTCCATTCATCCCCCTCCCTTACCCTTATTTGATGGTACCCACTTTTCAAATTAATTTTAGAAAACATTTGAGAACTATGCAATTCATCAAGTAAGTCATCCAAATGGGGAATGAGATGCCTATAACTAATAATGATGCTATTAATAGGCCTGCAATCAGTACACATTGTCCAAGTTCCATCTTTCTTGGGCACAAGGATCACAAGCATGGCACATGGGCTCATGCTCTCTCTAACCTATCCTTTTTCCAACAACTTTCCCACTTGCTTTTATATATCTTTTCCTTCTTTAGGATACATCTTGTAAGCAGACTTGTTAAATAATGTTACTCTAAGAGACAGGTCAAATGGTGTTCTATACCCCTTAAGGGTGGCAACCTAGGAGGTATGTCTTCAGGGAACATGTCCTTGAACTCTTTCAGTAGATTTTTCATACTAGTAGGGAAAGAAATCAAAGAAGAAGAATAAGCATGCAATGACATGTTAGCGGACATAGCATAAAGGTTCCTTCTTGGCCAAGAGGACCTTTCTCATCTCGCTAGGGCCAGCTAATAGGGATTCCTTCCTTTTTTCCTCTCTATTGCTTTTACCACTCTTGGTTGACTCTTTTATTTCCACTTTTTTCACAATTTTTCTTTTATCACTTTTCTTCTCTCTTTTTGCTTTCAATTTCTCTCATTTCAACCTCCTATTTTTTTCTCTTTTCTCTCATTTTATTTTGATCTTCCTAAACTATTATAGGAGACAAAGGTTTAAGAACTACCTTTTTTCCTATATGTACAAATATGAACCTGTTTATGACTCCATCATGATTCACCTTCCTATCAAATTGCCATGGCCTGCCCAACAATAGTTGCGTTGCTTCCATTAGCACTACATCACATAACACCTTATCTTCATATCTTCCCAAGGTAAAGGCCACTTCAACGTACCTATTCACAACTAACTGTCCATGCTCACTGATAATCGCTTAGTCGTGGTAGCTTTTTATCAAATAAAACTAGAGCTAACTATAGCATAGTACAACCCTAGGTCATTCTTCTTAAGGACACAGTATGCTCAATTTATGACTTAATGTGGGAATCAGAGTTTCATGCAAAATACTAAGTACACCTGGAATGCCGACTTTGTCTTGGACTGAGACGACATTAGACTCGGTCTCAAACTAAGACACTAGACTCGGACTGACTCAGACTTGGACTGTAAGCGTAAATAGGGAGTTTGGATTGTTGGAACGTAAAGTAAGGCAGAGAATAAACTAAGTATGAAAGTAAATGTGAACTAATTAAACTATATATTGTACTAACAAAGAGTTCCAAAAAGCAATTGGTTCACGGTTCTCTTCCTCTCAAGATAATGAATCCAAATCAACCTAGAGTCTTACGACAATTGCCAAACGTTCATCTGCTACCAATCGAGGATTTACACAATCTCTACCTCATTAGTTGGCTGGGAGTATGCACATGATTGGTTTTAGGTTCTCTTATCGATTACCTAATTAAATTGCTAGATCGATTCCAATCAACCTAACCTAGCATGATCCACCCTCACAAATGCACAATCGCGACACAAGCAATAGCAAATTAATAATAGGATTCACAATCAAGAAATAAGGAAACACAACTAATTGTATTACTAAAATAGAGTATTGTTACAAGGTTGTGTGAATACGATGACTTTGCCTTCCACGACGATCGCCATGGTAGAACGGTGATGGTTCACTAGAGATGGCTAGAGCATTGAGGATTCAGTCCACCAGAGTGCGTCAACTATACCAAGCGATCTCCTTTGATAACCTCCGGCTTCCTAGACTCTAGTACTGTACCTCCTCAATCGACGAGACACCTTACTAAAGTATCGTGCACCACCAATTGAAATAACACGAGAGCGAGAGAATGAAATGAGTGATATGATTGGGATTCTGAATTCAACAACAAATTTACACAAGCTCTCGCGTCCCTTTTATACACGTGCTTTATTCCTTGCTATGTACGCCTTATCCTAACTAACTCTAACAAAATTATAATTCCCGATTTACCCTATCACTTCCCTAAATGACTATGTGCGATACACACTATTGCTGGAGTGACTTGGGCCTTGAAGTTTGGCTCTATTGGAAAGGGACAAGTCTAGCCGAGAGGTTCCTTCTAGGATGAGACACTTCTTTTGAGTTGAGACATTCCTAGAGTTGACCTGCAAAAAGAATCCAATCTTTTATTAGCTAAGATCCTCCATTTAGCACATATTTATGTTTTCCTTATTTCTAGGCCCATAATCTGAATCCTAGCTAAGATGTGATTTTTATTTACCAAATAGTTTCAACAATACCGATCTTACGCCCTTGTGGGGTGTATAAAATACAACTTATAAAACCCTCACACTTACACTTTTGCACTCCTAGGAAAAATCAAAATTGATCATCAAGGAAAGGAAAGAGACAATTTTATTATGAGAAGAATATGAAATATGAATTTCTTAATTTTGACAAAATAGATTAAGCATGCATCCACCCCGGAATCAAGGTATTCAAACAATCTATGGAAGCTAATGACTCCACATCTAAGGTAGACAAGCAACCTGCAAACCATCAAAGAGAAACTGAGAAGTGGTAGAGCTCTCTTATGGCATATTCTCTCAATCCCTTAAGTGTTTGGGGTTGTATATACACTCAAACATCCCATGTTGGCCGATACTACCAAACTTTAACTAGCCTCTCCTTCCACACCTTCAAAAACACATGCAGTAATGATCAATAGGACTTGCTTTTAGGCTTGTAACGTGGCTGAGGTAGAGGGTAGGATATAGGATGGTAAAGTGAGCTTTAACAACCATAGGAGATAAGGAATGAGTTCGTAAGCGTGGAGGATATCCCCTAGGACACTATGAGTCTTTTTGAGAACATCTTTGCTCACTGCTTTTCTCTCTTTTTTTGTATTTTTCTCCCCTTTTCTCATTTTTTATTTTGCAGCCTGTGTTGCATTTTTTTCTTTGCAACTTTTTCTTTTGTTGCCTTTTCTTTTCTTTAGTTCATCCTGCACTTTTTTTCTTTTCATACCCCTTTCTTTTCTTTCTGTCATTCTTTGTCCAGACGTACCACTCTCGCCATGTCTCTCGGTGTCACCCCCACACTTATATGAGACCTATTCCTAAAACAATTCAAAAGCTCCTCTGACCTTAAAGGTTGAGGCTGATCATGGTTTTTCAGCCTTGGGCTTGTAATGAGCTGTCATATCAGAAAGAATGGGTATATAGGCTCAAAGAGGGTGAACAAAGGATTCAATTTGCAAGGTAGGTCCATTTGGCTAGTAGCTTGTAAAGAAAGATGGCCTAGATCATGTCACTCCTACATGCGAAACCAGATGTATCCAGAGAGTCAAGGCAAAATTCAAAGCACATAGCAACATGGATGCAAAAATCACACAAGGAAGAGAATGGCAAGATACAAAGCCATTTTTATATACAAGGCTCAAAAATTTTCACATGGATAAATTGCTTTGTCACCAATGGTTTATCTTTTTAGTTTTTCAGCTACTTGCTACCTAAAAATGCAAAAATTTTCACTCCCTATCAAGTTTGAAAAACTTCTTTTCTAGAATTACACACTGCCTCTTCCTGTTTTGTTCTTCCTAAAGAAATCCATTAAAATTTTCAAAGCATTTTTCTCCTCAATCAAGAATCAAAAAAATTAAAGAAACAAGGCAAAGTGAAAACAAAATTGAAAAACATGAACAAAAATCAAAAATAGACTCTGGCAATTAGCCCGACCCTGGCAAAAGTGGATCCGGAGTCGGCCCCGACTCGGTAGACAAATTAGAAGTAAAACAAACAAGAACGAAAATTAAAATAACACAAATAACAAAATTAATTACATGAAATGTACACACACAAAATTGCTCTCCCCCCACACTTAAATGTTGCATTGTCCTTAATGCAAAACCTAGATGCACATAAGGGATAGGGGAAATAAGAAAAAACTTCTTCTTTAGGGTGGGAAGAATGTGCAAAATTTGATATCTAGCATTTTTACTCCGCTCCTGTTGGTAATAGCTTGAGGGAGTTTTCTTCCAATCGATCTTGATAAGTTTAATATGATATCTTCCAGTGGCTCTTCGAACAAAAGTCTTAATGGTGAATGCTTGACCAAGTGGCCATAGAAGCTTCTCGGTTTCTTCAGATCTTGGAATGGTTCTTCTTGTTGCTCTATCTAGAACTGGTTGACCATGATTACCATATCTATATTGCCTACAACTCTTGTGAATTTCAGACTCGGCTGCTAAGATTGGATTCGGCTTGCTGAGTGTAGAGTCGGCTTTCCACATATCGTCTTAGTTTTTCGATAGCAGAGTCGGCTGCCGGGCATATTCTCAGCATTTGTTCGGTTTCGACATTGGCTACCAGGAACTAACTCGGCTTGTGCTTATATAAGTTTGGGCCACCCAAGTCGGACTCAGTTTTAGCGTGGTTGTGGACTCGGTCGCTGCAAACAGACTCAACTTCCATCTGCTTTTGGCCTTAGTTACCGAGAACGGACTCAACTTCCGGCTGGTTGCAAGAGTCAGACTCGACTTCCATTTCCACGTTTGAGTCGGATTTGGATGGTACTAGCTTGCAGATTCTATAGTCCAAGATGGAGTCAGACTCAAATATGTCTCTTTGTTCGAGTCATTTTTGTCTCATCTCGGCTCTAGATGGCCGATTCGGTCTGGATTCAGCACGTGTTGCTAAGTCGTCTCGACCTTCTATTGCTTCCGACTCTGGTTGTCTGAATTGGACTCGGTATCTGTCTCATCGCTCGAGTCACTCTCAGCTCTTGTTTGGTCTCGGCTCTAGTTGGCCGAATCAAACTCGACAGTTGAATTTGTTGCCACTTGTGTTGGTAACAGCTTTTCGGTCCCAACGACTTGGACTCTGGCATGCTCGGAGCACTTCGATTCCTCATTGTACTTGCATACTTGGTCGATTAAATCAATGAATTCAGAATTGAGATCTGAGTTAGCAAGGTTAGCAATATCAGCTTTGGAGTCGGACAGATCCGGCACATGAGCCAAAAAATTATTAATAGAGTCTGACACCTCAGTCCCATAATCTGAAACTTTAGTTATATCGGAACTGTTAGAATTATCAACCACATCAACAATATTTGGAACTTCAATCTTATTAGCAGGATCCCGACCCTTAACCATAGAGTTGACGATCTCAAACATAGTCACGTGGTCCAGCATAGGACCTACAAGTCAACACTTTTAGTCATATTAACACTGTCCGACTTATTAGCCATAGAATTAGCATCCTCACCCCTTTTAACAAGGTTAGCATCAACGCATCGGGGATCTCCAATCTTGGCATCAACTCACATGGGATCGGTAATGTTAGCATCAACACCTGTGGGATCAACAGTCTCGACCCCGTCAACATGGTCCAACATAAGCAACATCAGATTGATAACCTCAACCACCTTAATTGAATTATTAACCACAAAATTAGAACTCTCGGCCATCTCAATAAGGTTGGCAATTTTAATCACATCAACCAGATTAGAAATAGTTTCTACCCAGTTAGAAACCTCAGCCATCTCCGCATAGTCAGAAACATCATCTATACAGTTGGCGATCTTGGCCATCTCAATAGAGTCAGACACCTCCACCATTGAGGCAGAAACTTTAGTCATCTCAGTAGAGGCAGAAACTTTAGTCATCTCAATAGAGGCAAAAACATCATCTACAGAGTCGACCACTTCAGCCATCTCATTTCTACTATTCACAATTGTGTCACTTATAGTTTCTTCCTATGGACTGGGGATGGTTTGAGAAGGACTATGTCCAAATCTCTAGGAATGTAGCTGATTTATGGTGGCAGGTTAATTCTACAATTTGTTTTTGCAAATCCTGTAAACCTACAGTGTGGTACACATACCCTCTTGAAATTCCATGTTGCTTATGGGCATCTATTTGGTCCAGTTTCCTAAGGAACTCTCCTTTTGTGGGAACTGCATGTTGTGCATGGCCATTTGCTGTGGTTTAAATGGAAGTGGTGGTTCTTGCAAAATGGGACAATCATTGGTTGGATGTCCTACAGAACTACACATGCCACATCCATCTACGTTTCTTTCCACTCTTGGATTGTCAGCAACAATTATCCCATTCATTCCACTGGATGTAGTAAATCTCCTAATGTCAAAATGCAGAGTGTTACCTACAAAATTATGAAACTCAAGCAACACATGTGTTAGCTCAGGTTGAAACTGCTCGTATGACTGGGCTCGTTCCTATTCGGGATATCAAGGACACCATGGCTGATACATCATAGCATCAATGTGCAACTTATTCCCTTTAGTTTGAACAACAAAATCCCTAACGGAACCAGGATTAGAATTACCAAGATCAAAAGAATTAAAGTACCAATGTTAGAACTATCAACATTAGAAGAATTAGAATCGATACTAGTATCAAGATGCACAAGTGTTATTAACAAAATTAAGAACCAAAAAGAAAAACAAAAAGATAACAAAATTAGAAAATAGAAAAATAGAAAGATAACAGAATTAAAATAGAGAAGAATTAGAAAAATAACAGAATAAAAAACAGAAAACAGAAAAATAACAAAATCAAAAACAAAAAAATAGGAAAATAATAGATACAGAAACAAAAAATAAATAAAAAGAAAACGATAATAGAAATAGAAAAACAGAAAGATAAAAATAGAAACACAGAAATGCAACAGAATTAAAGATGAATAGTAATAGAGCAATCGTAAACTGGTCAGAATGTTACTACAGAAAAAATTTGATGCATAAAAAAATTCATACAAAGAATTACAGAATCAGATATGCAGAAAAAAAAATTGAAGTCAATTATGCAGAAAAAATTAAAGTTAGTTATGTAAAACAGAAAACAAAATTAATTATGCAGAAAAGAAAATAAATTCAATGACGTAGAGACAAAAATTTATGTGAGAGAAAAATAGACAGGTCCTACAATCTCTCTTTCTTTTTCTTTTTTTAATTTCACAAACTCGGCAGAAGAAGACAAAATAGATAAAAACTCAACGAATTAAATCAAAGGAAAAACAAACTTAGTATACCCAAAACAAATAGACCTAGCATTCTACAGACTTGGAATTTGGCATAAACTCAGATTTTGCACACAAAGACACAAAGGAACTTGTGTCCCCAGCTATGGTGCCAATTTGATAATCGCTTAGTCATTGTGGCTTTTCATCAAATATAACTAGAGCTAACTATAGCATAGTACAACCTTACGACATTCTTCTTAAGGACACAATGCGCTCAATTATGACTTAATGTAGGAATCAGAGTTTCATGAAAAATAGTAAATACACATGGAATGCCGACTCTGTCTCGAATTGAGATGACTTCAGACTTGGTCTTGGACTAAGACATTGGACTCGGACTAGAGTCAGATTGACTCGATCTCGGACCAGAAGCATAAATGGGGGGTTTGGATTGTTGGAACGTGAAGTAAGACAGAGAATAAACTAAGTATGAAAGTAAATGTTGGTTCACAATTCTCTTCCTCTCAAGATTATGAATCCAAATCAACCTAGAGTCTTATGACAATCGTCGAACATTCGTCCGTTGCCGACCGAGGATTTACACAATCACTACCTCACTAGTTGGTAGGGAGTATGCACATGGTTGATTTTAGGTTCTCTTATCGATTACCTAATTAAATTGCTAGATCAATTCCAATCGGCCTAACCTAGCATTATCCTAGCTAAGATGTGGTTCTTAGTTACCAAATAGTCTCAACAATACCCATCTTACACTCTTGTGGGGTGTATAAAATATGACTTATCACTCACTAAGCCATTGAAGCCTATACAATCTTGGATGTACAAGAGTATGTAGGGCTAACTTCCTCACAGGTCTCTCACTACCCACATTCACACAACTCCCCCCCATCAATGATTATAGAACATAAGTTACCTAAGACGTGGCACCTAGAATGGAAAATATTCTCCCTCTATGTCTCAGCTTCATCCACCATCTGGCTACCCATCAACCTCCTAATCATCAATAGATCTCCCTTAAGATGGGAATCATCATTAAGACTCAAACTCACTAGAGGTAGATGTCTCTTCGTGTGAGCTATCATTCGCCACCTTGCCATCACCTCTGATAATTATGGTTCTCCTATTAAGACATTGAGAAGCTATATGGCCTTTTCTAAGACACTTAAAACATTTAATGCTACTTGTCTTAGGGGCACTAGGTGAAGGTGTGACAACTATCTCCTTTTGACCTTGGAAGGGCTCATTCCCCTTCTTAGAACTCCTGTCACTCCTAACTTTCTCCTTCTCCCCCTATTTCTTCCCCTCTAGCTACTAGAACCAGCTACTGATTTCCTAGATGCACTCCTCCTCCTCAATTGCATCTCTACCTTAATTGTGTGATGTATTATAAATTCTCCCAAAGTGCCATAACTCTACAATTCTATCATATCCTAAATTTCCCTATTCAACCCATAAGAAAATCTTGCTATAGTTGCCTCCTCACTCTCCCTAAGTTGGGCTCTCAATAGGTCCATCTCCATTTCCTTATGGTACTCCTCCACACTTTTGGTTCCTTGATATAATCTCTAGAGCTTATTGTGTAGGTCCCTTGCATATGATGGTGGAACAAACATCTTACTCATTGATCTTTTCAAATCATACTAGCTCTCACAAGGCTCTACTACACCTCTCCTTATGTCATCCATCATAGTAGTCTACCAAATTAAGGCATAGTCCCTAAAAGCTAAGGTTACTAACCTTACCCCCTTTCGACCTTATATATCAAAACTAGTTATCATCTGCTTAACTTTGAGCTCCCAATCTATATAGACCTCAGGCTTACAATTTCCTAAAAATGAAGGTATCTTACACTTACTTATACCTAATTTATGCCTCCTATCCTCTCCTCTCCTCTCATGCCTCTCACACCTTTCACGCCTCTCTTCCTTCATATTTTTCTCATGTCTCTCATGCCTCTCTTCCCTAGAGGATCGTGAACTCCCACTATGGTCACTACAGTTCCTTCCTTTGAAGCCATCCTCCTTGGCTCTACTTAAAGCCTCAACCTTATCATTAGTTCTTTGTACATCCTTTTGCACCATATCAAGCCCTTGCCAACTAAGTTCAATTTTTCCTTAAGCTCATTCATGGTATCTATGATGACTTAGACTTATGTGAAAGACCTTCCCAATTTATACTAGCACATCCCATCTTTCTACACTCCTCAAAGCCTCCTAAACCTCCTAAACTACTGCAATACCAAATACAAGAAAAAAAACCTCACTACACTCTCTTAGTGTTTCCACTCACTCGTGTTTCACACTTTTTTTGACTTTTTCTCTAAGGAACTCTCTATCCTTTTTCCACTTAACTCTCACTTTTAAGATTGACTAAGAAACATACTCTCTAAATCAAACATTTCAACTATAAGTGAAAGTCAAGCAAATCTCAAGATACTTTTAGGAAAGCGAAGGAAAGAAAACTCAGAAAAAACACTAGAAGCCAAGAAAACTAACAAACAAGAAAAGCTAAGAAAAGAAAAGCTAAACTCAAAGGAATTCAATGTGACATGTAAGAAGACTTAAATAACAACTAACAAACATTTAGAAATGCAAAGGAACTCAAGAAAATAGGAGAAAATTACTGCACCTACAATGCACCAAAACTAGCAAATTAGAAATCTAGAACACATGTGTATCGTATAGACTTTTGGACCTTCAAACCATTTTTCTTTGGATCTTTTTCTTTTGTTTTTAGGTGGATAAGCTCTATTTTTACTGCAGGAAGTCGACCACTTGAATATCTTTTTCTTTTACTTTTTACAAATCATTTTTTTCACAAACACTTGGTCCTTAATTTTTGACAGCGTAAACACAATTCTAGCACATTTTCTTGCATAGTTTCTCATAGGCATTTCCATAAACAATGGTGAACATAACCTATGTGTAAGGAAGAAATATAATGACACAAAAATGGTGCAATTCTACTATGTTTTTCAGCAAGATTCACGACAATACCAAACATACCACACACTATACAAAATTGTGCTAACATGCATCAAGAACACGAATGAAGACCAAACCCTAACCCCATAGGATCAAAACTACATGAATCAAGAACATAACAAATTAAGGAATTTTGACAAATTGAACCATGGATCTATAATCCATAGGTATGCAAACAAAAACCTACAAAAAATAACGAAAACAAACATGAAATAAAGCCAGAAATTAGAACGAAACTTACATGGTGATTGTTCGCCTAAACCACCTTGAATGCCGCAGATTCCTTAATTTTTAGAGCTACAACCTGCTGCTAGGTGTAGAATTCTAGCTTTGAATACCAATTTACATAACCTGAATCAAGAATTAAGCCTAGCACACAAGAATCTCCAAGATCCAAGAGGAACACAAAAATTCGCAAAAAGACTAATAAAGAAGAAAGGAAAAAGATGGTAAAGGTAGGAATGAATGCGCCACTAGCTCAAAGAGAACTAGATAAGAGTAATGAGATTCGTCACGAGTTCCATGGATTCTTGATGAGAATAAAAAGTTTCTTGGACAATCCAAGAATAGAGAGAAAGCTCTCATAAGTGCAATGCACCTTCTTTTTCACAAGTGAAAAAATGATCAACAAGTTCTCAAATTGTAAGTACAAGGGGTCCTTTTATAGCATGATTAGTGACTGGATTAGGCTTCACTAATCATGCTTAAGGCCACACAAAAAGGCCCAAAATGCAAGCCAACCTAGTCTTAGCCTTAACAACTAAAAATGTGACCAATTTAGCGACCGAAATTGGAGACGGATTGTCTAGGTGGAATTTGGCATCCGAAAAGGACCTTGGCTAAAGGTCATCCTATCCTATATGGAATTTTATGAAAATAAAAGGAAATTATAAGGAAAACAAAGTGTTTCCATCCCTATACATTGCTTACAAGGTAGCTGGACAAATGGTACAAAGTATGACCTTTTGGGTCTTCTCCTTGGTCCTTGAGAGTGGCCAAATTATGCTGTACTTCCTCTTGGATCCTCTTAAGCCTTCCCCTAGTGATAGGTTCTTCAAGTGCAAGGATTTCCCCTTCCACATATGCATCATTATGTGAGACATTGCAAGAGAAAAGTTCTTCCCTCCACACATGTATTTCTTAGTGGATAAGAGATTTTGCTTCTTAAAGAATTAACTTTAAGCTTTGAAATTGAAACAAGATGATAACAACACCCACAAAGAATTACACCTCCAATGATATCTTCACTTGTTGCTGCATGTCTCTCTTTCTGATATGTGCAATAAACCCTTTGATGTTGTTGGATTTTTTCTATATCCACCATTGAAAATAGATCACTTAGTTTTCCTTTGCATGTATACATAGCTCATTTCTTTTTTTTTGTTTTGTTTCTTACAACCCTTAGTCTGTCTTGAACTAGAACCTATTTTTTCTTCATTTTTTATTCACTTTATCACTGGTATTTCTACCCTTTCCCACCATATTTACCACTTCTTCTAGAGGACTTTTTTTACTTCTCCATTTCCTCAATTAGAATCTTCATATCCTTTCCTAGCATGTGTGTTAATTGAAAACCTAGTCTATACACCTTGTCTTCACAATAATCAGCTTCAAATTGTTGTTGAAGCCTATTATACGCCAAGGTGATTAACCTATGAGCCTTTTCATCTAGACTAAGATACACAACATCTTTGTTAATTGGTTTTCTAAGTTTAAAATAATTTATCCACTTACTAATTCTAATGTTCTCAATGTGTTTAAGAAACTTCATTGATTTCATTTCCTAAAACATTGTCAAATTTACTCTAATTTGGAAGAGAAATTCCTAACACCTTTTCATATCTCATTGGGAATATATTACATAAATGAGAATAATGCAGATTCTTTAGCACCATTAAGAACTAGAACATCATAATGAATATGTGAAAATTAAGATAGCTACATAGTTTGTAGCTACAATATGGATAACTTATTTTACACTTGTAAAACAAAATTACATAAATGCAGTGTATCTTTGTTCAGATGAAAAGGCTCATTGGTCAATCACCTTAGCCTATAATAGGCTTCAACAACATCATGAAGTTGGTGATGGTGAAAGCAAGGTGTATAGACTAGACACTTTATTAGTACCAATACAAATAGAGGATATGTAGATTTTAATTGAGGAAATAAAGAAGGTAAGAAAAATTACTCTAGAGGAAGTTATGCATGTGATAAGAAATAGTAGATGTAATGTTGGTAAAGTGAATAAAAAAATGGAAAAAGTAGTATGTTAGAGTGCATAGGAAAACAAAATGCTTTCCTCGATGGTTGATATAGGAACATTTTGGCCACATCATAAGCTTTATCATAGAAATCAGAAAAAGGAAGTGTGCAACAATGGATGGTGATATCATTGGATGTGAAATTCTTTGTAGGTGTTGTTACCATGATCTGTCAGTTAGAGTTTAAATCTCATTATTCAAGAAGCAAAATCTCTAAACCATTGAGTTATATCTGTGTGGAGGGATGACATTCTCTCTTGAAATGTCTGACACAAGCATGTAACAAAGAAGATGAACCTGGTAATACATTTTATAATTTAGTTTATGTTAGGGATGATAACTAAAATGATTATGTTTGCAATTTTTGTGGAGAAGATGGAGACTAGAGTTTATCTGATCATATAACCATGAAATAAGTTATGTATTTCTATATCTAAGTAATTTATATGGAAAGTTGATGAGCAACCTTTGCAATGGACAAGGTCTCCGCCTTATCCCTAAGCATTACAAAGATAATTATTTTGGTCATCACCCTAACCTAAATGATATGATAAAATTTATGAGTAAATTCATTTTCTTTGTTCCGTGCTTATGTTTGACATTTTAAGAGAGAAAGTCTTCCCTCCATACATATATGTCTTAGAGGATAAGCCCTCCATACATATATGTCTTAGAGGATAAGAGATTTTCCTTCTTAAAGAATGAGCTTTAAATTCTGATATCGAAGCAAGATGATAATAAACCACAAAGAATTTCTCATCCAACAATATAACCACTTGTTACTGCATATCTCCCTATGTGATTTGTATAATAATCCATTTGACGTGGCTGAATTGTTCCTATATCCACCATAAAGAAAAGGTCACTTAGTTTTCATTTGCATGCATATATTGCTAATTGCTTTTTGCATTCTGTTGCTTATAACCCTTGGTTGGTGTTGAACCAAAACCTTTTTATTTACTTTATTAGCAATATTTCCATCCTTTCTCACCATATTCAACATTTCTTCTACGAGACTTTTTTGCTTCTCCATTTCCTCAATTAGAATCTTTATATCATTTTTTTGTTATGCGTGCTAATTGGAAACCTAGTCCACACACCTTGCCTTCACCATAACCAACTTCAAACTATTGTTGAAGTGTATTGTATGCTAAGGTGATTGACTTGTGAGCCTTTTCATCTGGACTAAGATATACTATATCTTTGTAATTTGGTTTTCCAAGTATAAAATAAGTTATCCAACTATACAATTAAGAGCTATGCCACTATCTTTTCACATACTTATTCTAATTTTTTGGTTCTCAATGATGTTGAGGAAATTGCATTAATCTTTCTTCCCGAAACCTCACATGTTTACTCTTATATAGAAGAGAAATTTCAAACACCTCTTATAATATTTCTTGCTTCAAAGATCTCATTAGGCATATATAAGAGAAATGATAACAATGAAGATTCTTTAGCACCATTGAAGACTAAAACAACAGAATCAGTATGTGTAAAGATAACTATAAAATTCTCAACTACAATATGGAAAACTTATTTTACACTTGGCAAACCAAATTAGAAAGATGTAGTGTATTTTAGTCTTGATGAAAAGGTTCACTAGTCAATGACCTTAACCTATAATAGGCTTCGACAACATTATGAAGTTGGTGATGGTGAAAGCAAGGTGTATGTACCAAGTTTTTTTATTAGCAACAATACAACAAAAGGATATGAAGATTCTAACTGAAGAAATAGAGAAAGAAAGAAAATGTCCTCCAGAGGAAGTTATGCATGTGGTGGGAAAGGGTGGAAGTAATGTAGATATAGTATCATTTCATTTATGCTAGGGGGTGATAACCAAAATGATTGTGTTTGCAATGTTTGTGGAGAAGACGGATACCTTGTCTTTTGTGAAGGATGAAGGAATATATGAAGTATCACATATTTAAAGTAACCTAAACTTATCCAATAAAATCTTTTGATGATTAATAAATTTAATTTCTTTTGAGCCTAGAGTCCATCTTGTTAAATAACCATGAAAAAAGTTAGGTACATCTATATGCAAGCAAGTTAAATGGAAAGTTGATAGGCAATCTTCATAATGGAAAGGTCTCATCCTTCTCCATAAACATTACATAGATAATCATTTTGGTCATCATCCCTAAGATGAACAAAATAATAACATTTACAAGCAAATTCATCTTCTTTGATCCATGCTTGTGTCAAACATTGTAAGAGAGAATGTGTTCCATTTTCACATGTATTTCTTAGTAGATAAGAAGTTTTGCTTCTTCAATAATGAGCTTTAAGCTTCAAAATTGAAACAAGATAACAACAACACCCACAAATAATTTCATCTTCAACAATATCACCATTTGTTGCTACATGTCCCTCTTTGTGATTTGTATAATAAACACTTTGATGTAGCTGGATTGTTCTGATATCCAACATCCAAAAAATATCACTTAGTTTTCCTATGCATGCATATATAACTCATTTCTTTTTGTAATCTACTACTTATGACCCTTGGTATGTCTTTAACCATAACATTTTTTTTTCATTTTTTCATTAACTTTATTAGTAGTGTTTCCATCCTTTCCCACCACGTACAACACTTCTTTTGGATGATTTTTTCCTTCTCCATTACCTCAATTAGAATCTTTATATCCTATTTTTTATTGGTGCTAAATAGAAACGCAATCCATACACTTTTCTTTCATCATCACTAGCTTCAAACTATTATTTAAACCAATAGAATGCCACAGTGATTGACCTGTCAACTTTTCATCTGGACTAAGATACAATGCACCTTTGTAATTTATTTTTTTAGGTATAAAATAAGTTATCCACAATGTGATTGAGAGTTATGTCGCTATCACTCACATACTATTTCTAATATTTTTGTTCTCAATAGTGCTAAAGAAACTACATTGATCTCATTTCTCAAAACATTTTTATGTTTACTCTTATTTAGGAGAGAAATTCCTAGCATCTCTTCTAATATTATCTTACTAGGCATAAATTAGAGAAACGAGAGCAATATAGATTCTTCAACATCATTGATAACTAATACAACATAATCAATATAGTTTCGATGGAAAAGCTCACAAGTCAATCACCTTAGCTTGCAATAAGCTTCAACAACATTATGAAGTTAGTGATGGTGAAAGCAAGATTTATGAACTAGGTTTTTTTTTGTTAGAGTCAGTACAAGAAGATTATGTGAAGATTCTAATTGAGGAAATAAAGAAGGAAATAAAAGGTTCCTTAGAGGAAGTTATGCATGTAATGTGCAACACCCCAATTTTTATTCTATTTATTATTGGTTATAGATATTGTATTATATTAATTATTATTAATAAATTATTTAATTGTTTTATAATTAAATAAATAATATTTTGGGAGAAATATAGGTTGAGTTTTAATTAATTAAATTAAGAAAAATAGACTATTTACAAAAAGTAAATGCTTAAGTCCCATATCTGACAATACAAGCTTATGTCTCATCTCCTTCTCCTATATAAGGAGTTGGATACCAAGCAAGGAAGACAAGAGAATCTCTGAAAAAGTTGAGATTGATGTAAAGTATTGAACCTAGATAGTTTAAATCTTTCTCATATTGTAAAGGTTCTGCAAGGGTTGTGGGACCTTTGGTTTGGATTTCATATGGTCTGTTAGTGGGAGCTATAAGGTTTATTTTGGATTCCATTTTAGGGTTATATATTTGGATTCCATTTTAGGGTTATATAAAGGAACAACTAAAGAAGCTGGAAAGACCTCTTCTACTGAGTTAGTTTTTCTAAACATGTGATTTCAACAAATAAAAACGACTTTGAGGATAAAAGTAGGAGGAGAACCTCCAAAGGAAATTACCAAGTAACAAGAAGTACGACCTTCAGGAGCGGGAACCTCACTTGGGAGTTAACATTGTAGGTAAGGAGGAGTAAGAAACTTGCTCAAGGTATGGTATGATTGTAGGTAGGATAGGGGTCGTCCTTGTATGCATTCTTCTGGCTAGGGTGAAATGACACCTTGTGGCCAGGGGGTTGAGGGTTTCCCATGAACCCCAAAGTGTTTGTTTTTGGTATTCCCTAAAGGAGACTGAGCTCCCTAATTTATTAAGTTCTGTTTGTGTAATTAGTTGTGTATGTGCAATTATTGTGTGTTTGCAAAACATAGAAAAACCATAGGTTCTCTTTATGTTTGAAACTTCGGACAAGAATCCAGGAGGTTTCGATAGTTGGCCATTGAGCACGACCATGACCTATGCATGTTCATGCAGACTATGCATACTCGTACAAACTATACCCGCCCGTACAGACTGTGATGCTCATGCAGAGTCAAACCAGTTGTGCATGCCCGAGCTAACAAAAGCACGCCCATGCTGCCCTATCTATGTTGTATGAATCTTTGGTGTCCGAATGTATTTATTGTTTCTTTGTTAACCTATGTACTTGTGTGAATTATATTGCTATAATGATTGATGCATGGAGAACGACAATATGGCATATAAAAAAAGTAAAGAAAATGATAAGGGTGATGATGCATATATAGAAGGGGAAACCCCTAAACTTGAAGGACTTATCACTATGGAAAGACTTAAGAGGATCGGAGAGGAAGTACAACATAATTTGGCTAACCTCAAGGACCAAGGAGAAAACTAAGGAGGCATACTTTGTACCATGTGTCTAGCTACCTAGAAGGAAATGTATAGGGTTTGAAACACTTTGTTTTCTTTCTACTTTCCTTGTATTTTTAGTACATTTCATATAGAATAGGATAGTCTTGAGCCAAGGTCCTTTTTGGATGCCAAAACTCACCTAGCCAATCTGTCTCCAATTTTGGTTGCCAAATTGATCACCTTTTTGGTTTCTAATGCTAGGATGGCTTGTGTTTTAGACCTTGATGTTTAGGCCTTTTCGTAGCGTATTAAGCATGACTAGTGGAATCCAATCTAGTCATTAACCATGCTATAAAAGGACCCTTTGTACTTACATTTTGAGAACTTTTGATCATTTTTTCACTTGTGAAATAGAAGGTGATTTACACTTGTGATAGCTTTCTTTCTATTCTTGGATTGCCCAAGAAACCCTCATTCTCATCAAGCATCCATGGTGCTCATGGCAAACCTAAATACTCTTATTTAGTTCTCTTTGAGCTAGTGGTGAATCCATTCCTACCTACACTATCTTTTTCCTTTCTTCTTTATTGGTCTTTCTACGAGTTCTAGAGTGCTAATTTTCTAGTCTTGGTGCATTGTTTGGGATGCATTGTGTGTGCAATAATTTTTGCCTATTTCCTAAGTTCCTTTGTATTTCTAAATATCTTTTAGTTGTTCTTTGAGCCTTCTTACATGTCATATTAAATTCCATTAAGTTTAGCTTTCCTTTTCTTAGCTTTTCTTGCTTGTCAATTTTCTTGGCTTATAGTGTTTTGTCTTTGAATGTTCTTTCCTTTTCTTTCCTAAGAGTATCTTGAGATTTGCTTGGTTTTCACTTGTAGTTGAGATGCTTGATTTAGAGAGTAGGTTTCTTAGTCAAATTTAGAAGTGAGAGTTGAAAGGAAAAAGGCTAAAGAGTACCTTTGAGAAAAAGCCAAAAAATGTGTGAAACACGAAAGTGAGTGGAAACACATAGAGAGTGTGTGAGGCTTTTTTTTTTTTTGCATTTGGTACTACAGTAGTTTATGAGGCTTTGGGAAGTGTACAAAGATGGGAATTTCCAATATAAATTGGGAAGGTCTTTCACCTAAGTCTAAGTACATCATAGATACCATGAAAGAGTTGAGAGAAATGTTGGACTTAGTTGGCAAAGGGCTTGATGTGGTGCAAAAGGATGCACAAAGTACTAATGATAAGGTTGAGACTTTGCATAGAGCCAAAGATAAGGGTTTTAGAGGAGGAAATTACAATGACCACAGTAAGAGTTCCCGGTCCTTTAGGGAAGAGAGGCGTGAAGGACATGAGAGAAATAAGAGGGAACAAAGGCATAAAAGGTGTTATAAAGGAGAAGAGGATAGGAAGGATGAGTTAGATATGGGTAAGTGTAAGATACCTCAATTTGTAGGGAACCATAACCCTAAGGTCTACATAGATTGGGAGCTCAAAGTTGAGCAAGTGATAACTAGTTTTGACATACAAGGCTGAAAAAGGGTGAGGTTGGTGACCTTAGCTTTTGTGAATTATGCCTTGATCTGGTGAACTTCTATGATGGATGGCATAAGGAAAGGTATAATTGAGCCTTGTGAGAGCTGGTATAATTTAAAAAGATTAATTAGAAAGACGTTTGTTCCATTGTCGTATGCAAGGAACCTACATCATAAGCTTCAAAGATTATATCTAGGGTCTAAGAGTGTGGAGGAGTACCACAAGGAAATAGAAATAGAACTATTGAGAGCCCAACTTAGGGAGAGTGAGGAGGCCACTATGGCAAGATTTCTCCATGGGTTAAATAAGGATATTCAGGATATGGTAGAACTGTAAAGTTATAGCACTTTGGGAGAGTTAGTGCATCAGGAAATTAAGGTAGAGATGCAACTAGGTAGGAGGAGTGCATCTAGGAGATAAGTAGCTAGTTCTAGTAGTTGAAGGGGAATAGACAGGGAGAAGGAGAAAGTTAGGAGAGCTAGGAGTCCTAAGAAGAGGAATGAGCCCTTCCAAGGTCAAAAGAAGATAGTTGTCACACCTTCATCCAATGCCCCTAGGACGAGTAGTATTAAATGTTTTATGTGCCTTGGAAAATGCTATATAGCTTCTTAGTGTCCTAATAGGAAAGCCATGATTTTGAGAGATGATAGCGAGGTGGCAAGTGATAGCTCACATGGAGAGACATCTCTACCTAGTGAGTTTGAGAGTCGTAGTAATGATTCCCATTTTGAGGGAGATTTACTAATGGTTAGGAGGTTGATGGGTAGCCAGATGGTGGATGAAGTTGAGACATAAAGGAAGAATATTTTTCATTCTAGGTGTCACGTCTTAGGTAACTTATGTTCCATAATCAATGATGAAGGGAGTTGTGTGAATGTGGTTAGTGAGAGACTTGTGAGGAAGTTAGCCCTACTTGCTATTGTACATTCGAGACCATATAGGCTTTAGTGGCTTAGTGAGCATGGATAGTTAGTTGTGAACAGGCAAGTTGAAGTGGCCTTTACCTTAGAAACGTATGAAGATAAGGTGTTGTGTGATGTGGTGCCAATGGAGGCCATACACCTATTATTGGGTAAGCCATGACAGTTTGATAGGAAGGTGATTCATGATAGAGTCATAAACAGATTTACATTTGTACATATGGGACAAAAGGTAGTTCTTAAACTTTTGTCTCTTAAAGTGGTTTAGGAAGATCAAAATAAAATGAGAGAAAAGAGAAAAAATGAGAGGGAGGTTGAAATGAGAGAAATCAAAACAAAAAGAGAAAAGGAAAGTAATAAAAGCAAGAATGTAAAAATGTGGGAATAAAAGAACCAACCAAGAGTGGTAAAAGCAGATAGAGGAAGAGCCTAATTATGGCCTAATTATGGCCTAGTGATGGTGAAAGCAAGGTGTATAGACTAGGTTTTTTCTAACCACCAATACAAAAAGAGGATATGAAGATTTTAATTGAGGAAATAATGCTGATAAAGTGAATAAAAAAGTGAAAAAAGTAGCAGGCTCTGGTGCAAGAAATATCAAGTGTTATAAGTATCAACACATAAAAAAACAATTATTTGTATGTGTCATGCACAGAAGAACAAAATGTGCTTTCTTAGATGGTTGATATGGGAAAAATTCAACCACAACATTAGGTTTACTATACAAATAAGAAAAGGAAGTGTGCAGCAATGGATGATGATATCATTGCATGTGAAATTCTTGGTAAGTGTTGTTACCATGATGTGTTAATTAGAGTTTAAAGATCATAATTCAAGAAGCAAAATCTCTAAACCAATAAGTTACATATGTATGGAGGGATGACATTCTCTCTTGTAATGCTTAGCATAAGCATGGAACAAAGAAGATGAATCTGGTCATACATTTTATCATTTAGTTTATGTTAGGGGTGATCACCAAAACAATTTTGTTTGTAATGTTTGTGAAGAAGGCAGATAATTTATCGATTGTGAAGGTTAAAGGAAAATACAAAATATCACATATTTAAAATAGCTTAACCTTATCCAATAAAATATTTTTCCATTAATTATTATTATTTTTTAGCCTAGAGTCCATCTTATCATATAACCATGAAATAAGTTGTGTTTCTACATCCAAACAGCTTAGATGGAAAGTTAATGGGTAACCTTTGCAATGGATAAGGTTTCTGCCTTCTCCACAAGCATTACAAAGTTAATTATTTTGGTTATCACCTTTAACACAAAATGATAAAATTTATGAGTAAATTCAACTTCTTTGTTCCATGCTTATGTTAGACATTGTAAGAAAGGAAGTTTTTCCTCAACACATATATGTCTTAGTGGATAAGAGATTTTCCTTCTCAAAGAATGAGCTTTAAATTCCGAAATCAAAATAAGATGATAGTAAACCACAAAGAATTTCACCTCTAGCAATATAACCACTTGTTACTACATGTCTCCCTAGGTGATTTTTATAATAATCCCCTTGGTGTAGCTAAATTGTTCCTATATCCACCATCCAGAAAAGATCACTTAGTTTTTCCCTTGCATGCACATATAGCTCATTACTTTTTTCATTCTATTGCTTATGACCCTTGGTTAGTCTTGAACCAAAACCTATTTTTCTTCATTTTTTATTCACTTTATTAGCTGTATTTCCATACTTTCCCACCATATTCAACACTTCTTTTATGGGACTTTTTTGCTTCTCCATTTCCTCAATTAGAATCTTCATATCCTTTTCTGGTATATATGCTAATTGGAAACATAGTCCACATGCCTTGCTTTCACTAGAACCAATTTCAAACTATTATTGAAGCCTATTATATGCTAAGGTGATTAACCTATGAGCCTTTTCATCTGGACTATGATTTTTAAAGTATACAATAAGTTATCCACTATGTAGCTAAGAGCTATGCCACTACCTTTTCATGTACTTATTCTACTGTTTTGGTTCTCGATGATGTTGAAGAAATTGCATTGATCTTTGTCCCCGAAACCTCACATGTTTACTCTTATGTGGAAGAAAAATTCCTAGCGCCTCTTATAATACTTCTTTGTTCAAAGATCTCGTTAGGCATATATAAGAGAAATGAGAACAAAGTAGATTCTTTAGTATCATTGAACACTAAAACAACAATTAGTATGTGTAAAGATAACTATAAAATTCTCAACTACAATATGGAAAACTTATTTTACACTTGCCAAACCAAATTACAAAGATGCAGTGTATTTTAATCCATATGAAAAGGCTCACTAGCCAATCACCTTAACCTATAATAGGCCTATACAACATTATACAGTGTGTGATGGTGAAAGCAAGGTGTATGAACCAAATTTTTCATTAGCAATACAATAAGAGGATATGAAGATTCTAATTGAATAGAGAAAGAAAGAAAAGTCCTCTAGAAGATGTTGTGGATGTGTTGAGAAATGGTGGAAGTAATGCAAATATAGCGAATGAAAAAGTGGAAAAAGATATAGGTTTTGGTGCAAGAAAGATCAAGGGTCATAGGTATTAGAACACAAAAACAAGATGTTATATGTGTTATGCACAAGAAAACAATGTGTTTGCCTAAATTATTAATATTATAACAATTTAGTATCACAAGTTTTATTATACAAATCAAAAAAGAAAGCATGGACCAATAGATGATGATATCATTGGTAGTGAAATTCTTTGTGGGTGTTATTACCACGATGTGACGATTTGAGAGTTTGAAGCTCATTCTTCAAGAAGGAAAACCTTTGAACAACTGATGTACAGAAGGTAGAGACCTCATCCATTGTTAAGGTTAAAGGAAAATACAAAATATCACATATTTAAAATAACCTAATCTCATCCAACAAAATATTTTAACCACTAATTAATTTTATTTATTTTAAGCCTAAAATCCATCTTATCATATAGTTGTGAAAAAAAGTTAGGTACTTTTATAGCCAAGCAACGTAGATGGAAAGTTGATAGGAAACCTTCACAATGGATTAGATGTTCTCCATCTCCACATACATTACAAAGATAATCATTATGGTCATCACCCCCAAGATGAATGAAATAATAAAATTTACAAGCAAATTCATCTTCTTTTTTACATGCATGTATTAGACATTGCAAGAGAGAAGGTCCTCCCTCCACACAATGAATGGTTTTGCTTCTTAAAGAATGAGCTACAAGCTTTGAAATTAAAATGTGATGATAACACCCACAAAGAATTTCACCTCCAACAATATGACCACTTTTGTTACATGTCTCCTTTAGTAATCCGTATAATAAATCCTTTGGTGTTGCTGGATTGTTCCTATATCAACCATCCAGGAAAGAACACTTAGTTTTCTTGTTTATTCTCATATAGCTTATTTTTTTGTGCTTTGTTGCTTAAAACCCCTTGGTCTTTCTTAAACCAGAACCTTTTTTTCATTTTTTATTCACTTTATCAATGGTATGTCCACCCTTTCCCACAACATGCAACACTTCCTCTAGAGGTCTTCTTTTTCTTTACCATTTCCTTAATTAGTAACTTCATATCCTTTCCTAGTATTGATTCTAATTGGAATCCCAGTCCATACACCTTACCTTCACCATAAATAGCTTCATACTATTGTTGAAGCCTATTATACGCCAAGGTGATTGATAAACCTATGAGCTTATTCATCTAGACCAAGATACATTGCATCTTTGTAATTTGGTCTTCAAAGTAGAAAATAAGTTATCGAACATGCAACTAAGAGTTATGCCATTATCTTTTCACATAGTTATTCTAATGTTTTGGTTCTCGATGGTGTTGAAGAAGTTGCATTATTGTCATTTCTCAAAACCTTCTCACATTTATTCTTGTTTGGAAGAGAAATTCCCAACACTTCTCCTAATATTTCTTGCCAATATCTCCTTGGGCATATAGTAGAAAAATGAGAACAATGCAAACTCTTCAGTATCATAGAGAACTAAAACAACGCAATCAATACGTGACAAGATAGTTACATAGTTCTCAACTGTAGTGTGGACAACGTTTACACTTGGTAAACCAAGTTACAAGGATGCAGTGTATCTTAGTCCAGATGAAAAGACTCACTAGTCAATCACCTTGGCTTTAGGTTTCAATAATATTATGAAATTGATGATGGTGAAAGCAAGGTGTATGGACCAAGTTTCTAATTAGCATTAATACAATATGAGGATATGAAGATTCTAACTAAGGAAATAGAGAAGGAAAGAGAAAGTCCTCTAGAAGAAGTTGTGCATGTGGTGGGAAAGGGCGAAATTAATGTTGATAGAGTGAATAAAAAAGTAGAAAAGGAAGTAGGTTTTGGTGTAAGAAATATCAAAGGTCATAGGCATTAGATTATAAAAAAAAAGAATTTATGCATGCATAGGAAAACAAAATGTTCTTTCCTGGATGGTTGATATGGGAACAATCTAGCCACAACATAGGGTTTATTATACAAATCTCAAAGGGAAACGTGTAGCAAATGATGATATAATTAGAGGTGAAATTCTTTGTGGGTGGTATTATCATAATTTGTTGATTTTTTTAGTTTGAAGCTCATTATTCAATAAGCAAAATATATGATCCACTAAGGTATATATGTATGGAGGGATGACTTTCTATCTTGAAATGCTTGGCATAAGTGGAAGAAAGAAGATGAATCTGGTTGTAAAATTAATGATTTCATTTATGTTGGGGTGTGGACCAAAACGTTCATATTTGTAGAGTCTGTGGAGGAGGCAAAGACTTCGTCTATTATAAATGTTGAAGGAAAATATAAAATATCACAAATTTAAAACAATCTTAACTAATTCGTTAAATTTTTTTGACCATTAATTAATATTTTTTTAGTCTAGAGTCCATCTTATCATATAACCATGAAAAAGGTTAGGTACTTTTACATCTCTTCTAGTATTTCTTGCTTCAAATATCTCATTTGCTACGTGCACTCATCATATTCATACCATGCATTAAGTGGTTTTTCTCAACCACATTCACTACTCCTAACAAAGTTGTCAACATCCTTAAGTCATTTGTTTGTCTCATAGAAATAATACCTTTATTGAAATCGAGGCAATGTTCCTCCACCAAATAACATTGGAGGAATCTTGAACATTCTCTTGTCTCTTAGATTCTAAAATTATTATTGTCAAATAAGTTTACACATCTAATTAAACTGTTAAATTCAAGGCTTGTATTTGATCCTCACCACACAAACCATAAACTTCATGATGATTAATGTCATTCTCTCTCTCCTGTACCCCTCTTCCACCTTATTAGGAAAAAACTACCATACCAAAAATTGATCTAGAAAATGCTTATTTTATCATTAGAAAGTACTTTTGAAGAACTTTCTATCCTCCTACCATTTTTTCTTAAAGAGTGGCTCAAAAAAAGCTCTTTCTAAGTTCCTTAAATGAAGCAATGTCTAAATCCTAACACAAAAAGACATCTTCTTTAAAGAAGTATTTTCTAACTAGTTTTTATTTGTACAGAAATTTCTCTTACTAACTCAAAAGACTAAATTTCAATTGCAAAATAACTAGGTATCAATACTAAACTTTTACACAAAAATTATTGAAGCACAAAATTTGAGGACTATTGTGATGAAACCATGGGCAGCAATACAATATATAGTCATCCACTTCTCATCGTATCAAAACCATGGGAAGCAACGTCAACAACTAAAGCTAAGAATTTAGTAGTAAAACTAACAGTCAAATGAGACAATGGATTGACTTCTTTGTTTAACTTAAGTTGGGATAAGCACACTTAGACTAAAAAAGGATAACTAAACTCACTTGCAATTAAATTAGTTTATATAAAAAGACAAGTAGATGAAAGAATATATAATTTAATCCATCAAGTTAAGTAGCTCTTACCAATTAGAAATTGGATTTTTTTTATCATTATATCTCATCTTCCTACAAATATGAATAGGTTAAGATATGTTTTACAATATTAAATATACAATATCTCAATCCAATACAGAATAGAGAAAACATAAGACAATAGGAGGCAAAATCCATTTCCCAATTATTAAGATCAAAAAACAAATCCAAAGATCAAGGGAAATTTGGAGCAAAAGTAAGTCTAAAATTAAGAGTAAACAAATAAAAAAATTATGATATAAATTAATTCACATTGTTTAAATTCTTTCTATTATGAGAGATTGCTTACCCCCATAAATTTTGTATTAACAATATAAAATCATATATCAAAGAAATTATTAGATAAAGTGAACACAAGTATAGATTTACTCAAATAATGATTTCCAGTGTCAAGTAGTGTTGGAAGTTGATCACCAAAAGTTATCTCTTCACCATAGTTGTTCTAGATCAAAGTCTAAGTCAATTATAATCAGCCTTGATTATGTTGAAGACAACAACTCTGGCACAACTATAAACAAAGCAAACAATTAAACTTTGAAGATATAATTTTTCTAAAATTTTTACACCTTACAATTAAACTTTGAGATACAAAATAGTTAGTCAATGTTTAAGTTAAAAACCAAACAATTAACTAACTATATTTAAAGAATAATCTAGGCCTAACATTATTGTATATTTTAAAGAAATATGAAACAAAATAACAAAACAAAAATGCCATAAAATTCACATAGAAGAAAAGGCATATTGCATTCAAATACATGTTCTAAAATTATTTTCTAATTTCAACAAGAAACAAAAAGAATTATATGATCATTGTATAGTACTATCAATAAACAAAGTAACAAATCCCCAATTCCATTTTGTTATTATTTAATTTTTCTTCAAAACCTCTCCAATTATTTATGTTCACAATTCAAAGTCGTAAAATGGGAAAATTGGCATCAGGGATCGATGATGTTGACACGACCAATAATGATTTGTTGGTGGCAACAATACAAGAAAAGGTCACTTGCAAGCCATCACCACTGATGCACTTGTCGGCATGTGTGAACTTGCACACATTGCACTTCTTCCTTTAATCTTCCCACCATAAATAGTAAGATACAAAAGGTTAGGATTACGAACCTGAAAAGTGGTAACCGTGATCAAAGGTTGTGGATTTGAGGGAAGTAGGACAAAGGTAAGGAAGTGAAGAGCGAAGAATAGGGAATTTTTGCTATGCTTGGAGAGGGAGCTTTGTGTGTGTGTGCTTGTCCTTGCAGGTGGTGAGAGCATCGTTCTCTAAAGCAAGTTTGAGTTTAGAAGAATGAAGTGAGGTGATGACTTCAAAAGCTGGCGGTAGGAATTTGTGGTGGGGAAAGATAGGGATTAGAAGTGATGACTTCTTGAGGGTGCGATTTCAAAAGTACTAGGATTTGTTTTCTTTCAAGTGAAAGTTTTATAAAGCATTCTAACAAGTTTTTTTTCAAAAAATATCACACTCTAATAAAGAGCTTATATAGATAGGTCTTATTTATTATTAAAAAATAGAGAACATTTATTTAAGTAACTCTTATAAGCTTTCTATGTAGAGAAAATAAAAACCACTTATTTAAATAATCATTCTCTATATATCTTCATGTTTTTTACAAAGAAGTTATTTCAAAAATCATTGTATAAATGACATTGTATATTTGAAGTTTTGGCATAGTGAACCCAAGTTCCACTTTGGTTAGAGATAGTGACTAAATATGATATATAAGTGAGAAATAACTTTTACCTTACAAGCTAGTTTGTAAGGTTGAGTTAGACTGAAATATAGATTCCATTCTTGAGTCTTGTTTGATATTGCAAACCATCCCTCATTTTTCAAAGAAACTTAATCTATTTCAATCGGAGTTAACAAAAATTAATTAAAAATAAAAATAAAGTAAAACACAACAATAGAGCTAGTGATAGAAAAGGTAAGAGCAATAGAAAATAATGTTGGGGGTGAGAGTGTAGAGGAAGAGATAGTGCTTTGGCAAATGTTACGAAAAAGAACAAAAAATACAAATAGGAAAGGTAAGAGCAATATGTTATAAGTTAAAGAATTGAAGGGAAAAGGAAATGAAGTTGGAGTGAGAGTTCAAAGGAAGAAATAGTGTTTTGGTTTGTAAATGAAACTTTTGTTACAACAAGACATGGGAGAAATGTTGGCTTGTTCATTACATGTTAATTTAACATCACACAATCTCTCTCCCTTTTATGTCTTAACTATTAATATTTTATTCTTTTTCAATAAAATTGAATACGACTGTTTATAAATGATATATTCACTCCTCTTTACTCACTTCTATTAAATATTAAATATTAAATATTAAATATTAAATATCAAATACTAAATATTAAATATTAAATATTAAATATCAAATATTATATATTAAATATTAAATATTGGATATTAAATATTAGATATTAGATATTAGATATTAGATATTAAATATTAGATATTAAATATTAAATGTTAGATATTAAATATTAAATATTAAATATTAAATATTAAATATTAAATATTAAATATTAGATATTAGATATTAGATATTAAATATTAGATACAAAATATTAAATATTAAATATTACATATTATATATTAAATTTTAACTATTAAATATTAGATATTAAATATTAAATATTAAATATTAAATATTAGATATTAAATACAAAATACTAAATATTAAATATTAAATACAAAATATTAAATACAAAATATTAAATATTAAATATTAAATATTAAATATTATATATTAAATATTAATCATTAAATATTAAATACTAAAAATTAAATAGTAAATATTAAATAGTAAACATTAAATATTAAATATTAAACAATAAACAGTAAACATTAAATATTAAATATTAAATATTAAATACTAAATATTAAATATTAAATATTAAATATTAAATGTTAAATATTAAATGTTAAATATTAAATACTAAATATTAAATATTAAATATTAAATGTTAAATATTAAATATTAAATACTAAATACTAAATTTTAAATGTTAAATATTATATTAAATGCTAAATGTTAAATGTTCAATGTTCAAAGTTAAATGCTAAATTTAAATATTAAAATATTCAATACTTTTATGCTTTGTTTAATTGTCCATTTGCTAAGGGGAGTTCAAACATGATATATGGTTATAAATTTTGGAGAGTCTAAAATAAGTTATGTTCTTAACTATTATATCTTATATCTTGTATACATCTTTTTCTTTAACATAATTTTTGTCATCATAAAAAAAGGGAAGATTGTTGGAACATAAGTCCGTGTCCAAAATAACCTGAAAGTTTTGATAATAAATATTATAATTAAAGGATGATATCTTATATTTAACCAGTGTTCTCTAACTCTCAAAAGAACAATAGGTTAGGTGACCAAATGTTTGGTACACATCGATTAAGAGAAACTTATTCAGTATATAAATTTATCATATGCATCCAAAAGAAGAGCTTTTTGTCCAAAAGAGAGGTTGTCATCCAAAGAAGAACTTGTGGTCCAAAGAAGAGAATAATGCAATGTTTGTAATAGGGAGTTTCTCTTTATAAGTATAAAGAGTTATTTAAAATTCTTAACTTATCTCGTGACTCTTTTCATACATATATGAGCTTATAATCATTACACGTTTAAAATTTCTATTATACCTAATGCACTAGGTTGAGAACATATTCATTTTTAGATTGACGAAAAGCTTCGCCAAATATTTTATTATCTCAAGTGAAGTCTAATAAAAGGAAGCTCAAATCATAACTTCTCTCGGAAGGAACCAAAAAGAAGTTTTATTCTTTATTAGTTAAAGATAGCACGTCAAGAACAAAAACAACTTTCTCTAACACGACTTTTCTCTATCTTCAGAAAAAGAGGAGCCTTTGTAGAAGTACATAAAAAAAAGAAAATCTTTGGCATTTAATGCTAAAGTTACCATTTCTCATGCAAGAGTAACATTCATCTCTCTACGTGCCTATAAAAAGGATTTATCAAGCTCGAAGGCAGAAAACAAAGAAAAACAAGAAGAAAACATTCTCTTATGCTTTTTGATTGACAATTAGTAAAATCTTTGTAAAGCTTTTTTAGCGAAGCAAAGTTAAGTCTATTTGCTTTATATTTCTATATGCTTACTTTGTGAGTTAGTTTTTGTAAGAACTCTATATTACTATTGAGATATGCCTGAAAAGGCTAAGTGATAAAAAATACTTGGGGTTTTATTTGTAATTAGGTAGATTACAAGGATTATAACACCTGAAGAGGTACATAATACTTAGGTGTAAGTTAGTTAGACATAGTGAATAGTTCCTACCAAGTCTCTTTGTGAGTCTTCTAGGTCTCCTCGATTCGTATCATAATTAGCAACTAAACTAAACCTAAACTAAGCTAAAAGGAGGTTTAAAAGATCCTAACAAGGAGTAAGTCCAATTCGTCACACCTAAAGCCAAAGGATTTGGTGATGCCTTTAGTGGTCGAAAACTAGTAGTAAGGAAATGGTTCTTATTTGGGCCTTTGGCCCAAGAGCAAGCTATACAAGGAAAATATACCTATTATAGTATGAAAATACTCTTTACAAAGTACTAAGAAAAGCTAATTTGGCATCTAAATAAGGTATACAAAGTGTGTCCCTCATTGGACCCTCCTTGGCCCGTAATGATAAACCCTAGGATCCACAATCAATACTAAATCTTGAAGAACCGAAAAATACTTTGCAAATTGGTGACAGAAAAAGGAATTAAAGAAGAAATGGTAAAATGGATGAGGATGAGGATGAACTCGCCACTATTTCATAGGAATTAGATAAGAGATGTAGAAATTTTCCACAAGCATCATGGAGGCTTGATGATAATTGGGTTTCTTGTTCAAGAACAAGAGAAGAGAGAAAGTCTCTTTCACTACATTTATAGTATCAAAGCTTATGCAACTTGTGGTAATCCACACAACCTAGAACAACCATCCTTCTTCACCAATAGCACCTACACTCCCAAAGGGGAAACACTAAGCCTGATCATCCACTTTCCAAACAAGTACTCAATTTTCTCTTCAACTTAGCCAACTCAGCAAGCCTCGTTCTCTAGGGTGTAATCATCATTGGTCCTGCTCCAAGAACTAGGTCAATGATGAACTTGATATCACAGTGTGTGGAATTAAAGCACAATCTTCACGATTATGCATCCTTCAAACTCGGGTCAAGAGGTAATCCACTCAAATGCAAAATCTAGCTTCAATTCGTGTTGTGTTTTCAAATTTTAGCTTGGGTTTTGCTCAAAGGTGCAATTCTTCTTCAGCTAAAAGGGAGCGAGAAATCTTGCTCGAGGGTATGGGTATGATTGTGGGTAGAGGGGTTGACCCTTGACCTCACTTAGTGTTGTATTTGACTACTTCTATCAACTGATAGAGTGTTTAGTCATTGTTCGTTACGTATTTTTACTTGTCATATATCGTGTTCTCATACATTTTCAACAATCACAACAATAGTATATTTGTATTTTCATGTATTTGTCAATAAAAACACAACATTTATTTAGTCCAAATATGGAAAAACACAATAAATTCCACAAACATACAATATAACAAGAAACCATAATCTTTAATAAAAAAGAAACTATAATTTTTAGGGAGCTTAGCCCCCTTCAGAGAACACCAAGAATAGACAATTAACAAAATCAATTATTAGAACCATGATAACAAATTGGATGATTGGATCCTTGGATTGGTGTTACATAATTCAATTTCATTTTATTTTTGTTCTATATTTTACAACCTTGCAACTCTATTTTGTTCTGCATAACTTTAACTTTCTGCATAATTCTATTTTACATACAAACCCCTTTTTTATATTCAATCTTGGTTCTTGTTCAAAAAGATTAGGCATTCTATGATTGTGTCCTTAAGATATTTGACCTAAGTTAGTCCCTACATAACAAGTATAAGGGAAATCTAGTGGTTTTGATAGTGTTTCGGCACTATTATCAAATTGGCACCATTGTTGGGGACACAAGCTATTATGTCCTAATTTTGTGATATTTTGACTTGTTTGATACATAGATTGTTTGTGTGAGTAGTTTCCACTTTTTTTCTGCTAGAACACTTTCTATGGAGTTTTGTGATCATAGGATGGAGTATAACATCTTTGAGGGCATGAAACATCCCACAAAGAACTACTCAATTTTCTATTTGGATGCGATTAATCAGTTCGGTGATGATTACATAAATTTGCATTTTGAATTCCATGATTTTGATGATTTTATTGACTATAATTGTACTTCTACTAGGTTAAATGAGTGTTCAATTTGCATAGAAATAGGTAGTGTTATTAATGCAAGTGCAAGACTTGTAGAAATTGTAGGTGTGAATATCGTAGGAGTTGTAAAGGTTATAGTAGTTCAACCTCCATTACATCCATTATGCGACCATTACAACCCCTAGTAATTAAATCAACAAACACTAAGCTGAGCAAAAGGAGAGGCTGTTGCAAGACTTGAAATAACTGCGAGATTTCTATAAGCATCTTGTTAAGCATTCCACTTTGAGGTTCTAGTTGAAGAAGCTACCAAAGGATATGGTATTCAAATTGTGATGATGGATGTGGCTTCCCCAAGCAACTATATAGGAATGGAGCAAAGATTTTGGATGCAAAATTTTGCACATTTTTCCACCTTGAGAGAAGAGTTTTTTTATTTCACCCCTTTCTTTCTTGTTATTGCTTTATATGTTCTCTTTGTGGTGTGTTCCTATATCTTACGTTGAGGATAATGCTCATTTTAAGTGTAAAGGGTGTTTTATTGTTTGTTGTTTTACTTTACTATTTGTTGTTTTACTGTTTTACTTTATTGTTTTGTTGTTTCTATTGTTGCTTTTATTTCTATTGTTGTTTTTGTTGTTTCTATAATAATTTGTTGCTCCAACTATTTCTATAATAATTATGCTTTATTTTATGTTTTCTGCTTCTATTTTCTATTGTTCTGTAATAATTTTGTTTTTGTTTTCTATTTTGTTTTTGTAATAATTATGCTGCTATATTTATGTTTCTGTTTTTCTGTTTCTACTGCTGATTTGTTGTTCTTTTGTTTTCGTAAAAATTCTACTACTGTATTCTATTTCTATTTTCTATTGTTTCTATTTTCTATTGTTTCTATTTTCTATTGTTTCTATTTTCTATTGTTTCTATTTTCTGTTTTCTATTTCTATTTTTTGTTTTTTGTTTTTGTAATAATTTTGTTTTCTGTTTCTATTTCTGTTTTCTGTTGTTGTTGTAATAATTTTATTTTTTGTTTCTATTTTGTTTGTTTCTATTTTTTGTTTCTATTTATTCTTTTTTTACTAATTTTTATTGTTTTCTAATTTTACCATTGTTGTCAATTTCATTTTTTCTAAAAGAAAAGGAAAAAAATATTTTGTTGTTTTTAGCACTTTTTAGTGGATTTCTAGGTTGTGTAAATTGTGAATAGTTGCACCATTCTTGATTGAGAGGTTTCACAACTGGATATGAAACCACTTTTGCATCTTTAGTTTAATGAGTGGCTTAGAAATTAAAGTTTGAATCGTTGGTGATAGAGCGTTTATCATTGTGAGATTTTGAGCCTTGTATGTTTATAACTTGCATCTTGCCATTCTCTTCTTTCTTGTGTGATTTACACATGTGTTGCTAGTTACTCTAGGTTTTGCCTTGACTCTCTTTTATGTTTTTCACATGCATTACTGATATGATTTAGACCTTCTTTCTTTATAGTCACTAACCAAATGGACTTACCTTGCATTAAATCCCTTGTTTACTCCTTTTGAGCCTATCTAACCTTTTCTTTGATATTATAACTCATTACAAGCTTAAAAGGGAAAAATCATGATCATCCTAACCTTAGGGGCTAAAGGAGCTGTGGAATTGTTTTAGGAATGGGTTCTAAATAAGTGTGGGGGTGATACCCCAAGGCTTTGCAAGTGGTACCTTGATAGTTTGGCTTGTGCAAGTTGTAATTGTTGTGTTGTGTTGGTTTGTTTTTGAAAAAAAAATGTGTATGGAAAAAAATGCATCAAAGAAAGAAAAAAAGCAACAAAAAGATTGAAAGAAAAAATGCAACAAAAAGATTGAAAGAAAAAATGCAACAAAAAGTTGTAATGGTGGAAAAAAAGAAGTGAAATTGAAATAGAAAGAAAGAAAAAAATAAGAGGAAAAAAGACAAAATGGATTTTACTTGTCTTACGTCGTTTTGCACTATTTTTGGTATCTTGTATTGTTTTAGGGATAGCCTTCATGTTTATTGACTTATTCCCCATTGCTCCTCTTCCCTCTTTTGTTGTGCATGCTTAAATCACTTCTCATATCCTACCTTGTCCTTGGCCACATTACAACCTTAATAAAAACTCTTTTGATAATTTATGCATGTGTTTCAAATTGTAAAAATTAGAGGCTAGTCAAAGCTCAGTAGTTCTAGTTAGCATAGGGTGCTTCAGTGTAAACACAAACCTAAACATTCGAGAGATTGAAAGTATGTATATTAAGAGGATTCTATCATTTTATTAACTTAAAGGACTCATTAGAAGGTGATGCACTTTATTTGTACTTCCTTTAGCTCATTTGCTTCGTTTCCTTTTACTTTAGATTTTTTTATTTTTTATTTTTTTATTTTGCTCAAAGTACAAAAGTTCAAGTGTAGAGGAATTTGATAAAGCATTTTTTAGGCACTTAATAGTGACTTATTTTAGACATATTTGACATTATTTTATGGTTAATATTGACACATTTGTTGAGTCTTGGGTTATTGAACTTAACTGGGTTTAGCTGTTAATCTTTGTTTATTTTCAGACTTAATTCTCATTACGATGTTCTTATCTTGTGTAGGCCATATTTCGTGCTATAGAACTCCGAATTGGGCAATCTTGGTAGATTCGGAAAGCTAAGACAAAGATCTACAACTTCTCTCTTCTGGGTTTAACCTAGTTCAACTGTCTTTAGTGTCACATTAAAGTGTGGCCACTGCACCCACTTTGTTGGGCCTTTTTTTGTATATTCTGGCCTAATTTTGGGACCTTGGTTGGTGGGCCTTTGGGCTATGAATTCCTCTAGGCAAGGCCACTTTCCTTGGCATTTAGAGCATGTAATAATTAGTAATAGTTAGAGTTAATAGGAGTTAGAAGTTAGTTAGACGTTTTTTTAGGACTTTTCACAATTTCAATTTAGGAGGTTTCTTGGATCACAAGTTTCCTCTCTTCTCATTTTCGTTTTTGCTTTGTATTTTGTTGCATTTTCTATGATAATTGTCATAGAAGACTAGGCTCTTTTGTCTATTGAAGGTTCCATGATTATGGTTAGGTTTGAACTCTTGAATTTTTCTTATGCAAATTCTATTATGTTTCCTTTACAACCTTACAACTCTGTTTTGTTCTGCTTAATTTTAGTTTTCTACATAATCTTATTTTACATACAAACCCCATATTTACATTTAATCTTTGTTCTTGTTCAACAAGATTAGGCATTATATGATTTTGTCCTTGAGAGATTCGACCTAGATTAGTCCGTACAATGCAAATATAAGGGAAATCTAGTGGTTTTGGTAGTGTTTTTGACACCATTATCAGTGGGCCATCATAGAAAACATGTCTACAACCACAAAGATGGAATCTTGACCACCCTTAGATCTAGGAAATCCTATGACAAATCCATAAAAATATGCACCCATAGGCAAGTAGGTATAGGGAGTGTGGTATACAAACCCTAGGGAAAGACCTTGGACTTTGGTCCCTTGCAAACCAAACATTTTTCACATACATAATGCACATCTCTCCTCATGTGAGGCTAATAGAAGTGTTCTACTAAGGTCTCATAGGTCTTAACCTCCCCAAAGTGGTCCATTAAGCCACCCTCATGTGCCTTTCTCACTAGCATTTCCTTAATGGAACTCCTAGGCATACATAACCTCCTATCTTTAAATAAGAAACGTTCATTCCTAAAGAAACCTCCTTTGCCTAAATTTGAACAAAGCTCATAAGTCTCCTTAAAGTCCTCATCCTCTAAGTACAACTCCTTAATGCACTCAAACCCGAAAAAAATTATTTCAAGCATAGCTACTAAAACATGTCTCCTAAAAAGAGCATAAGCTACAATATTAACCTTCCTTTGCTTATGCTTAATTACATAAAGAAATTGTTCTAGGAATTCTACCCATTTGACATGTCTTTTATTTAATTTATTTTGGGCCATCAAATGTTTCATAAATTCATGTCACTATGGACCATAAACTCCTTAGGAAGCAAATAGTGTTGCCACACTTGTAAGGCCCTAACTAGAGCATAAAGCTCCTTGTCATAAGTAGAATAATTAAGGTGGACACCTTTAAGTTGTTCACTAAATTAAGAAAATTGGTGCTTTGCGTGCAATAAAATAGCCCTTATTTCAACATTGGAAGCATCAAATTCCAACTCAAAAGATTTTACAAATTTTAGGAGTGCTAATATTGCGAAATGAGTAAGCCTATCCTTCAAAGCTTGGAAGGCTCTCTCTTGAGATTTTTCCCTCTTGAATCCCATATTCCTTTTAATTATTTCATTTAAAGGGGGTAGCATTTGTAAAAACTTGCAAGCCTATTGATAAGTCATATTTTATACACCCTACAAGGGCATAAGATGGGTATTGTTGAGACTATGTCGTAACTAAGAATCACATCTTAGCTAGGATTTAAATTATGGGCCTAGAAATAGGGAAAATATAAATTTGTGCTAAAACAGGGATTTTAGTTAATAAAATATTTGATTCTTTTGTAGGCCAACTCTAGGAACATCTTAGCCCAAAAGAAGCGTCTCGGCCCAGAAGGGATCGTCCCGGTCAAACTCGTCCCTTCCCAGTCGAGCCCAACTTCAAGGCCCAAGTCACTCCAGCAAGAGCTTGTATCACACGTAACCATTAGGGAGATGATAGGAAATATGAGGAATTGTAATTCTGTTATGGTTAGTTAGGATAAGTCGTGTGTAGCAAGGAATAAAGCACGTATATAAAAGGGACGCGAGAGCTTGTGTAAAGTTGTTGTTGAATTCAAAATCTCAATTGTATCGCTAACGTTTCATTCTCTCGCTCCCATTCCATTGTCTTGGTGGTGCATGGTGCTTCAGTACAGCATATCGTCGATCGAGGAGGTGCAGGACTAGAGTCTAGGAAGCCAGAGGTTATCAGAGGAGATCGCTCAATATAGATGACGCACTCTGGTGGACTAAATCCTCAATGCTCTAGCCATCACTAGTAAACCATCACCATTCTGCCATGGTGATCATCGTGGAAGGCGAAGTCATCGAATTCACACAACCTTGCAACGATACTCTATTTCAGTAATGCAATTAGTTGTGTTTCCTTATTTCTTGATTGTGAATCCTATTATTAATCTACTCTTGCTTATGTCGTGATTGTGCATTTGTGAGGGTGGATCACACTAGGTTAGGCCAATCCGAACCGATCTAGCAATTTAATTAGGTAATCGATAAGAGAACCTAATATTAACCATGTACATACTCCCTGCCAACTGATGAGATAGCGATTGTGTAAATCCTTGGTCGGCAACGGAAAAACGTGCGGCGATTGTCGTAAGACTCAAGGTTGATTTGGATTCATAATCTTAAGAGGAAGAGAACCATGAATCGATTACTTGTTGGAACTCTATGTTGGTGCAATATATAGTTTAATTAATTCGCATTTACTTTCATACTTAGTTCATTCTTTGTCTTACTTTATGTTCCAGCAATTCAACCCCCCCTCCATTTATGCCTTCAATCCAAGGCCGAGTCGGTCTGACTCTAGTCCGAGTCTAGTTTCTCAGTTTGAGATTGAGTTTGAAGTCGTCTCAGTCCGAGATAGAGTCGATTCCACGTGTACTCAGTATTTTACATGAAACTCTGATTCCCACATTAAGTCATAATTGAGCACGCTATGTCCTTGAGAAGAATGACCTAGGGTTGCACTATGCTATAGTTAGCTCTAGTTTAATTTGATAAAAAGCCACCATGACTAAGCGATTATCAAATTGGCACCATTGTCGGGGACACAAGTTCCTTTGTATCTTTGTGTACCAAATCCAAGTCTATATAATGCTAGGTCTGTTGTTTTTGTATATCAAGTTTGTTTTTCCCTTGATTTAGTTTGCTGCATTTTATCTGATTCTGTTTTCTTTCGTTGAGTCTGTAATTTATAACATGCTGAGTCTGTGTTAGAATTTGTGTTTGCAGTTAGTTGCGTTGCGTGAGTTGTTATTTTGTGCTTTTATATTTCTATTATTCTTTTGCGTAGAATTTTTGTTTTTGCATCATTGACTTTGTTTTCATTTTTGCATAATTAATTTTGTTTTTGGTTTTGCATAACTGACAATAAACCTTTTGCGCAATTGACTCTAATTTTTCTGCATCATTAACTTTCATTTGATTGCATATTTGATTTCGTAACTTTTGCATAGTGCATGACTAGAAGTAGTTCTAACATATTGTATGAGCTAGATCCTGAGATAGATAGAACTTTATGTAGATTAAGGAAGGTTAGGAGTTCTGTAGTAAGTAATAACAGTAGTTCTAATCTGTTAACACTAATAACACTATTTTTGCAACTAACGATTTTGATTTTTCTGAGTATAGTAGGTCTGACATTAACCCTGATCCTAACTTTGTTGTAAGTAATTTTCAAGAGCTAAAACAGATGGAGAACAATGATCGAACACTCAAGGAGTTAGGCACGCCAGATGTGGTGTACCAGCCCTAGTGCATCCACTATCCGCAACTAGAACCAGCTCAATCTTACAAATTGAAATATGGTTTAATACATTTGTTGCCCAAATTTCATGGTCTTGTAGGTGAAGACCCCCACAAGCACTTAAAAGAATTTCAACACTTGGAGAGATATGAAGCGCATGTTCCTAGAGAAGTTCTTCCCAACGTCCAGAACTATGACCATCAAAAAGGAAATTTATGGTATTAGGCAACATTCTGAAGAGACCCTGCACGAGTACTGGAAAAAGATTTAACAAGCTATGTGTCACATGTTCACATTATCATATCAGCTAGCAATTGCTGATTTAGTATTTTTATGAAGGTCTGATGATGGACCGAAGCATGATTCATGTGGAGGAGCATTAATGGATAAGACACCAACAGCAACAAGGCATCTGATCTCTAATATGGCAAGCAACACATAGCAATTTGGGATCAGAGGAGTCGGCCCATCCCGGATGGTGAATGAAGTCGGTGCAATTGACAACTTGAGATTGGAAAACCAATTGACTGAGCTGACATCATTGGTAAGGAAGCTTGTTGTTGGGCAACATTAACCAAGTATGGCAGCAAGAGTTTGTGACATATGTACCTCTGTGAAGCACCCAACTGATATGTGCCCCATATTGCAAGAAACCGAGTCAGGCCATCTTGAGAGTGTTGGATCAATAGGTGGATATCAGTACGGAAAGCAACCATATCAAAGTCAGCCATATGATAGTCAACAATTTGGAAGGTAGTAGTACTGGCCGAATCCGAGTCAAGGGCAATACCCAGTTCTAAAATTCGAACCGGCCAAAGCATGCGTTAGAGTCAAAGCAACTATCAACCAAATCCGAGATACCAACCGCCAACGTTCCAACAGCAGCAACAACAAAGAGTGCCACCACTAGGCAACTCACCATCTTTGGAGGACTTGATGAAGCAGTTGGCTACAAGCAACCTAGAGTTTCAGCATAATATGAATTCTAATAACATGCAATTTCAGCATAATTTGAATGCCACAATCCAAGACCTCAAAACACATGTGGGTCAGCTAGCAAACATTGTGAGTTAGCTACAGTCTACTAGGCTCGAAAACCTTCCCTCACAGACAATTCCAAATCCGAAGGGGAATGCAAGTGTAGTGTCATTAAGAAGCGCAGGAGAATTACCACAACAAACAGCACTACAACAAAAGCCGAGACCAGTCGATGCAGAGTCTGAACCGGAAGCTGACTCTCTAGTGTCTCAACAGACTAGATCCATCCCACTACCATTCCCAACTCGGACTCTCTCGGCAAGGAAGGCTGAAACTGATGAGGACTTGCTGAAGATGTTCCGAAAGGTAGAGATTAATATTCCACTCCTTGATGTTATAAAGAAAATCCATAAGTATGCCAAATTCTTGAAGGAGTTGTGTGTACATAAGAGGAAAAAAGATGAAAGGAAAGGTGGAATTAGGAGGAATCGTATCGGCATTAACAAGAAATAAAGTTGTTGCCGGATCAAAATTAATCTTGCCAAAGAAGTGCCGAGACCCTAGAATTTTCTTTGTCCCATGCACCATTGGTGAATGTACCTTTGTTGATGCCATGTTGGACCTAGGAGCTTCAATAAATGTCATGCCAACATCAATCTACAAATCCTTGAATTTTGGTGATCTGGAACTACTGGGATGAAAATACAACTAGCTAATAGAAGTGTTGTGCAACCCATGGTGTTCTTGAAGATGTACTGGTCCAAGTCAATGAGCTGATTTTCCTAACCGACTTCTATGTGCTGGATATGGAGGACAAGACATCCGGGAAGGGATCGACCTTGATTCTTGGACGACCATTTTTTTTTACTGCTTGAAAAAAGATTGATGTGCATGCCAGGATGCTCTCAATGGAATTTGGTGACAATCTGGTGCAGTTCAACATATTTGAAGCTATGAAGCACCCCACCGAAGACTGGTCCAACTCTTTGGTATTGATGTAATCGACGAGCTTGTTGTAGAACATATGCAATTAGAAGCCGGTAGTGCTAAATTTCAAAATCTTGCTAAAGACATTGATCTAATCGGCTGCCAAGGGTCTGTAACAAATGAGTCTGATTATGATAAATTATGGGAAGTACAAGATCTTTTCGACTCTAAGGATGACACCATTGACTTTGCCCACTTGGATCTTAATTCTGAATTCATAGGCCTAATTGACCAAGTGTGCAAATAAGATGAAAAATTGGAGTGCTCAAAGCATGCTAGAGTCCAAGTTGTCGAGATCGAAAAGTGCTTACAAGCACAAGTGGCAACAATTATAACTACCAAGTCTGATTCCGCCAATCAATGTCGAGACCCGACTTGGGCTGAAAGTGACTCGGCCAATGAGACGAATGCTGAGTCTGACTTGAGCATATTGTCATGAGCCGAATTCAACTTGGACAACGAAAATCAAAAGCTGAAACCATCCGAATTCAACTCCAACACAGAAATGAAATCCGAGTCCAACTCTAGCAACCATCTGAGAGTTGAGTCCGACTAAGGCAATCAGAGTTGGAAGCAATAGAAGGCCGAGACTGACTAGGCACATCAAGAGCCGAAGCCAATCCGAGTCAACCAACCAAAGCCAAGATTAGTTTTTGACTTCTCTCCACTGCATTCACCACCCATAGAGTTGAAGCCATTACCAGGACATTTAAAGTACGCCTACTTGGATAATGACCAGCAATTCCCTATTATAATTTCCAATAACCTCCACCAAGAGTAGGAGGAGAAATTGCTGCAAGTACTGAGGCGGCATAAGAAGGCAATAGGGTGGCGATTGTCAGACTTTCTTGGAATTAATCCTTCAATCTGCATGCATAGAATTTTAATGGAGGAAGAAGCCTGTCCAATAAGGCAATAGCAAAAAGACTGAATCTGACCATCCTGGATGTGGTTAAGAAGGAAGTAACAGAACTACTTGCTGTCGTAATCATCTACCCTATCTCAAACAACCAATGGGTCAGTCCGATGCAAGTAGCCCCAATGAAATTTGGGATGACCATAATGAAGAATCAGCATGATGAGTTAGTACTTATGGGATTAAGAAAAGTTGGCAAGTCTGTATTGACTACAGAAAACTAAACCAAGTTACTCACAAGGATCATTTCCCTTTGCCTTTTATTGACCAAGTCTTGGAAAAACTAGCAGGAAAATCCCATTACTGTTTCCTGGATGGATTCTTTGGATACATGTAAATCCATATTGTACCTAAAGATCAATACAAGACTACCTTTACTTGCCCATTCGGAACCTTTGATTCTTGCTATAGGATTGCATGGAAGTCTTTATGGACGACTTCACGGTATACGCCACATCATTTGATGCATGCCTGGAAAATCTATCCCGAGTGTTGACTAGATGCATAGATACTAATCTTGTGCTTAATTTTGAAAAATGCCATTTCATGGTGATTGAGGGAATTATGCTAGGATATCTTATATCTAGTAGAGGCATTGAGGTCGAAAAATCCAAGATCGACATTATCACTTCTCTCCCTAATGCGGGAGGTTTGCTCATTCTTGGGACATGCAGGGTTCTATAGAAGATTCATCAAAAATTTCAGCAAGATTGCCCTGCCTTTGTCCAAACTGCTACAGAAGGATGTGGACTTTAATTTTGACCAGCCCTGTACTAAAGCTTTTTAGGAGCTGAAGATCCGACTTACATCTGCACCAATTCTCCAAGCACCCAATAGGGAGTATCCGTTTGAGTTAATGTGTGACACATCCAACTCCACACTCGGAGCTGTCTTGGGCCAACGAGTCGGAGTCAACAACCAGTGCATGTGATCGCTTATGCATCTCAAACCATGGATTCAGCCCAATTGAACTATACAACCACTGAGAAGGAGCGGCTGGCAATTGTTTTTCCTTGGACAAATTTCGTTCATATCTGTTGGGCTCCAAAATTATCATATTCCCTGACCATGCAGCATTGTGATTCTTGTTAAAGAAGCCAGATGCGAAGCCAAGACTAATTCGGTGGATGCTTCTTCTCCAAGAATTTGACATAGAGATCAAAGATAAGAGAGGTGCTGAGAACTTGGTAATAGACCATCTGAGCCGAATCGAGAGGGAAAGCGACCCAATGTCAATCCAAGATGAATTCCCTGACGAGCTGCTGCTGCAGATGAACAAGATTACACCATGGTTTGCAAACATTTGCAATTATATCATCGCATCTAAGTTTCCACCAAAAGCATCCAGACTATACAAAGAGAAACATAGAAGTGATGCTAAATATTAAATATGGGATGATCCATACCTTTGGAGACTCTACAATGATCAAGTCATTCGCAAGTGCATTCCAAACTCCAAGATCAAGTCGGTCCTCCACTTTTGCCATTTAACATTTGGAGGCAGTTGCTATAGACCAACTTGGACAACTCGGTTGCTATGGAGGTGGGTTCTACTAGCCCACCATTTTCATAGACGCCCATCAATTCATCTCCGCTTGCGAACTATGTTAGAGAGCATGGATGGCCATAAGCAGAAGGCATGAAATTCCCCAACAACCAATTCTGTTTTGTGAATTTTTTTATGTTTGGGCTATTGACTTTATGGAGCCATTCCTAGTCTCCAATGGATACTCTTACATTCTGTTGGTTGTCGACTATGTATCACGATGGGTAGAGGCCATAGCCACCAAGACCAATGATGCCAAACTTATGATGGATTTCTTGAAATCCAATATCTTCTGCAGGTTTGGTCTATCGAAAGCTCTTATAAGTGACTAGGGGAGTCACTTCTACAATAGAACCATGTCCTCTTTACTCGAAAAGTACGGGGTGGTGCACCAAATTGCCACCGCATATCACCCTCAAACAAACGGCCAAGCTGAAGTATTCAATAGGGAAATCAAGAAAATTCTGCAAAAGATGGCCAATCCCAGCCAGAAAGATTAGAGCCAATTCCTTGAGGATGCTCTATGGGCACACAAAACTACATATCGAACTCTGTTAGGGATGTCTCCCTACCAGATCGTCTTCGATAAAGCCTGTCACCTACTGGTTGAAATAGAACATTGAGATTACTAGGCAGTCAAGAATTGCAATCTGGCCTACAACCAAGCCGACAAGGATAGGAAGCTCCAACTGCAAGAACTAGAGGAACTCCACTTGGAAGTGTACGAGAACTCCTAGATCTACAAGCAGTTTCGAGTCGGCCAAAAACTGATTTTGTTCAATTCACGCTTAAAGCTCATTGTAGGTAATCTCTATTCTAGATGGGATGGACCATTTGCTATCACTGATGTTTTTCCCTAGGTGCAATTGAATTAAAAGATGAAAATACAAACAACACCTTCCAGGTCAATGGGTACCAACTAAAAGAATTCCACGAAATGCCGACACCGACAATGGGTGAGGTGGAAAGCATCTCGCTGGTGGAACCGACCATGTCAGATGACACGCCTTGAGCAAAGCCTCATAAACCCCCTTATGTCCATGTCATGCATTAAGGACAATGCGTCATTCAAGTGTGGGGGAAGGATGTAGTTTCTGTTTCTGACTTTGTGTCTATGTGTTGCATGTAGTTAGTTGTTAGTTTTGATTCCTATTAGAAAAGATGTTCTCAAAAAGACTCGTAGTGTCCTGGGGATATCCTCCATGCTTACGAACTCATTCCCTATTACTCCTCTCTCTCCTGTGGTTGTTAAAGCTCACTTTACCATCCTGTATCCTACCCTCTACCCCGGCCACATTACAAGCCTAAGCAAGTCCTATTGATCATTACTACATGCGTTTTTGAAGGTGTAGAAGGAGAGGCTAGTCAAAGTTTGGTATTACCAGCCAACATGGGATGTTTGAGTGTATATACAACCCCAAACACTTGAGGGATTGAGAAAATATGTCGTGAGAGAGCTCTACCACTTCTCGGTTACTCTTTGATGTTTGTAGGTTGCTTGTTTGCCTTGGAAGTAAAGTTAGTAGCTTCCATAGATTGCTTGAATACTTTGATTCCGGGATGAATGCATGCTTAATTTGTTTTGCCAAACTTGAGAAATTCATTTTTTAGATTCCTCTCATAATAAAGTTTCCTCTTCCATTTCCTTGATGATCAATTCTGATTTTGCCCAGGAGTGCAAAAGTGTAAGTGTAGGGGTCTGATAAGTCATATTTTATACATCCCACAAGGGCGTAAGATGAGTATTGTTGAGACTATTTGGTAACAAAGAATCACACCTTAGCTAGGATTCAGATTATGGACCTATAAATAGGAAAAATATAAATATGTGCTAAAACATGGATCTTAGCTAATAAACGATTTGATTCTTTTGCAGGCCAACTCCAGGAATGTCTCAGCCCAAAAAAAGCATCTCAGCCCAGAAGGAATCATCCCAGCCAGACTCGTCCCTTCCCAATCGAGCCCAACTTCAAGGCCCAAGTCACTCCAGCAAGAGTGTGTGTCACACGTAACCATTAGGGAGATGATAGGAAATATTAAGAATTGTAATTCTGTTAGGGTTAGTTAGGATAAGACATGCATAGCAAGGAATAAAGCACGTGTATAAAAGGGATGCGAGAGCTTGCGTAAAGTTGTTGTTGAATTCAAAATCTCAATTATATCACCCACGCTTTATTGTCTTGCTCCCATTCCATTGTCTTAGTAGTGCATGGTGCTTCAGTACAACGTCTCGTTGATCAAGGAGGTGTAGAACTAGAGTCTGGGAAGTTGGAGGTTATCAGAGGAGATCGCTCAATATAGCTGACATACTTTAGTGGACTGAATCCTCAATGCTCTAGCCATCACTGGTGAACCATCGCCGTTTTACCATGGCGATCATTATGGAAGGCGAAGTCATCAAATTCACACAACCTTGTAACAGTACCCTGTTTCAGAAATGCAATTAGTTGTGTTTCCTTATTTCTTGATTGCATATCCTATTACTAATCTAATCTTGCTTATGTTACGATTGTGCATTTATGAGGGTGGATCACACTAGGTTAGGTCGATCGGAACCGATCTAGCAATTTAATTAGGTAATTGATAAGAGAACCTAATATCAACCATGTGCATACTCCTTTCCAACTGATGAGGCAGTGATTGTGTAAATCCTCAGTCGGCAACGGACGAATGTACAACGATTGTCGTAAGACTCTAGGTTGATTTGGATTCATAATCTTGAGAGCAAGAGAACCGTGAACTGATTGCTTGTTGGAACTCTGTGTTGGTGCAATATATAGTTTAATTAGTTCACATTTACTTTCATACTTAGTTCATTCTCTATCTTACTTTACGTTCCAGCAATCCAACCCCCCCTCGTTTACGCCTTCAGTCCGAGTCTGAGTCGGTTTGACTCTAGTCCAAGTCTAGTGTCTCAGTCTGAGACCGAGTCTGAAGTCGTCTCAATTTAAGACAGAGTCGAAATTCCACATGTACTTAGTATTTTCCATGAAACTCTAATTCCCACATTAAGTCATAATTGAGCGCACTGTGTCCTTGAGAAGAATGAGCTAGGGTTGCATTATGCTATAGTTAGCTCTAGTTTAATTTAATAAAAAGCCACCACGACTAAGTGATTATCACCCATGAAAACATTTCACATCACTTACGGATTGTGGTGTTAACTAACTTTGGAAGACCTTCACTTTTTCACTATCAACCTTGACTTTGTGGGAGCCAACCACAAATCCTAAAAATACCACTTCATTGGTGTAAAAGGTATATTTCTCTATATTCACATAAAATGATCATCCACGCAAGAAGAATAAACAAGAATATCATCAAAGTAGACAACCACACATCTACATATAAGGCTCCTAAGAACATGGTTCATGAGCCTCATGAAAGTGCAAGGGGCATTTGTTAAACCAAATGACATGACTAACCACTCATATTGACCAAGCTTGGTCTTAAAATAAATCTTCCATTCATCCCCTTTCTCACCCTTATTTGGTGATAGCCACTCCTTAAATCAATTTTTGAAAAGATAATAACACCATACAACTCATCAAGTAAATTATTTAGGCATGGGATGAGGTGTCTATATCAAATTGTGATAGCATTAATAGGTCTACAATTCATACACATTCTCCAAGTGCCATCCTTTCTAGGAACAAGGATTATAGGAGCAATGCAAATACTTTTGCTTTCCCTTACCCATCCTTTTTCAAGGAGAGTTTCAACTTGCTTTTGATTCTCCTTGGTTTCTTCAGGATTAGCCTTATAAACAGGCTTATTTGGAAGAAAGGCACCCATAGTGAGATTAGTGTGATGCTCTATCTCTCTTAAAGGAGGCAAGTCTTGAGGCATCTCTTTAGGGAAAATTCCCGTGTACCCTTCAAGTATTTTCTGAAAACCAAAATTTAGTAAAGGAGAAGCAACATGAAAGTACATGTTAACAGGAAATAAAAGTAAAGGCTTCTTCCTAGCTAGAAGAACCCTTTTCACTTCGTTCCTACCTACAAGGAGTGGCCTTTTCCCCTT